>VXBA01004709.1:154905-350982 GCA_013399895.1 Serilophus lunatus
GCACACCTCCGCTCTCCCGCTCGTGTTTCCCCACGGCCCCGCCGGCAGAGAGGCGGCGGGCAGGACGCATTCCCGCTCCCCCATTCCCGTTATTCCCGTTCCCCATTCCCGCTCCCCCATTCCCGCTCCCTCATTCCCGTTATTCCCGCTCCCCATTCTCTGTCCCCCATTCCCGTTATTCCCCGTCCTCCATTCCCGATCCCCCATTCCCGCTCCCCATTCCCGTTCCCCATTCCCGCTCCCCATTGCCGGTGCCCGGCGCTCCCGCCGTGCCCCGCGCGGCGGAAGCCGGAAGCGCGGGGGNCCCGCCGGTGCCCCGAGCCCGTGCGGAGCCCGTGCGGAGCCACCGGGAGGTCTCGCCGCCCCTCCGCGGGCGCTCCGGCCCCGCCGGGCCGCTCGTGAGCCCCGCGGGCGGGAGGAAGGGTGGGAGGGAGGAAGGGAGGGGAGCTGTTCCCTGTTCCCCCCCGGCCCCGGCCCCGCGCCGGGAGTGAGCCAAGCACAACCTCAGGGAGAGGGAGCCCCGCCCGGCACAGACACCGGCGGGGCCCCGTCCCTCGCCGGGAGCCCGGCGGGCACCTGTCCCGCCCGGAGCAGGCGGCTGACCGGCCCCCTCTGCCTCCAGTGCGTTCTGTGCACATAAGCATTTTTTTAACTTTGTAAAGAACTTCTTTTTTTTTCTTGCCTCCTGGAATTTTTACGAGCCTCTCCGTAGTTATTTCCTGCTTCTCCCACCTCAGACAGCGCTGACTTCGTTTTTCCTGGCACTGTAGCGCGGGGATCGAATCAAAACTGAGGTTCTGGGTGTTGCAGGATCCCTCAAGTCCGTTCACCTGTTAAAAGTGAGCGGTGCTGCTTCTGTCTTCTCCCCCCGCGTCGCCTGTCGGATGTGATGGAACTCATGTTCGCAGAGTGGGAGGACGGGGAGAGGTTTTCGTTTGAAGACTCGGATCGCTTTGAGGAAGACTCTCTTTGTTCCTTCATCTCTGAGGCGGAGAGCCTTTGCCAGAACTGGAGAGGATGGAGGAAGCAATCGGCCGGACCCAATTCTCCCACTGTCAAAATGAAAGGTGAGGTCCCCCCGTTTCACTGGGAAGTGCTTTGGGCTCGTGGAAGTTGTGGGGCGAGGGGGGTTGGGAGGTGGGATCTGCAGGAGGAATGTCAGAGCAGCAAAGAGAGTCAGTCGTAGGTGCCTTGTCGGGATCATTTCTGACCGAAGATTGAAGCTGAAGGTTTACCGGGGATCTTAAGCCAGAGCTGCCTTTTGGGTGAGTTTTCACCTACTCGTGCTGTGTAGTATTGTGGTGCCGCTCTTCTGAGTGGGTTTTGTGTGATTTCTCTTAGAAAATCCAAGGACAGTTTCCTCTAAACGAGCTGCAGACTTGGTTGGGAATACCTGTGCATAGGCTCCCACATGCTCTGATTGAAGTGCACCGAGGTGTCACAGAGGTTTTGTTTAACTGCTGTAAAGCTGCTCATGTAAAGCCATGTAAGGAGTCATTGTGTAGAGCAGTCCATTTCCCTTGTCTGGGCCTTGGTATTGCACGTTTTTCTGGTAAATTAGTCTTTTATTTTGCAGTAATAGAGCAAGAAGGCCTTAAGACTGTCACAAGTCAGCAAACTAGCAGTGGGCCTGCTTCAAGGCTTGTGTTTTTCCCTTTGTGTTGATAGTAACTTATTTTTAATAGCAGGCAGGAAACAACACTAGCAATTAAAATTTATTTTTAATTATCATGTAGCTACTGGCTTTTTGCTTGATTTTTTTTTTTTCCTCTTTAATGAAACTTAATTTCTGTCGTTATCCCACTGGAAATCAGATGGTGTTTACATCAAGCAGAGCCAAATACACAGCAGAAATGATACAAGCTTTTTTACTCTGCTTATCTCTTTGTTTCTTCAGTCCAGTGTCAGTACTTTTCCAGTCATTGCTGACCTTTTTGACCATTACCTGCCTCTTTAATAGCTCCCTTTAATAGTGTGGAGCTGCAGAACTTCATTCTTTTCTGAATGTTGGCCTTACAGAGCAGAGAATGCAATTTATATTGAAGTGTGATGAAATCTGGCCATGGTGTGCTGTGGACAAATGTCACTGGTTTAGTACCAGGAAGCACGCTGTGCATTAACCAGAGGCTTCCCACAGCAGCTTGACTTTTGAGTTCTTCATAAATTTGTGGGCTGTCTCTGGTTCCGGTTAAGGAGCTGCTGATGTCTCCTGGCTAGTTGGGGTTAGAGTTGATGGTAAGATGAAAAGCAGAACAAAAACCTCACCCAAAACAAGGGAGAGAGAAATGCTGAACACGTGTCAAGTTGGGAAGCTGTCTTGGATCCTGCTACTGGAGTGCACTGGTTTTTAGTGTGGAAAGTGCTACTGGTGTAAGGAAGGGGGACTGTGTTGGTGTGCTTTTACAAGCTGTGAATGCTGAGATGTAGAAATATGTATTGAGCAAAGCATATGTATTTCATGTTTTGCCTTTGTGTTGCACCTGTTAACTTGCTGGACAGGACCTGAAGTATTGAGAACATGCTGGTGTGGAAATCAAGATCTCTAGTTTGGCAGAGTTGCATGAAATTGGTTTGTGTGGGTCTCCAAGTCAGACTGGTGCTTGCAAAGGTGGTTGTTTCTGTTCAGCTGGAGAGGCTTTTAGCCTCTCTCTTTTTCGTGGTGCATGATGGTTTGTCCTTCTGTGTCTTGACCTAATTCCTTTAGCTCCCCTGACTGAGTTAGGAGCAGGCAGCAGTTGCTCTCTCTGATGTCATCCACTTGTTGAGTCACAGTGAAAAGTCACTTCAGTGGATTTTGCACAGTTGCAATCCTCAGTCTCTCTTCTGACATGTGAAACACGATAGCTAACATTATTGGTGTGATAGCTGGAATTATTTGCACCGTAGTGAGATGTTGCTGTTCTGGATTCTGCAAACCTGCACAGGCGAGGCTTGTAGTGCTTGTACTTGGTTCATGTATTTTTGGGTGTATCTGTAGAGAGGCTTAAGCCTGTTGTAGGAGAGATTTTTAATTAGAGGAACGTTCTGAAAGGATACTGTTGCCTGCTATAAGGCCTTCACTGGCAGTTCCCAGGCTCTGGTCAGAGTTATTTTGAGAAGTATGTGAATGAGGATTTGCTGCCTAAATGACTTTGTAGAGAGGGTAAATAGTTAATGTGATATTACCAACATGGAACACTTGCTGGTACTTTACTATACACAACATGTTGCCAGCAGGGCTGGTCTGATGTGGGATCTGTTGTCATCTGGGTTCTCCTGGGATTTCAGAACTCCTGTACTAATTTTTAAATTTTTAATACCTCTTTTTGACAGTGTTTTTTAGCCAGAAAACACAGTTTGTATTGAGAACTTGCTGGGTCCTGAGGTTGTCAGTTGTAGTGAGTCATTTCAAATGTGATAATTCTGACTTGAACTGCGTGTTTTTATTTCCACTGTTTGCCGTTTTACCGTGCGCTGTTGCCTGTGCAAACAAAAATTGATGTTAGACATTAGAATTGATGTTAGTGTTAAGTGCTAAGAGAAAATAAAACAAGAGAAACTCTCTTCTGTTAGCCTTTTCCTCACGTTTGTAGCTCAGCATGTGTTTTGGTTTGGAATCAGTCAGACCAGTTAATGTAATAGAAAGGATTTTTAGCTTTTACAATTGTTTTCAGTTTGTGCTTTGAGTGTCCGATTCTTCATTAATTAGTTCAAAGAGAATCCCACTGAGATTGCTGGAAATGCGGTTGGCCAGAGAGTCCTCTTAAAGAAACAAACTGCTCTCATACACACCAGCTACAGCTTTCTTACTTTTTGCAAGTTTTTGTTTTCTTCTTGGGTATTATTATTATGCTTATTATGCAAATTTAACACTAGGGCTTGGGGTACCTTGTTGCAAATATACACAATATTCACTGCAGAGGGTTGCCAAAAAGATGAGCTATTCTCTTGTTTGTCAGTCACCCCATTGGCTTGCTAGCACTCTTTAATAATTACTTGGGAAAAATAAACTGTAATTGATTGATTTTTCCTCATTTCTTATTTGCTATGGTAAAGTCCTCTTACAGTTTTCTTGGATGACACTCTAGAAAGGAGTTTTCTCCTTAGATGTGGAATTGCCAGTGTGAAGAAAGAATTCATTGTGTCCACTTCATGGATGCCCTTAGATTTTGAAACTGCTCTGTGCCCACTGATGCACCTGTACTGAAATCCTGGAGGAAATACGTCAGTTCTGGGAGTGCCAGCAGTCCTGTCGTCATTGTGAGCATTTATTTTAGGAGTGACTCCCTCTCTTGTGAGACTACCCTGATTGCTTGCTTCACCACTTGTTTTTTTTAGTTTTGCATGGGTGTCAGGCTTCTGACTGGTATTTGGCCATGGCCAGTGGTCAGAGGCTCTCAGCTGCACAAGCAGGCAGGGTATTCTGCTCTGAAGTTCAGGTGAATGGATGTTTTGTAAACCAGCGTCCTTGCAGTGCATTCAGAACCCTCTGATTCTGGCTTACGGCTCCAGCTCGCTTTCTTCCATATCAAATTACACTCCACCCATTTGTTACCTCTCTACCAACAAATACACCCACTTGCCTTTTCTCCATTTTTCTGGACAGTCTTTTCTTCCCAGAAACCATTATGAGAGTCACTGTGATCCTCTCATTGCCCTTCTCACCTCTTAAAACAGTTGTGTTTTTCATTGGTAATTGAAGCAAGTCTGGTGTTTCTGCAGATGTTTTGTCATCCATTATCTTCACACAAGGATTTTTGTAATAGAGGTTTCAAGCATAAATGTTCAAGCACACTCATTATCATCTCTTCAAACCTGCTGTGGCTTTTTCTTCTTGAAAGCTTCTAAGCTTTCCCATCCTTAGTCCTTTCTACTTCACAGTTTCTGAAGCATAAATGTTAACCAGACACTTTAGAAGTTACCATGAGGATTGCTAAATAGTGTGTTCACAATATTTTTATTCAGTTTGTAATTAATCTTTCACACCAGGTTTGGGTGGAAGCATGCTGATGAGCTGTGTTGAATCTTTCTTCAATAAGCAGCCAGTGAGAAAACCTGACTTTTTTTTTCCCCTTTATTGTAAGCTTGAACCATTGTACAAGGTATTGCAAAACCCCCTCAGACTTAACTAAGAATTGGTGCAGGTAATGCTCTCCTTGAAAATATTCTGAGGATCCAGCCCCAGACAGTTTTTGTTTTTTCAAACTGTTAGGAGTGCCCACAATGTTGAGTTTTGGGCAGAGTGCCTCAAAAGTACAAGCTGTAGAGAGGGAAACATTGGCAGAGAATATACAGGGCCTGAGGTGAAGGTGTGATCAATTTAGAGATCAAAGTCTGCACAGTGTCTGCACTGATAAAATGGCAGTGACTGATTTTCATCGATTTATACAGACAAAGAATAAGTGGCTTAGAGAGCAACACTTCTTCCTCAGGTTTGCCAGTAACTAATAAATGCAAGTGAACCTGTGTTCAAGCAGTAGCTTCAGAAAACAGCAGGAGGAACATGTTGCCTCCTTCCAATTCATACTGTGCTCTTCAGACTCTTGGTCTTTTAGGAGGAGAGTGTTGGTGTCATCCAGAGTGTGTCTGCTGCTTGAGCCTGATGTAGCTGGGAATGAAGACTCAGTGGTTTGCTGCTGTTTTGTTACTGCCTGTTACTGTGTATTATGAAGTTACAACTGAGTTTGTTTTCTGCTTTATTTGTGCCTCCTGTATTAAGAGGGAGATTATTCAACTAATACTTTGGGAAGTACAGGTGTAACTGGCCTTATTTGTTGTGGGTTTTTAATACAACATATGACAAATGTGTTTCAGCTCAGGTATGTCTGTTATAATATATCCGACTACACTAATAACATTAAAAAGCCAAAATAGTAACTGTTGAGCAAAAGTGCTGTGTAGCTCATTAGTGAGTTTCTTTGTAGAAATAACAGAATTCTGCAAATACAGGTTGGTGAGAAGAATATGACAAGTGGTTATGAAAAAGCAGAGTAAAGGTAATGTGAAAGTGAAGGCTTAGCTCCCAGTAGCAGATTGGTTTCTCTCTATTTTCTCACCCTCATAAATTAATTTCACCTACTTTTGTCCTCTAATCCATAGTTGATCATGATGTTTACTTGCTGTGGAGGAGAAGCAAAACTTCAGGTTGAGGAAGGGACTCACTGCCTTGCAATACAAGGTATAAAGGGGACTTTGGTTCGTTGTTGCTGAAGACGCCACGGACAGTGGTCTGTCAAAACTGACAGGTGTCATTAAATGCACTGTTTTATAGCTGGGGTGCAGATTTCAGAAGCTATCTAGAAGTTTTTACTAAACAAAAAGGTGATTTCACAATGCATTAATACCTCTGTCTTTTGGAAGGAGGATGAATTGAACGAGTCTCACATGTTTGTCTCTTCATTTACATTTTGCTGTGCCTTTCTGAGATAATTGTGTGTACCCCTCTATTCAGAAATGGGTACTGGAGAAACCACTTCAAGAAGCTTTCAGGAAAAGATGCTTTTTTTTACTGTTGAGATTTTAAATTACCAATCCAGTTTTAACTCATGTTGGTTTTCTGGCTTTTTCCTTTAGTTAAGCTTCTCTTCCCCTCCCAATAAGTCTTGAACATTCTTTGTCCATTTTAATGTCTTCTTTTTCTACAAGAGAATGTCTCATTTTCTCTTGTCTCATCTTTCTACTTATCTTTCTTCCTGGCTTCCATGGATTTTTGTTTTTATGTTTTTCTCCTTTAACCTTGAGGAGATCACTGTGCTGCTGAGTGACCAGAGATCACAGAGGCTCTGTTTGCATTTCAGGCTCACTGAAGCTGCAGTGGCATGTTTACCTCTGGGGAAGCAAGGATAAGGATTCAGATTTGATCCTAGACTCCGAATTGTGGTCTCCCTTTGTTTCCTATCCATTTATTTAATTCTTCTCCCTTTTTTCCCTTAACCTGTTCTTCATAGCTAAAAATATATTTTTATTTTTTATTTTATTTTTATTTTTTACCTGTAGATGACTAGGTTTGTCCTGAGGTGAAAACAAAGTGAAGGCAAAACATCTCAGGTTTGATGTGTGTGGTTATCTGAGCAAATGTCACTCTACAATGAAATGTAGAATTCTACAATGAGGACTTTACTGAGCATGTGTTAAAACAGCTTTCTCTTTTCAGGCTTAGGAGTCTTTTTCATGTTTGGAAGTATTGCTTCCATCATTCCTTTGAATGCTCATGCCGAAAGATATTTTCTTTGTTTGTACAATCTACATTTATTTAGTGAGGAAAGAAGACATGAGAAGTGATCAAACTTAAGAATGTCTGTTTACAGGTATTAATGCACCCAAAGTAAAAATTATTCTGCATATGGATTGTGGAAGTAAAACCCACATGCTGACTTGTGGCCAGGCCCTTTTTCCCCCCCTCTCTGAAGTGGTTCATACTCCAATCAAACCCTGGTTTTAAATGAACACGTAAAACCCCTCTTCTCCTCCCCAGTTTACCTTTGAGGAAACAGAAATGGACTTCAGTGATTTGAACAGCATTTTTTATGCCACTTATACACCAGGAGCAAAGACCATCTGCTCTTCATTATTCTGTGCCCTGGTACTTTGTTCCAGAAGAAGAAAGGAATGTACAGTTTCAAAAGATGTTTTACATACTTTAATGAACTAATACAGTAAATGTTTGTCTAATTAGTATGTTGATAATTAATTTGGGGGCTTTCATTTGTTTGCTTTTATGTTTTAAGGAAGATTTTCAAAGAGTCAAAACCTATTTATTCTTTAGTTCTAAAAGTTCAAGAATGTCTTTAAAGTTTCATTGCTCTTTTTAAACCGACAAGTTTTTTTCTGTCAGCTATGTAATTGTAAGATTGTAAAGCAGTTAGAAGAGCAACATAAAATAGTGTCATGGCTAGAAGTTACTTTTTCTCAAGTTTATTTTTCTGTATTAAGCTCTTTCCTCCTTCCTCCTGTTTTGTAACATCCTTCTAAACCCTCCAAATGTAAAATTCAAAGCATGTGTGTATCAACTGTGTAAAATATTGCATCTAGAATTTTATTTTTTTAAACATTAAAGATCAGTGTTGTTTAATTTACAAAATACTTAAAATACTGATTCTAATTTCCAAATGCCATATCACATATTTCTAGATTACCTCCTTGTTTTGCCAGGGGATGAGGGACAGCACAAGAAACACTGACTTTAAAAGGAGCAAGTGTATAAATTTACTACAGTGCAAAATGGCAAAGCATTACAGAAGAAGCAAAGGATTACAAAAGGACAAGCTTAGCAAAGCACCTAATCATTGCTACAGGAGTGTTTGTAGTGATTAAGAAAGACATATGACCAGTTACCCTTGGATCATGACCAACATCCAGACTTGCACATCAGCTGGCGAGCCCCAGTCACAGCAAAGGGACGAGGAACCATCCCAGGAACTGGGAAATCCTGCCCAGTGCATCCATCCAGAGGTGAGGTTTCCATCTTCAATGTGAAAGGGTCCAGCTTTTATATTGTTAAACAAATAAGCTTACACCATTACTTAGTGTAGAAAATATCTGGCTTTCTGCTGTCTTTGGGTTTCACTCAAAGCCTGGCCAGGGTTCAGAGGAAAATCACGAGAGTCAGTTTGGACCATCTTTGATTGAACAAGGCCAGGCATCTACTTCTGTGGCCTTGACCAGTCTCTAGGTACAGAAAAATAGGTACATTCGTATCTCATGAAGGAACAGACACAAATCTTCACTAATAAGTGGATACCAATATGTCTTACTCACAAGCACACATGTTTACACAGGTGTAATCCTACTGTACAGAATGTTGGCTAATGAGCAGATCCATGGCTAAATATAACATTAGGTTGGAAGGTTCAGCTGGAGGTCAGCTCTGGCTCAAGGCCTGTTGTTCAGGCCTCAGCACTTCACTGCTCTGAAGCTCTGTGGTCTGGAGCATTTAGAGTAGGGTTACCAATCCAGAAGGTTCATCACGGTCTGTGTGTTCTTTGATGCATCCTGTCTCCTCAGTTTCTGTCAAGGCTGTGGGTAGTTGCCTGGTATTTTTAGCACAAAAGAATGAAAGTGATGTCTTTGAGCACACCTTGATGGTAGATTAAGCATTATGGGCAGGGCTGTGGAAACTTTTGATTATATTTCGTTCATCTATATTTGCTTCCATGGGGCTGGAAACAGAGTGAAAAGAGTGAAACTAAGGAGCTCTGTCAGGTGGTGATCTATCAATCCATTAATTAAATTTTTCAGGAATTGCATATTTTGAGAAAAGGGATGCTGTGAAAAGTACCTGGTTTTAATAAAATATTCCTTCTATAATGAATTTTTACTAGTGTTTCTAGATTGCTGGAAAAAAACCTCAAAGCAACAAAACACCTGAGAAAGGAGATGATGTCAGTATTTACCAGTATCAATTAGGTAAAAGCTGAACACATATAAGATGGAAAATGCTGTGTGTTGATTTTTCTGTGTTTTCCTAAATCTCTACTGATGTGTGAAAAAAAATTAGAAGTTAAGACACTTTCTTTCCAGAGAAGAGAGAAACCTGAAAACATTGCAGGTGTAGTGTCTTTAGCAAAATCCTAATATTCTCATTCAGCTGCTGTGAGTAGGGAGACTTGATTGTTATTTCTTGATGTCTCAGTGACTTTTTTGCATTTCTGTTGTCTGCTAGGTTTAGCTTGTGACTCTGACACATATAGTAGGGCTTTCAAGTTTCTTGTGGGATAAGAATTGGTATATAGAAAAAAGGCAGAGGATAAATCGATAAGGGGCAGGGAGGAAGAAAAAATCTATCCCCAAAAGAAATCCTGTCCTTTTGTGAGAGAAAAGCTGGATGCTGGAAGGGAGAATATTCTTGAGAGAATGAACAAGAGGTAGGTCAGAGACTAAAAAGAAACCTCTGCATTTTTGTACGAAAATATAAATAGATAACTAAACTAAATATTACCCAGAATTTGTCTGCAAGCAGTGAGAGTATTTTACAGAGAGGCATCCAGATGTACTTTTTTTTTTTCCCCCTGAGTTAAGGCATTTCTCTGGTGACTTTTTGAAGCAGTGGGCGAATGAACACCCAGGCCACTGATTGTGACTTCTCTGTTCAGAGAGCTGAGAAATTTAGTCAGATGGTCATCAGTCTTTACTGTCCAGAAATACTAGTAGACATGAGTAATCCATTGGTGGAAATCTGAAATTAAAACACCAGTGCGTTAAAATGCAATTAGTATGTTGGTTTTTGTTTTGTTTTCCCCAGATGAACTAGTGGAAAAAGTTAATTGTAGCTTTTCTGTTCATTTGGCTTGGGATCTTAACAGATGCTGCTTTGAGCATGTCTCCCCAGTCAGAAATAAAGAAAAAGTGAGTTGACCTTAGAGTAGTCAAGTTATCTCTTAGGTGGATATATTCATTAAAACAATGCCAACATGCAGCCAGGCTGTTCTTACTGGCATCTTCTCAATGTGTGTGACAAAGTGAGATATTTGTTGAGGTACAGAAAGGTTGCTGAACCTGTGAATATTGAGTATTGCAAGGTCTTATGGAACCTGTCCATGGCTTGTTTCTGGTCTTTGTAGGGCTTCAGGTTTATTGTTCTCAGTATGTGCTCAAATTTTCCTGAATTTGTGTGTCATCAATTGTGGTTCTCAAGACTTATTCTCCAGTATTTTTATTTTCTTTTTAGTATCCCTATACTGGAATTCTTACCTGGTAAAGTAGCATCTGTCTCATCCTTTGGAGAGTGTACCGGCATGAATCCCTGTTAATCCATGTTAGAGACCAATTGAATATCTTGATGATGACTTGAATGCCCAAGTTCCATGCTTTTAGGAAATGATTGCTGATGTAAAAATTATTGCTAAGGGTTTGACATTTAAGCTTCATGCTATTCCTGCAGGTAGTATGTAACTAATAGGTGTACAAACAAACTCTTTCTGAGAATCCATTCCTCCTTTGTGGAGGCTGTAGGGTGTCATTTAGTAATTCTCTTCAGCTGTTTACAGTTCTGTACTTCCATGCATGTAATTCCATTTCTTACCTCGTATTTAGGTCAGTAAAAGCTGAGGTGGGAGAAAAAGAGAAATGTAGCTGTAAATTTGTTGACCAGAGCTCCAGGTGCAGGTATTTGTAACTTAGACCTGTGTGTATCTTTGCATATCTTGAAGAGAAGGTGATGGGACCCAGAGCCGTTAGTTGTATTTGGCCCAGAATGCCTTTGGAAGCTTCATTGACTACTTGCTTGCATTTAAAGCACTAGTGCATGGGGTCAAATAAGCTGCTTATCCTCCTCAAGAACAGGGAGTCAGTTATGGATAGTTATCTAGTTATGAATAGGAACTGTGTTCTGTGGACATTTGCAGAAGATGGGTTGGCTTTACTTCAGTCTTTTGACGTCGGAGAGATCTTGGAAGATATTATTCATTTGCCTTCCCAAATTCATGCTAAGGACTGCAGTTAATCAGTGCCTCACAGTTTTCCAGGCATGCTTTTGTTGTTATTTTTGTGCACTGAAAATAGTAGATGTATTTGTAACTAATCCCTCCTCTGTAAACATTCTGTAGCTGCCTGCTTGCTTCATGTATTCCTTTGTACCCCCATTCCTTTGTTTCCCCTGTTTTGTTCTCTCTGTGGGTGATGTGAGGAAAAGGGAAGGGAATTTATTTCATGCAAGAAAAGGAACTTTCTCCATCCGCAGGATATTAACAAATGAATGCTTCACTTGGAGTGAGAGGGGATGGAACTGCTGTGGGGTGAGAGCTCAGGGCAGGCTTAGGGACTGCCAGCTTTGGGAGGCTGTGTCTGGCCGTGGGGCTCAGGCTGGCTGGGGGCTCTGTGCTGCACCTTGGAACTGTGGGGAGAGAACCTGGCATTGAAGGGCATGGTGGGTGACCTCTGTAACCTCTCATAAAGCCTGGGGCTAGGTTTGGTTTTGTAATACCTCCCCAAAGGGGATAGAGACAAGTCAGGTAAGATTTTTTTCAAAACTATTTAAATATCTAGTTTCTTTTGACTTTTGTTTGTGAAACAGATTTTTAAACCTCTAACAGTTTCCCACTGATATTAAGAAGTGGTGTCTTCTTTTAGTTCGTGGCAGATGTTTAATTTTTTTTCCTCTAGAGGTGAGAATGCCTCATCCTTCATCTATTCTTTTCAGACAATAACTTTCTCATCAGCCCCAACAAAATTGGCCTGGTGTCATGCTGATACACTGAGTAGTGCAGCTCCTCAGTATTTGCAGTGTGTTTGCTTGGAGGCCAAGTGATTTATTCAGACACATGAAAAAAGCTGATTAGAGATTAATTTTGCATGTAATACTTATGGATGGTTACTAATGGTACAGAGCAGCACATTAAAAAGAAGAGGTTGCAAGGTGTTTTGTATGACTTTCTTTTGTGTCTAAAAACATACCAACGCTTCTTTACGGGGTGGATTCTCAGCTGTGATACACTCAGACTTGGTGATTTATAGTTACGTTTCGTCATCTCCCTTCCAAAAAATATCTGGTCCCTGCTGGTCTTTGGGTTTTTTTTGTCATAGGCCACTGGAGATAATTTTGAATTCTGAGCTTTTAAAATAGCTTGTGTTGGGCAGAAGTGGGAATACCTGGTAATACTGAGCTTTGCTTTGAAGGAGCAGGAGCTGTTTGATGTGTGTGCTCTGAGTGCACAGTTCTGGTTGTGCAGTGTGCTTTCTGCAGGGGCTGAGAGAGTGAGGAGTAACAGTGCAGGGGAAATGACTTGCCTGGAGCTAATCTGCTTCATCAGCTGTAGAGTTATTCTGAATGCAAGCTGCCCAATTTGTCATGAAACCTTGGCCAGCACTGGCATGAATACAGTGTTTTGTAGCACTGTCTGTCTTGCTTTACAAAAACCTGCTGTTCATTTTAGGATTTCTAACAGCTGTCGATTGCTTGCCCAGGCTGCTCTTTTTGTGAAATGAATTATTTTTTGTGGGCAGGGAAATGGGTGTTTGGATTAAGGATTTTCTTGTCTGAATTTCCAGAGGAGGTTGTCAAGTTGTTGTCAATGCTGCATTGCCTGCCTAATGCTGGTATCACACTTTTGGGATCTCAGTCATGTTAGACTGGGTGAGAGTTGAGGGGGGGGAAAAAGGTTACTCACACTTTGCTCTTAAGATGCAGAGTTTATGCCAGGAGTTCTTCTTGTGTCTTCATAAGACATCAACATAACACTGAATATTCCTGTTAATCCAGTTTCATGAGCCTAACCCTGTGCAGATTTTCACAGTTATTCTGTAGGAGAAGTGATAAAGTCAAATAGAAAATGCACCTTTCTGATCTGGATTTGACTTGTGTTTGAAGAGGTTCTTACATTTGCTCAGAGCTGGTGTTTTCTATAGGTACATTGTACATATTTGGAACAGAATCACGTGTGAACTTGGGACTGCAAGTTTAGTGATGGAAGAATGCACTGGTGTTTCTGTCCTGGAGTCATGAAACCAAATCATAGATTTTGATTTCATTTTTCTCCCCCTGCCCCATCAAATGTATTTTTCATTATCAAATAAATCTTGTAGCTTTCCACCTTTTCCATGAACTGACATTCTGAAGACATGATTCAAGTGGTTTTCTTTGTAGAGATCTGTTTTGCAATGCAGTAGAGCAAAGAGTGTTGATGCTTTAAGGACATAAGGAAGACAAGTTTTGTAAGGAAAGAAGGGAAATCTGTTCTTCAGACAGCTGACCTTTGGAGTGCAGAAAAAGTTTTCAGATGTGCAGCTCTCCTGTCTAAGAGGAATCATTGCACAGCAAGTTTATCTGCTTGCTAATTAAAATTTGTTTGGGCACATTGAAACTATTCATGTTTAGTAGTGGTAAAAGGAGGACTAATGTGATGGGGTAGTTATTTTCCTTATTAACAACTCACCAGGAGCTGGCACAAGACTGGAACACTTAAAGATGTCACTTAAAATATGTAACTTTAAAAATAATAACATAAAGATAAAATAATTTTTTACTCAGAGTTATCTTGAAACAGCTGGAGTTGTGCTGAGTACGTGGGATCTTTCCTGTGTTAGGTGCTTGGGTTCTTTAAAAAAATTGGTTTTGGATGCAGTCCCTATGCTTGATGTTTGCAGGGTGGTGATGCCATTTCTCAACAGGTGAGTAAAGCTAAGTCAGCTGGTTTTTGGTTGTGGGGCTTTTTTTAGCTCAGTATGCATCCAGAGAGGGAATATAGAAAACCATTGTGAAATGGGTTTGTCAGAAATGTTTTGTTTTTTTTGTTTGTTTGTTTTTTCAATAATTCAGATGACCAGAAGGGAACTGCAAGCCTTAACAGGTTTAAAATTACTGACACTTGAAAAAACCCCACCCACTCATCCCCTCTAAATCCTCAAAATACAGTATTCTGAATTCTACAGGGCTTGTGTGCAAATTAAAAATAAGTATTGTTTTTCTGGTATTTTGATGTATGTTAGTTAGTATGAACTAATTTTTGCTTCCTAAAATACCTTTATCTTGGAGGCAGAAGACATGATGTCAGGAGATATGTGTATGCAGTCAGCCAAGTAATGTACTACTCTCATTATGCAGGGAAATCTAAATCCAGCAACAAAAAGATAGGATGAGCCCTGAAATATGTTTACTTACTTGTGTGAGCTGTTTGTGATGTAGTGCTAAGCAATTTTCAGAAATCTAATTCAGATGAAATTTGATTCTGTGGCTTTTGCTGTAGGTGGCAGAGTCTTGGGGGGTGAATTGGACACCCTGCTGTGATAAACCAACCCATTTGCAATGGATTAAAAAAATGTGTATAGTAATAGTTGCTGCAGTTTGTCAGTTAAATGTGAGGCTTCCAGTTCTGGACCATCTGCCCATCTGGGATGTGTATTTTTAATGGGTTGTGGCTATGAATTGCATCAATCTCACCCCGTAAATGCTAATGAAAAAATTATGTTGCTTATTTGTCTTCTCAACTGTTTTGTACGTAAAAATGTCATTCTGTGGCTTAGGGCTGATGTTGGCCTCCCCCAAATTCTCTTTGCTTTCCATGTGCTTTTATATCTCTGCATTTGCTACACACTGACATTATTTTCAGTGTTCACTGCTGCAAAATGTTTACGAGATCAGATAGAGTTGTATAACTCTGGGTGAGGAAATAGGAAGTACAAGAATGTCTTGTAAACACAGATCCCATTAGGGTTTTAGTGCTGTTAGTAGGCTTACAGTGGAGGAGGAGGAAGAAAACAGCAAACAAGAGAAGAAGATCTGTTCTTAAATTAAAAAAAAACAACCAAGATTGTTAGTTGAGAGTTCTGCACTATTTACAGGCAGGAAGAATGGTAATGTGCACATCTAATGAGTGAATTACACAGAGAGAAAAATAAAAGCAATAATCACGATAGGTTTTTTGGGTTTGTTTGGGTTTTTTCTCTTTATCCTGTGAATAAATCAATGTGCTAGTCATTCATGCTGAATCTTGTTTTCTTCTCTGGAGCATTTTGCTAATTTGTTGATTGCTTAGTTCTCTTTAGGGTTGTGTTTTCAGTTATTGGAAAAAGTGTGCATGTATAAATATTTTTATTCTTGCCTGGTGAAAATATCATCCTGCCATAGAAGCTTGTTGGAGAAAGCCATATTTTTAGAGATTTTCTTGTGGCTAACTGCCTGAAATACTTGGGGATTGCATTACAGTGCCCTGTCCTTGCTGGTTTTGCTGGATCATATGATTAGTTGCACTAGCTTATTATGAGTATGTGGATGTTTTAAAAGTATAGAATAATTGAGAGAAAACAAAACCAAGGGAGCCCTCAAGTCAGAATGTTGCCTCTGGTGTGTTTTCTGATCAAGCTTGATTAACAATCAATCAGCAGCAGCATTTGTAGCATCACTATTTCCATCACTTGATCCCTGTTCTTGTCTTGTCTAACCCTTTTCATCTGTCACATCATGTGAAAGACTCACACAGATGAGCTCCACTGAAGGCTGCTGTTCTCCATTTGTTGTTGCAGCTGGCTTTGTGAATGCTGAGGTGTTTTGCAGGGAATTGTTTTGGAGTGTGTAGTATCTGAGAAACAAACAGCTGAAACTTTATTGTAACTCAGTGCAATAAGAGTTCCAGTGCAAAGGAGTTGCTTGTTTTCTTAAAATTGACACTCTTGAATAGTTAGGGAATCAGGAACCTGTATTTCACATCAATTTCCTTAATCTGTAAAAGCAAAATAAACTCATGCTTTTTAGCAATACTGTGGTTTGCTTGGGGTTTTTTACAAGGAAAATTGTGGGTTTTTCCCTTTTGTATAAAATGGCACAGAAATATTAATCTGAAGCAGGGGAATTGAAGACAGCTAATTGAAGACAGCTGGGAGTCAGTATTGGAACACTGCAGTGGGTCTTTCAGCTTTTCAGATGCTTCATTCCGCAGGTAGTCAGGCTGGACCAGCTGGGTGCAGATGCAGCTCCCTGTGTCTGCTCAGTTGTCAGGTTCCGATGTTGCAGGTCTTGGTTCAGGCTTGGGCACTTCACCCCTCAGCCTGTTGGGTTTGTTCCCTTGTCTTGTATTTGGGGCAAGAAAGTTCATTCTTGGTGCCTGTTCAGTACTTGAAATGTCTGCTGGGCTTTCATGAGACCACCCAGCAGCTCCAGTTGGGCTGGAGATGATGTGTATGTGTTCATTTGGAACACCACTGGGACCAGCTGTGTGAGTTGAAAAGATCACCTACAACCGAGAGAGTGGTGATCTTTTGAAGATCCTAATTGTAAGAATCAGAATACCTGAAAGAGGGCATCTTGACGTGAGTTTTTTCTTTATTATCCAGTGCGCTTTATTAGATAATCTTCTTCTGGCATGTCTAGCTAGTCTTCTGCCATATGGCACAGCTTCAGAGCTGCTCCAGAGTTTGTCTGGGAGCCTGTACAATGGAAGTTTCTCATGCTGCTCAACACAGTTGCACTCTTTTATCCCAAATCCTCTCTCCCAACTTTAACCCATTTTGGTATGGGTGTTTACAGGTAAATAATTGTGTTGTTTTAAGTGCTTGTATGCTATCTCTCTTTTACATGTTTAAAACTGTGCTAGCTATTGCAGTTGGGTTTTTTTAAGTGTTTAGTTTCTTTCTGGAGATTGGTAGTTGTGGTTCAGTACTTCATTTGTGCCAAAGTCTTCATATGTTCCAAGTCTTACAGTGCAGAGTAGCTGCAATATCTCTTCTAGTGAGGTGGAGAACTTTACCTTTACCTTGTGGGAAAGATACTTGTTTGTGACTGCATCATGAAGCTTACACTTAGTCTGATTTACTCTCAGGATTGTAATACCAAGATTATTCAAGGATGCTCTTAATATTACATCATTTCTATGTATTATGTACCAGTGCATTATAGATGTGCTGTATTGTTTTACTAATGCTGCCTGAAGTTTGGGAAGTTGTGTGGCAGATATTCACTACCCACCTCCCAAGTCTGTGCTTGAAAGCCTCAAAGCAGCCAGTGGACACAAATGTACCCTCACTGCTTCCATAGGCTGCAAGGGGGTGGGTTCAGCACTTCTGAAGATGTTCCCTTTTTGTTGACTTTGTAGGGCTGGGACCTACCTGGGCAAAATGTTAGTGTGATAGAAAACCAGCTGGTGGTGGTGTGTCTGTGACCTGTTGAATCAGTTCTGCTCTTAATTGACACCTCTTTGAAGAGGGAACTCAAGTTCACATGCCTGGTGGATGGAGCTTTGCATGAGAAATGCTTTTCAAGGAAGAGAAAGGAGCTTATTTTCAGACTTATGCAAGATGCTTCTGTTACATGCCATGTGTGTTACCCTCAGTTCTGAGGTGGGTTTTGTTTATTTTTATATACACGTTGCTTTTTATAGGATGGTGATTATGTGATGAAATGGAAGATGAAAAAGAAACGTAATAGCCTTGGATATAATTTATTTGAAATAATGGCCAATTTTTTGATTAAAAGGCTCATGTTTCATTTTGCAGTGTTCACCTTGGGAAACTGTTTTCAAAAGTACACTCCCAGCATTCACCTTCAAGTATCACAGAGTTTCACAGCATTCACCTTCGAGTATTAGAGTTGAAGACAAAGGTGAAGTTTTCTGATGTTTCTTGTTGAGTTTGAGCCCTGAAGGAATATATTTCTCTCATATACTTCTTAAAGACACCAACTCTTAGAATAAGTTTCTGAGGGGGAAAAAAGGATGAGAGAATAAAGTAAAACCAACAGCAGAATTTTTTGAGGAAATGTACAGAAAACAGTAAGAAAACAAATATTTTTGAAGGGTTGGTTTTGAAGAGTATGTTATGGTTAAATGTAATGCTTGCTCTGCTTGCCCGTGTTTGAGAATTCTCGGCACATTTTGGTTTTAAGGGAGATCAGAGAGGCAATCACTGACTTGAGTCAAGGGGCTTTTTACTGATAGACACGTAAATAAGACAAGCAGAAGTGCTCTAAGTGCATTCTGCAGTAATAGTTTTATCTTTCTACATGGAAAATCCTGTAAACATCAGTGTAATGTTTACCATTTTTAAAATGAGGTTTGTAAAACACCTTCCTCCCCGTACCCTCCTCACTGGTCAAGATTGCACTCTGCTTATTTCTTGTTAGTTTTACTGTTGTTCTCACTTCAGCTTTGAATATCAGAGGTGCTTCACTTAATTTTCTTCATCTCCTTGTTCTAATGTATTACTTTGTATTCTACTTGTATTACTTTGATATGCTCTGTTACATTTAGGACTGAAGTCTGTGGGAAAAGTGAGATGAGGACCAGGGGCAAAAAAAATCAAAGCTGTAGAGTCATCTATAAAAAGATAATGCAGCCTAATATGCCATTTTTTTAAAGGCATATATAGCAAAAGCAGTGTTCTGTCTTTGCTCTGTGTCTTATCCTTTGCTGTGAGATTTGATCACTTGCATTTGTATTCATTCACTTTATGTTTAGTTTATTTTGTGTGTCAAATGAAAGTAACTCAATGGAAATAACGAATAGATGGTGTTTAGCCCAGCTGGTTTTTCTTTGTTCCGTTTAGTGACTCTTCAGTATTCTCATGACCCCTAATCTGCTGCTGATCATTCAAGCAGTTACTTCTCTATTTGTCTATCATGGAAACTCGGTTATTGTGCTGAAGTAATAATGGCTCATTTTGAACCTGATCTGTTTTTATGAATAATTGTTGGCTGCAACTTCTTACAGCCTGTCCTATATTAGGAATGGCTGAGCAATTGCTGCACGTGCCTGTCTGTGTCAGTAAGCCCTGCTGGCACAGGAGTTGTTTCCAGTGGTGAGAGCACGTGTGTGTGCGTGTGTGTGTAGCTTGTGTTGGCTGTTTTGGGGTCAGGGTCGTTGTTGTTCCAGCAGGAATAATTACATCTGTGCTAGATTATAGCTGTTGTAAAATATCTAAAAATCTATAAAAATCAAACCTGTAATTTATATGAAACAGTAGCTGAAAGCCCTCATCAGAGCAGTTCTGTGCAGTAAATAGATGAGGCATGATTTATTGAGGATGGTTTAGAGATGCTTGATCCTGCTTCTTAGGTAGGAGATACAGATTAGACAGCCTCTCAAAATCCCTTCCTGTCCTGGGTTTTTCCAGTCATTTAACCTGTAAGTGAAAATTGTTTGAGGTTCCTTATGCTTTGCTTGTGACTTTATTCTTCCAAGACTTGAAATGTTTCCTTTGTTCTGCTTGGGTCATCATGTCTGCTTCCCAAAACCAGCGATTCTTGCTAGTTTTGCTCCACAGTTTAAAGTTACCTTCTTCCTTGAATAGATTTATCTTGTGTATTTGTCAGCTTTATATTACATCATTGATTTCACTGCTGTACCATTTTTTTTAGTATTAAATTTGCAGTCTTCTTTCCTATACCTATCTGAGATGCTTTCTCCTTTATTTTTTGCACAGACTTCCTTTTTTTTTCTCCTTGCTAAAAACGTGCTGTATAGAACCTGAGAGTACCTTGGCTTCATAGAGGGCACCCCCCTTGAAACTTGAGGTGGTTTAACTTCTTAATTTTAGCATTTACATTGTGTGCCAAGTTAGCTACTAGGAATTCACTTGACATTAAAGTAGGATTGAAAAATTGTTTTCTGCTTTTGAGAAGTTATTTTCTACTATATTTTTGCATATCTCTCTAGGATTTTAGAAAGATGCATGGTCTTGTAGGTAAGGCGATTGCTTTTTGCCCCCCCAGGTTTCACTGCTTTCACCTCACTCTGAAGATGTCTGAGCTGTGTGCTGTGGGTGTCTGACTGGGTTATGATGTGCCAGATATCAGCAGAAGACAGGTGGCCAATTTACTACTGACACAGTACAGCTGATGAATCAGTTAATGAGTTCAGTGCAAAGTCAGCCTGTTACTGTAGTTCACTGTGTGAAACTATTAAAATCAAGCTGGCTCAATTGTGCTGGGCTTGCACTAGAGCAGATGAGGAGGGCTCATGTTGTCTTCCCTCTTGGAAGAAATGTTTCCTCAGGAGAGGTAAATTCCTTAACGCTTTGCCAAGGTATTTTTCTTGAGCTAGGTTAGTTTAACTTAAACGAGAACAGCCACACTCTGTGATGGAGGGATGGGAGGGTGATCACAGTATTTGTACTACTGCTGCTGGTAGTGGTACAGGTACTACCCCAATAGTACCATTGAGACTTTAAGTGTCAGTGTGTCCTAGTCCATCACGATGGTAAAGTAAAATACTTTGAAGAGTAAAATCTACTGGTAGAACGAGTAATAAACAGAATGTGTCTTTATTTGCTGTTTTTTTGTCAACTCAGTGTGTCTTTAGCACTTGGAATCTAACCATACCCAGCACCAAATCCTTGTGAGAAGGAATACCATCCAGGCTGTAGCCTCGCAGCTCTAAGAAGAATGCACAGGGGTTTCACTTGGTATTGAAGTCTTTTTTTAGTCTTGTACCTTGTGAAGGTCGTTTCTGTGTTATCTCTTTTCTAGTATTGTGTAATGAAAGACTTGAATAAAGTACCTCTATACAGGAAGTGCAGTTTAAACCACAAAAAATACCTCTCATTTCATTCCTCAGAGTAATTTCAAGTATGAAAGTGCCTCAATTTGGACTTTGTGGTATCTACTGCAGCAGCAGGAATGATACTGAATTTAACTATGTTTCACTGATTAAAAACAGTACATTTTTTTAGTGGCTCATTAAAAATAGTATTTTTTTAGTGACTTGATGAAAGCTTTACACCTGTTCTGATTGTCAAAAGTGGAAATGAGATGACTTTTCTGCCCAAATCTTGTTTATCTGCTAGCTGTAGAGAAAGAGACACTCTGTTTTCCCATTATTGTTCACTTTACAATCTGCTTCTCTCACATTTGTGAATGGGATTATAGCACTGCAAACCAGAGACTGAGTCTGTAACACAGAATAATAACAACTGGTGATGGACAAACAGCCCTGAGAGTAAGAGACTTGACTCTGTCTGGGAGAAGGAGAAACTGTATAATGAATCCAATTACACTGCAATAAAAAAAATCATAAATTTGGATGTTTGAACACTGTGTTTTCCTTCTGTATTTATGTAATCCTTCTGTTTGATGGGCCTGCTCAGGACTGGAGGAGATGTTGGCTGCTTTGCTGTATGCATGCACTTTGAAAGCCCTCCTAGCCTATCTCTTCCCAGCTGTTGGGACTGGAGGGTGTCTCTAGGCAGAGGGTGAGAAAGCACTTACTGACATCAGGGCTTAAGTTTTCCTTTGATATGTTGCCTGGAGGCCAGTGGGGAGGGAAAGCTGAGGGCCAGATTGGTTTACATTCTGGCTTCCAGTGGTGTTTTAGAAGCTGGTTAGGGAGGCGAGGAGACATAACATCGAATATCTGAAATTGAATTAATTAGGCTCTTGGCAACAGGGTTTGGAAGACTGAGGGATCCAAGGCTGCTGTAGTGATGGATCTGGAAGTGATCTCAGTAAAGCAGAGAGGTACTTGGAGATAAGACAGGTCTGGTAGTTTGTGTAAGGTGTGATCTAGGTCAGAGTGAAGCGAAAACATAAGGCTCCCATAGCCTTAAGAAATCTTCCTCTGCACTTAAAAAGATAAAAAGGTTCCTGGATAACCTTTGCATTGCTACTTGTGCATATACACTGTATATGTACTTTTTGTAATCTCCTGGCATTCACAGGATGTTGCTGTCACATTCTAACAGAAATGCATGAACAATATTTAGTTGCCTTAAATCTGACTGAATGGCATCATTTTTGTCAGGAGACAAAGTTCCAGTCTGTTAGACTAATGAAGCTCTTATGGCCAAGGACTTGGGTTTTTTTTTTTAGGAATTTGTGCCCGTGCCCTAAGGGGCTGAAAAGAAACATAAAGTCGAGAGGCAGTTCTTCAGAAGATTTATGTGTTGCCTTTTATTATCTGTCAAAAATGGTCTCACACTGGGTGATACAAGAGAGGAAGTGGAAGAGCTCCCTGCTTCAATGTCTGTATCCTCTCACAAATTTTGTTCTCTGAATGGCTAATTGCATTTTGTTTCTTGTCTTGCTAGATGGGCTGGTGATCCCATTGGTGGAACTGTCTGCAAAACAAGTTGCATTTCACATTCCATTTGAGGTGGTGGAGAAAGTTTATCCTCCAGTGCCTGAGCAACTGCAACTTCGAATTGCCTTCTGGAGTTTCCCAGAAAATGAGGAGGACATCAGGTATGAATGCTCTTTCTGTTTCACTGGTGCTTAACAGTGGGTTTGTTCACTAGAGGAGAATTGTCCACTTGATGTCCCATATATTTGGTGCTTCTGAGGTTCTCTTGTGCCTTTTGTAATTCATAAATATAAATCTGTATGATGTGCTATAATACGAGGTTTTATTCTGGGGAGAGCTGCCCTGCATGTCTGAGGAAAAGCGTGTTCTGTTTGTAAATGATAGCAGAAAAAATGCACTCTTTGGTTTGCCTAACATTAACTAGTTGGTAGAGTTTTGTCCTCGTGTTAGTCTTATGAAGTGATCTGTCTTTCCAGTTTGAATCTGTTGCTGGAGTTGCTTTAACTGGGCTGGGAAATTGCCAGGGAGGGCTGGCTCAGTAGCTGTGCAAGCCTTTTGGTGGTGTAGGAGAACCAGAATTTGCTAAGTACATCTGTAATCAGTGGGTACAGTCAGCTGACTATATTTCTTATGTTTCCACATTAATTGTGTAAGTACCGAGTCAAAACCCCTGTGCTTTAAGGTCTTTTTCCAAGCTTTGCTGTAGCTTTTATGCTGCAGGAGACCTTCCTACGAGACCGTGTATTCAGAATTTTGTTGCAAAGTAGCGATATTGCAATTCTTTTGGAAAGAATCTTACTGAAAGTTCTTGGATGCATTTATCTGAGGTTCTGATACCAGATGAGAGAGGTAATGTCAGAAGTGCTGATGCAAGTTCTCCTGTGAGGGAGCAGAGCAGGCCAGCTGGTTGTATATGCTCGTTACTCAGATGAGCGCAGGTGTAACACATGAGCTCACAGGTAATTAATCTGGAATGAGTTTTTGCTGTTGCATGCTAACATTAGACCTTCAATTATACTGTATGTAAAAGCTTAATTTTAGGCTGTGAATGAATTTGTATTTCAGAGCCCTAGGTTATACATCCTAAAAATGCCAGTTTCTATACACAAGCCGTGTTAGGAAGAGACTAACAATTTTTGTGGTTGAATTGTAATGTAGAAATGGCAGAAGAAAGAGCTGTTTTCAAAAGTCATGTCAACAAAGAGGATAAAAGTGTGAAGCTTCTCAAAAGCAGGCCTGTTTTGACATGTTAGGTTTATCTCTTGCAGATTGTACTCGTGTTTGGCCAATGGCAGTGCAGACGAGTTCCAGCGAGGGGAGCAGCTGTTCCGGGTCAGGGCTGTCAAAGACCCTCTCCAGATAGGTAAGAACATTGCAGCTCCACACCTCTGGATACTTCAGATTCCCAAAATTATATCTGCAATGGGACAGCAGTCCTATGATTGTGTCTCAAAACAAGTTTTTCTGGCATCTTATCTTAAACTCCCTGCCAAATATATTCTTTGTAATGTCTTGAGCTAAATGCTGTGTTTATTTCAGCCTCAGTCAGCTCAGCTGTGAAACTGCCTGAAAGGCGAGGAATGTTCTGAAAGTCACATCCTTAATCTGCTTCAGTGTTCTGCAAAAAACCATATAGGAAGCCTTGTTCTCTATAATGCTTAAATTCCTCATTGCTAAAGAGAGCTTGGCTTTCTGGTTGTCTGATCAAATGAATGCCTTGCAAAAAGCACATGTATGGCACAGGTTTGCAAGGTTTAATTATTCTTGTAGCAAGAGGGTTGTATTAATAGTAGAGTTACTCGTGTCCTGTTTTGGCAGACGGAAATCCTTGTTGTCAGACAGTGGGTTTTATAGCTGTTCCTACCTTATCTTACTCTTTTGTGTTTTATGGCTGTAGAAGCTAATCTTATACAAAGAATTGGACTCTGTTTTTTTCATTAAATCCTTTGAAGCAAAGAAGAATATTGAGCTGGATTTTTCAGTGACAACTGTTTGATGGGAATACATTATGTGAAATAAAGGTACTAGAATGTCAAGGTGTGCCATGTCAATCCAATGCAGATTTTTTTTCTGCAAACGCAAGCTTCAGAATTAAAATATTAATTGACATGTGGGAACAGAGCCTGGATGTAATAGAAAAATTGATAATATTAAAAGCTCTATAATGTTAAGAAAAATTTAGGAAATTTCCTATTTTTTTCTGTGATGAGGAATAGAGATTTCTATGGACCTTCTTAGTTACTAGCACCAGTAATACTTAATTCTCAGTGAAATGAATAAATTTAGGTAAAGAACCCTCAGAAAGGAAATAAAAGGGATGTGCTATGGATTTGTGGAAAACAAAAAGAGAAGGAGATAGCCATGGAGATACACAAATTGCAAGAGACTGATGAAATGTTACCCAAATACAGAGTAAAGCATCTGAAAGGATTTTATCCCATCCAGTGACTGCTGTACCAACAATAGCAGAAATTCATGGGAATGGAAGTGATTTCTCATATATAAGTCAGATTGAATTGTCAGTGAGACCAGATAGTAATTTTGGAACATCAACATCAATTTGGAAATTGAGCTAAATAGGATTGAGCTGACTTTTGAGAGCATTCATAATCTCCCAGTGTCAGGACTGAAATGCAGAGAGAGACCTCTAAGGCATCTGCTAAACTTCAGGAAGCCAAATGCTTGAGAAAGAGAAAATGAGCTAAAATGCAACTGGCTGAAGTTCAGTAATTCCTGGGACTTCCACAGTGGAAAACAGCAAGATATTTAATGGATAGTAATAAGACTGTGGTCAGAACTTGTTTCAGTAATACATTAAAAAGGTAAGAAGGTGTAAAGCAATGTAAATTTACAAAGGCTGGGAATATTAGTGCAAAACCTGAGCTTGGAGGTGGAGAGGAGTAGGGAAAAAGAGGAGGCGGTGAGTGATACAGGAGAGAAATGTCTCAAGTACACATACAGCAACTGGACTTCCTGACAAGGGGTTATGTGTATGAAAGGGAAGGAATAAACTTTGTTTAAACAGTAAAGGTGCTTTCTCCTTAGTAGAGGAACTGCGTCTAATGGAGGGATTTTTTTTTTTATCATGAATAGCAGCCCAGAAGCACAAATGGGGATGGGTGTATTTTCAGTTGTCTGCTCCAAATGATCTTATAGTGTGTGGTTGCAGTTTTGAGTTTCATATACTGACAAAGGAGAAAAGAAGCAAGAAAATGAAGCAGCTCTCGAGACAGGATTTGATTTGGAGAGGGATTGAATATGAATTGTGATCAATAGGAGAAAGCTGGATATATGCTTCATGTTCTTTTTATCCTGTTCCCCTTTGCAGTTTAAGGGGTTTTTTAAACATTAATGATTAATCTTAGTAGTTTTGACCACGTGCATATCCCTATCTGTAATTTCTGAACAGTAGCACCTTTTCACTACGTCCCAAAAGCCTGCTTTTTTATGGTGTTATACTGTATATACACATAGAATTGGCTTTTGCAGACCTTCTCCTGCACATTCCTGTTGTGGCATCCACATGCCCACCTCATTGCACTGAAGACATTATTGCTCTCAAGCAGGTGTGTTGTAAATTTCAGAGACTTTTTTTTCTGTCACAGTCTAATTTCTTTTTAAAAGCTGAGGAAGGCAGCAGCAGGTTCAGTCTGGATTCTAACTTTTTATCCGCTTGAATAGTGTCTCTAAGTCTCCACTTTTTAGAGATTCTCCTATCTTGGTTTAAAATAAGCAATGCCCAAAATTGCCTTGCTTTACTTTCTGCCTTTTAAGGTCAAAACTTTTTAAGCTTTGGTTCAGCTCTTGTTTTTCTGCTTCTCTTAGTCCTGGGAAGGCTAGAGAAAATACTAAGCACAGGTGTGCTGTCATTGATGTAGGGTCATCAGAACAACCAAATAGAGATGAAGAAGGCTTGGAATGTGTATTGCAAGAATTATTCTTAGCAGAATGTTGTTATCTCATAGGTAATTTATATCTTTTCATTCAAATTGCTTACTGAATAGCTTGGGTATTTCAAATTTGTATTATTACCGCCCGAAATCATGAGGACTAATAGGACCTCAGAAAATGATTAAACAGACCTAAAATTTCACAATAAATGACTTCCATGATAAAGTGAATACAAAAAGCAAAAGACATTGACATAGCTTTCCTGAAATTCTGAAAAATGGATTTTCACCAGTGGGAAGCATTAATTTCTTTGGAATACTCTTCTTGAAAGGTTATGTTTCAGGGTTAGAGCAGTGACAAGAATAGGCTATGGACCAAAAAAGAGGCCATCTCTATTTTGTAGGTCATGATCTAGGCAGCAGTTGATTATTTCCAGCTTTTACATTTGGTCAAACTGTGTGTTTATCACCTTTGGAAGAAGAGGCAGACAACTCAGGAGGACTACAAGGGTGTTGTGAATTTGTGCAGGGAGAAAATTAGAAGCCTCAAAGCCCCCTAAAGCTAGAATGTAATCTAACTACTGGCATTAAAGACAACAAAAATGTTTTTACAAATACATCAGCAACAAAAGGAGAGCTAAGGAAAATCTCTATCCTTTTTTGGATGACGTGACTCTGGATAGTGACATAGGATGAGGAAAGGGCTGAAGTACTTGATACCTTCTTTGCCTCAGTCTTCAATAGCAAAACCAGCTCTCCTCAGGGTACCCAGCCCTCTGAGCTGGAAGACAGAGATGGGGAGCAGAAGGAAGCCCCTGTGATCCAGGAGGAAGTGGTCAGTGACCTGCTACACCACGTAGATGTACACAAGTCCATGGGGCCTGATGGAATCCATCCAAGGGTACTGAGGGAGCTGTTGGAAGAGCTCACCAAGCCACTCTCCGTCACTTACCCACAGTCCTGGTTGACAGGAGAGGTCCCAGCTGACTGGAGGTTGGCAAATGTGAAGCCCATCTACAAGATGGGGTGGAAGGAGGATCTGGAGAACTACAGGTCTGTCAGCCTGACCTTGGTGCAGGGAAGGTCATGGAGGAGATGATCTGGAGTGCCACCACATAACACATACAGGACAACCAGAGATCAGGCCCAGTCAGCTTGGGTTTTGAAAGGCAGGCTGTGCCTGACTAATTTGATCTCCTTCTATGACAAGATGACCTGCTTAGTGAATGAGGGGAAATCTGTGGATGTTGCCTACCTGGGCTTTAGTAAAGCATTTGACGCTGTCTCCCACAGCATTCTCAAGGAGAAACTGGTTGTTCATGGCTTGAAGGGGAGTTGCACCAGGGAGGTTTAAGATTGGATATTATGAGAATTTTCTTCACTGGAAGGGTGGTCAGTCATTGGAACAAGATGAACAGAGAAGCGATGGAATCATCATCCCTGGAAGCATTAAAAAAATGTGTGCATGTGGCTCCTGGGAACATGATTTAGTGGTGAATGTGGCACTGCCAGGTCGTGGCACATGGAGTCGATGGTCTTAGAGGTCTTTCCCACCCTCAAAGATTCTATGATTCTTTCATTTTTTGTGGTAAAAGAAACCATTAGTTATAATTCAGAATTACTGCCACTCCAACTTGTGAAATGCTTAATTTGCTTATGTGAAAATCAGAGTCTGATGTGCTTTTAGTATAACAGAAGGACTAGCTGAACTGTTTGGGCTGTATTATCCAAGTGTGGAACATAAATTAGAACTGTTTCTAGTAATAAGCAGTGCAGCAATTTGGTGTGAATACCTTCTTTTGTTTTGATTCTGTTCAAATTGCTAAAATGACTGAAGAATTTGGGTGGCATTATGTGTACTTATCAAAATAATCACCCACATCAGGAAGAGGATTTGAATTCTGGTGTATAAGAGAAATAGAAAGGTTAAGCAAGGTAAGAGCAAGATTGTATTGGTACAGGGATTATATTTTGAAAAGGAAATTATGCACAGTATTTTAAATGGAATTAATTTAGTAGGTCACGTGCACTCCTGAACACCATCATTATGATCTCATGGTATCATAATAAAAACTTAGTAGTATAGATTTGTAATGTAATTCCTTGTCCTGATGATAAACTACTCCAATCATCTGTCCCAAGCCATGCTTTTTCACTTAAGGTAGCCTGTTAGACTGAAGTTTGATTATGACTTTGATACCCTTGGAGATTTCTGTGCTTTATTAAAACTGAATTCCAGACTAGCAAAAAGATTCTGAGGCTGGTACTCATTGCTGTAGAGGATGACTAACAGTCATGTAGAAGATTCATGCTTCTGGATGGTCTTTTCCTGCTCATGCATATCCTTCCTTCTGGATGAGCATCATCTCCAGAGGAAGCTGCATTATGAGCACACCTGGTATGCTCTGTACAGGAGTTTAGACAAAGCTAAGCTTTGTTCAAGTCCTTTGTCATCCTGCCTGAGATGAGTTTCATAATTTATTAATTTGATTCATTTAATTCATTGATTAATGGGGCTAGATTCGTTCAAGTGTTATTTCTGAAATTTCCCTTTTCCACTGATTTTAGTCTAAGCAAAAGGATTTTTTTGTTTTCTGAGTAGATGATTTATAAAAATGAGATATTAAGAAAATTGCAAGGAGGTGCATAATTTATGAGAAATTAGTTGTATATGGAGCCACATAGTGAAACTAAGTGTTCAGATTAAGTGCTGCCTTCTTCAGTTGACTGTAAAATTGTGAAAGTTGATTGACTTGGAAATAATTCTGAACAAGTCACCTAGCCTCCTCTGCATTGTTGGCAAAGTTAGTACAGAAGTTATGCCTAAAATATGTATAGTCCAGCTTTGATCCTGTGAACAAAACCTGATGTTTTTCAGTGATGACTTTATCCAGTTCTGCTTTTGTCGGTTAAATAGCAATAAATAAATCAACATATTAAAAGCTGGTATTTTGGTACCTCTTCTAACACATTATGCTTCTCTGTGAATACTGAAAGAAGCAAGTGCTGGAGACTCCAGATCCATGTCCATCCACGTATGGAAGTTGTCGCTGCGTGTGTCGTTTCAGTGTTTTAACAGCATAGATCTCAATTTCCGTGCTAGCCGAATCTGTTTCCCAAGTACCCAAAGAGTAACTCTGGCCTTTTGAATTTTGGCAGGTTTCCATCTGAGTGCCACTGTGGTGCCCCCGCAGATGGTGCCGCCCAAGGGCGCGTACAACGTGGCCGTGATGTTCGACCGGTGCAGGATCACGTCGTGCAGCTGCACCTGCGGGGCCGGGGCCAAGTGGTGTGCGCACGTCGTGGCGCTCTGCCTCTTCCGCATCCACAACGTATGCCTTTAGCACAGTTCTGCTCTGCCCCAGGCACCCTCACCGCGGCTTTGTGCAACACCCACGCTCTGTAGGGAAGCTGTTTTTGGCCCTCCTTTTGGTTACAGGTTCTGCAGATGTCAGCTCTCAGTTGCTGTCTGCAGAGTGAATTGTCTGAGGCCCTAAACTGCAGAATGTCCTTTGATGATGTGCAAATCGCTAAGGGTAGATACCCAGGGTTTTTTGGCCCCTTCCTGTTTCTCATTTAAGTGCTAGATTTACTCGTGCTTGCTTCATCTTTGCAAGGAGTGAAAGGTACCAATAGTTAGTCTTTCATTAAAAGTCTTTTTAAATCTGGGATTTGAAAGCTCGCTCTTTACGTTGTTTGATCAGAGTGCAGAAGGAAAGAAATTTTGGTCACTGTTGGCCTGTATGTTCACCAGTTCACTTTAACACATACTGAGGGTGGTAAGTGTAGTTTTGACTCGTGGATTTCAAACAGTCAGTTAAGTTTATGTATGTTTTTATTTGACTGCTTTCATTCTGTGTGGCCTTCTATTGAGGAAAAAAGTACACATTTTATATACCAACCGACTCGAGCTAAAAATATGTAGAATCAACATAAAATACACCAGTTGAAGGTTGAGTCTTGCATGCAGTTCAATTTCCTCTCTTTGGGAAGCTGAAAAATACATCTTAAGGAAGGATTAATCTTTGGTGATGGAAAGGAACACATGATTTTTTGCTATCACAGAACATTTTGCAGTTAACATGCTTATGATCAACTCCAGATTGTTAAAGAAGTGTCAATAACGTGCTGAAGCTTGTTACTATTTCACAATGGACAATTGTAATTGGCTGAAACTGATACTCTTGTTCAATCATCAGAATATCAGTTTACTACTTTCTGTACTTATGACTGGAGAATTGGCAAAAAAATGAGTTCTGCTTTGAATGACAGTTTGAGTTTGAAAAGGTGGATGTGGAGAGTGATGATAGAACCTAAATTTTCATTTATTTTTTTTACATTGGAAAGTTTGGAACCTGTGTAAGACAAAAATCATTCTTTTCCCTCTGGTCCTTTCTTTACCTGAAAAATGAAAGTGAGAGGATTTTCATGTTCGTATAAACTGACTACTGACACTAGCAAGTTACAAGCCAAGGTATATCGCTCTATATAGACAATATCAGAAATATCTTTATTATAAAACTGCTCTTGCCTGTTTACAATTTAAATTGGAAGTAGGGCATTTTTGTTTTATAGAGTGAAAAAGATTAAGAAACTAGTGCTGGGGATATTTTATGATCTAAGTTGTTCTAAGATATGGAAAGAGACCGATTCTAAGACTGAATTGAAAAACTCTAGCGAGATAAATGAGGTGGTTGTGATTCTGTGAAACAGTCCCCCACAGAGCTGGTTGGTTTGCCAGAAGCTTAAGGAATAATGTCCTATTTTAGAGGTTTGTTTGTGAAGTCTCTGCCAGTATTTGTGCATTTGCTAGCAACAGCAGATCTTAAGCACAGCTGTTAAAGCAGTTTCCTTGAAAAAAACCCACACTTAAAAACAGTTTTTATAAAGCCTAGACAGCTTATCTGCATCTTATCTGCAACACACCACATAATTTCAGAGAAAAAAAATTGCCATCAAGGCCAAGCATGAGATACATCAACATAGCTACTGTTCATGGCTCTTATCCTTTTGGTGGACATAACTTCATTAAGTCTGCCCTGTTAATGGCAGTTTGTGTCTCCTTTTCTTTCTTCAGGCATCTGCAGTATGCTTACGAGCACCTGTTTCTGAGTCTTTGTCTCGGCTACAAAGAGACCAATTGCAAAAATTTGCCCAGTACCTAATCAGTGAACTTCCACAGCAGGTAAGTGGGGACAGTTGATATGACTGACCTTTTGTTAAATTCAGTTATCTTTATTCTGAGTCAATTTATATGATGTCTTTTGTTGCAAGATAACCAGTCAATTGTGAGCTGCTGGGAAGGCTTTCAGTTCTTACTCTTTTCAGGTGTGCTGTTCTATTATTTGACAGTTGGCTATTGCCAAGTAAAAGATTAGAAGAGTCTTACAAGGAGAAAGAAGAGTGGTGGCTATTCACATCAGTATGAATATGTGCTGAGCTTGTGGAAGATCAAACACCATAAATAAATGCATGACTGTGGAAAACTTTGGTCAGCCCAAATCAGGTTGTTTCTTTTTTGTGTGTTTGCTAAGTGAAGAAGATTGCCCAGGGAAAGTATTGTATATGCCTTAAGTGGGCACTTTATAATGCCCCCCCCGGTGACCTTTTGACTTCCCTCAGTGTAGCTTCACTTCATAAGAATCATTTGGCAAGTAATAGACATGAAATCTTATTAGTCAAAGGCCAAGTCTGCTCTCTTATTCCTTAAATATATATGTTGTTCAAGGTCAGGTCACTTACATCATCTGCCTAAAATGTTTGCATCAAATGCACAGGATTACCCAAGTGATTGTGAAATGTCTCCTTTAACAATATAAGGGCTTGGCAACTTTTTTAGGCTGGTTCAGCTAAAGGAGATTGAGAAAAGCTGGCCTGCATGACTATCTGTCATATTTCAGTAGTGCATTCATAATGCACTCCTCTTAAGTAGGAGTTAGATTACTGTCAGCATGTGCCTAAAATTCATGTGATGGTGCTGTGCTTGGGACACTAAGCTATTCTGTTGCTAAAATGTCCTCTAAATTTCTTACAGAAATACTGATCTTCAACGTTTCTCGGTAGAAATAGATACTCTGGTACCTTAGGACCCCATATTCTGACTACATGGTACAGTGTTGGAGTAGGCTGTACACATTATTCTATATTATCCTTACTTTCAGTTTGTTAATTACATAGTACAGTAATATAGTGCTGAGTTACTTTCAAGTGTAAGGTGATGGAGGTTAGTAGAAATGTAGCTAGATGTTTTTCAAAATCTCTGTAGAAAGTGTTTAATGTATCTATGAAAATGACAGTGATTCCAAGAAGCTAGAATTTCTTACCTAGTTCTTCGCCCAAGAGCTGTTTTCCCTCATGAAGCCATGACTCCTATTACAATTAAATATGAATATCTTGACAAAAATGCCGGAAGGAGAGTCACTGCAGATCCCTAATACTTCAGCCTTAAGGTGTGACATTGCCTAGACCTGTGACTTTTTTGCTTTTTGGTGTAACAGTGAGAAAAAAGTACAAGACTAGCTTAATGCTGAGTTTGTTTCTTTAGGTGATTGAAATGCAAAATACCATTCTGAAGCGTTTTTATCTTCCATCTGTTTGAGATGTATATTATTTGCAAGTATAGGTGTACTGAATGTGCCTTGCTTTACAGTAAGACCTCAGCTTTTGTGCAGTGAGGGTTGTCAGATATTTTGTTGCAAGACATTTAAATCTTAACTATGTCAATTAGCAATTTACCTGTTTGAAGTGTGCATGCTAAAGGCTAAATGGATCTACAGTTTCAGCCCAAACTTAGTTTGGGAAAAACCTCCTTCTACTGGATATTTTTCTTTGAAAAATAGCATGTTAAGGGTGTGTCTATGTAGGATTTTACAGTCAGGTGTCCCCCTTCTCTGCTTATGCTCTGAGCTGTCCAGAAGCTATGATTAGCTTAGTGGTGAAATTGCATTAGTTTATTATTGAATCCCTTTGCCAACAGGATGGTAAATGACCTGAAGTCTGCCCAAAAAAGTTATGTGTAGCTGTATTTTGTAATTTGCTTGCCTGTTTCCATTAGCTTGGCTTTTAGAGAAATTATTTAGGAACAAGAAATAAAGGACTTTCATAAGTGCAGGAAAATAGTGATCTCAACTGCAGTGACTTCTTTATCACTCAAAATTTGCTGCAGTGTCATTCTCTGTGGGCTCTTCTGCCTCAAGAAATGAGAAAGGAGCTAATAACCTGTGATGGTTTTGCTTACTTAGGGTGTGTCCGCAGAGAGTGAGCCGTGCGTGCATAGGTGTTGGCTTTGAGAAAGGAGAGGTGTGACTACTGGTTTGCCATTGTGTGATCTGTAGCACCCTCTGTCGTCCTTTCTGAAAACATAGCGCTGTGCATTGAATACTTCTGAAATTGCCAGTGTTTCAGCCATGGTCTTTGGCTGGGTGAATCAGGATAAGAAATACTGTGTATATTGAAAAGTTGCTTCATGTTTTCAGATTCTTCCAACAGCTCAGCGCTTGCTGGATGAGTTGTTATCTTCTCAGTCTACTGCCATCAACACAGTGTGTGGAGCCCCAGGTAACTAATATATCTTATTTCAGTAATCGTGTCACAGATAGAAAGAGCATGTATTTGCACTGCTTCAGGTTTCTGAACTGATCTCTTACCCTGTAGCTTGAATTGCAGGGGGAGATTAAGGAAAAGGAATGAGAATAGGCAAGTGCTGATGTAATGGACATCTCAGAGTGTTTGCAGAGGAAGCAAGCATCAGGCAATGCACCTTTCTAACAAAGTGGTTTTCTTTTTGATTCGGTATTATAGACTCCTGGAAATGTTGATTGGAGGGGACCTCCCCAAGTTCCTACTTGAAACAGGACTGTTTGCAACACTAGATTTGGTTACCTGTGACTTGGGCTAGCTTAGCTAAGTATTGGTTACCAGAGGTGTTAAGAGTGTTTCTGTTTTAGTGCTGCAGTACCTTTTTAGTCATGAATTTTTTCTAGTGTCCAGTATAAATACCCTTTTTTATTCTCTTCTAATATGAAGAAGAGTTTGTCTGCATTGTGTTTGGGATTCTAAGTACTTGTAGGCTGTTAATGATCACCCCCATCTTCCTCAGTCTCGCCTCATAGGTCATGTGCTCTGTGCCCCCAGCTATTTCAATACCCCTGTCACTACACAGAATCAATTAAGTTGGAAAAGATCTCTGAGGTCATCAAGTCCAGTTTATGACCAAACAGTACCATGTCAACTAGACCGTGTCCCTGAGTGCCGTGTCTAGTCTTTTCCTTAAACACCTCTGGGGACAATGACTCCAGTGCCTCCCTGGGCCGCCCGTTCCAATGTTTAATCACCCTTTCTGTGAAGAAATTCCTCCTAATGTCCAGCCTAAACTTTGACCAGCACAGCTTGAGGCTGTGTCCTCTTGTCCTGTCTTGAGTTGCCTGGGAGAAAAGGCCTACTCTCAGCTGGCTATAACCTCCTTTTCAGATAGTTGTAGAGAGTGATAAGGTCACCCTTGGGCCTCATCCAGGTTAAAAAACTCCATCTCCTTCAGTCACTCACAGGACTTGCTCTTTACACCCTTCCCCAGCTCTGTTGCCCTTTCTGGACGCTCTGCAGCACCTCAATGTCCTTCCTGAATTGAGGGGCCCATAACTGGACACAGTACTCAAAGTGCAGCCTCACCAGTGCTAAGTACAGGGGCCAGTCACTTCCTTACACTCTGGTTTCTCAGCATCATTTCTGGTCTGGGGGATGCAAAAATGGATACAATATCCCAGATATAACTTGATAAATTCTAGGTAGAGGGGATGAACTAAGTTCCTTAAGTCTGCTAACTGTGCTTTTCTTAATATAGCCCAGTTGGCAGAATTTTTTTTGTGTGAGTATTTCAGTGAAAGTTTGCCATTGGTTTGTGTTCAGCTTGGCATCTGCCATAATCACCAAACTCTATCAACTACTCAGCTTTTGGTTTTCCATCTGTACTGATGCATGGGGTTTTCTGTCCCAGGTACAGAAGTGTACATTCTTCTCAGCGAACTTGGTGAGGGTTCTGTTGGCACTGTCCTTGCATTTCTCCTGGTCTGACTGGTTGTAGCACAACCATTCAGTATGCCAGCCATATCTTCTACTTTAATGTTGTCGATGGTGAAGGTAATGTTATGGTAGCATTTTAAGATAATTCTGAATAGAGTGTTCAGCAATGGGTGAAATAAACTGAGTAGCACTGCCTGTGTACTCCCTGTGCTCTGTAGTTGAGTACATAGAGCAAAATATCTCCAAAGCCTGCAGACTGTAAATGTGTTTTTCTTTTATAAGATCCTACTGCTGGACCCTCTGCATCAGATCAAAGCACCTGGTACTTAGATGAATCTACTCTGAGTGACAACATAAAGAAAACCCTTCATAAATTCTGTGGACCCTCTCCTGTTGTTTTCAGGTAAACTGTTTCCCATTGAAGGGAAAAAAGTGATATTCATGTAATCTGTAAACTCATTCACTGTATAGCCTGTATACTTAAGTTGAGCCTTGAACTGAAGGATGCTCAGTTCCATGATCACTCTGTATTTTTACATAGCTTGTCCAGTGTTATTTCAGTAGAACAGACTGTATTTGCACAATATTTTACTTGTGTGGTGTTCTTAAGCTCATTATGCATTCTGTCTTTTAGGTTACACATGTCTGTCCCATTGAAGGGGCAGATATACTTCTGGATGTAGCTATATTTGGGAAATTTTATATGACTGTACTTGATTTAATTTTTTCTCATTTTTGTTCTTCTGTTTCACCCACAGTGATGTGAATTCAATGTATCTGTCTTCCACGGAGCCACCAGCTGCTGCTGAGTGGGCCTGTCTCCTGCGTCCCCTGCGAGGAAGAGAACCTGAAGGAATCTGGAATTTGCTTTCCATTGTGCGGGAGATGTTTAAGAGACGAGATAGCAATGCAGCTCCTTTGCTGGAGATTCTGACTGACCAGTGTCTCAACTATGAGCAGGTATTCAAATCTCTGCTGTGGGGCAGGGGGAAATTCTGGGGGAAGCAGGGCACAGCCAGTGACTGGTGCTGTGTGTCTATACAATCCATGGAATACCGTTTTTTAATAGTCTGTATGCATTATGAGTATGTGCTTCTCCACACTAAAATGATGTTACAGTTTGCTCTTGTTCTGATGTCCTGGTAACTCTATATCCCAAAATGCCTCAGTCCTTCTAACATGAATATGTACAGTATGATTTCTTTTGTTCAGCATAATTGATTTGATTTCTGCCCAATCAAGATGTTTTATTTTAATGTTGTGATTTTTTTTTTTTTTTTTTAAATGTCATGTATGAGCTCTCGTTTTGGTAAAATCTAAAGATGTATGTTGTGTGATAGAATCTCAGATTCTCTTATCTTTGTGGAAGATACCTTTTGGTGGATTTAAGTTTTTGTTTTTGTTTTTTTTAATATTAGGAAAAAAATTTCCTTTGACAGTTCAGGGCACTGATCCCAGGCTGTAATATAAATTGCAGTGTAAGTTTCCTTATTACTCTATCACATATGTTAACTTTGAGCAGGGGAAAGGATATATTTAATTTATCACATTTGCTTATTTTTTCCTCCAAATGTGAAGGCCTCTAGTCAGTGAACCTCCTATGAGTGTTTTGTCCTGTGGTCGTGTGCCTTCTAACCATTTTGAGATGCCTTTAGTTCTCACAAACCAATACCGCTTTAATGGTCATAGTTACTTTGGAGTCTAATGAAAACATGGTAGTAACCACAGGCCCTGTTTCCTTGTGATTATGAGATGATGTGGGAGCAGGAGATGGGATGTTGTCCATAACTGAACTCTGTCGTGCAGATCACGGGCTGGTGGTACAGTGTGCGAACGTCTGCGTCACACAGCAGCGCCAGCGGGCACACGGGGCGCAGCAATGGACAGTCAGAGGTAGCTGCTCATGCTTGTGCAAGTATGTGTGATGAGATGGTGGTTCTTTGGAGGCTGGCTGTCCTCGACCCAACGATTAGTCCACAGAGGTGAGCCCCAGAATCAGATCCTGTCTCTCTTTAATTTCTGTGGTACTCAAGCACTCTCAAGAGTTTCATCCTGTAGGCTTTTTATGTTTGTGTATTACCTCTGTCTGTTTAACCTTAGTCCTTCTGGACTACGTGCTATAAAAGCACTATAATTAACATTAATTGCTATTGCTGCTTACTTTTAGCAACATCAAGTAGTGTGAATAATTTGTTTTCTCAGAGTCCACTTTTATGGGTGTAATTCTGCATTTTAGAATCCTGGTGGCAAACATTTCTGTGAATGATAGCACCAGCTACCAATTAATTTTAATGGTTTCTATATCTAACCATTCAGCAGTTTAATGAATTTCTGTTTGGCCCAGTCATTTGCTGTTCTGTATTTCAAGATGAACCAATTCTCGCTTTCTGTGCTCTTACAGTTTTTTCTCTGCAGTGTACTGGTAAACAGTCTCACCAGTGTATGATTTTCAGTCAGTGTTTTCAATTGTCTGAGAAAAAATTGTGTGGCTTCTGCAGATTTCTAAACCATATTGTGCCTTAGGAAATCACTGCCATCTTTATTTAGCACCAGTTGAATAGCAGAGGAGGTACTGATAGCTCATGTTGAGGTACTGTGGTTGACATTGTAATAGCTTGGTTTGTACATCTTGCCTACAAAGTGTGGTGTGTAAAGTGTATTGGATTAGTTTAATGTGCTCTAAATTCTCGGGAAAAGTTTCTCAGAACAAATGAAAACAGGATGGTATTTTCAATACAATTACACACTAACAGGATTTGCTTTCTGTGAATTGTTGTGTAACATTAATAAAATGCCCTATCTGTGTAAGGTACCTCAAGGACTCTAAAATGGATGCAGTTTCTGTTTTGTACAGTTTACAATATGAAGTAGCTAAATATAGGAGCTGAAGACAAATCAAAAACTGCAGGAATCTAGGAATGAGGCTTAAAATAAACACATCAATCAAATCACATAGAGATTTTGCCCATTAATAAAGTATGAAGTTGTGCTATGTATATTCACATTTGTGTTATTTGATACAGTTCAAATTCACTCAGATGTCCTACTTGAGCTAATGAATAATTGAAATGCTCCTGCTTGATTACCTATTCTCTTGGTGTTTGAACAGTCATCAAGAAGAACTCTCTTCTACTTGCCCTTCCTATTCTTCCCAGTGAATCATAAGAAGACTTTGCATGCTCTCATCCTTATGTTACCTTTCCCAACTAGTTCCCATTCCTTTTTCCTTCTGAAAATCTTCTCCTTGCTTAAACCCTGCCTGCCTGCTCTCTATTTAAAATTTCTAATTTCTTGGACAAGTAAAAATAGTCCATTTTGTTTAGTCCCTTTGACCTAATAGCCTTTGCACCCTAACTTGGATTGCCCTTTTTTGGTGGGGAGGGGGGTGTGTTAGTTTTTGTTTGCATGGTTTTGTTTGTTTGGGTTTGTTTTTGGTACTCTTTGCTTTTGGTAGGAAATGTGATAGGATTGAAGGGTTGGGATTGTACCTCAGATATGTGAAATCTGTGGCAGAAACAAGATGGCAGTTGATTGAGACACCTGGTGCAATTGAAAAAGAAATGTCTTTTCCTCTCCTTGAATTAGATTGCCAAATGTATAGTCCATTTAGACTATTTTGCTCATGAGTTTAGGCCCTATGTGACATTTGGAGCTGGGAAATGCAGAACTATTTTGTTCTTCCCATGGTAATATGGGATATGGGACTAACTGCTGTGTATTTTAAGCCTATATAGTCCTACCAGCTTGATTCTTCCTCAAAGGTATTTGAGCATCAATTATTGTTGTCTTGCTTGTTCTGTGCCTATGGTTTGCAGCAGTTTATTCTCCTGAGGACAGCCTGCTACCACCTAAATTAAATTGTTGGGCTCTATATAGGCACATCTGGGTAAAGAGGTAAGTGTCTGGAAGGCAAATTAGGTGGTCCCATGCTTTCCTGGGTAGATTGTTTAGGTTATACTTGTGAATATCTTGACTGGAGTTATTCACAGGGCAGTTTCACAGCTGCTGCAAACTGTTTTGTGAGTGTTTCCAAGAACAATTCCCTATGATACTCACTGATCTCAGACTGCTGAGGCTCACATCACTAACACCTTGTTTAGGTCAGATAAGCAAACAGATATTTAATTTTAAACATCACAGTTTACACTGTGCTTTCATGTTGGTAGTGTTCATATTCTTTTCCTATGTCATGGGCCTGTCTAGGACTTGGCTGTTAATATACCTGTTGGCTTTTTTCAGCCTGTGTAGTGGTTTAACCCAGGCTGAGTGCCAGGGGCCCACTACAGCCACCTTCTCACTCCCCCTTGCCCAGCTATAGAGAAGAGAGAGAATATAATGAGAGGTTTTGTTATTCATGATAACGACTACAGCAGATTCTTTCTTAATCACCGTCACAGGCAAAACAAGACTCCATGTGGGAATGATAGTCAAATTTATTACTAACAAGATCAGAGCTAAGAGTGAGAGATAATAAGAGACACCTCTTTACCCCCCACCCCCCTCCTTCTTACATTCAACCTATTCTCCCGCAGCGGTCAAGGGAAAAAGGTGAGGTGGGGGGGGAGGTGTTGCTGTGGTCAGCTGCTGTTCTCAGCCGCTGCTTGGGGAGAGGAGTCCTTCCAGCCACATTCCATGGGGTCCATCCCATGGACAGCAGCTCTTCATCCACAGCTGCCACATGGCTCACATTCCACAGGGTGCAGTCCCTCAGGCACAGGCTGCTCCAGCGTGGGCCCCACGAGCCACGCATCCTAACAGGAGAATCCTACTCCAAGTGGGCTCCTCTCCCCACAGGCTACAGTCCCCTGCCAGGACCCGGCTCCACTTTGGGTCTCCCACGGGCTGCAGCCTTCCCCAGCATCCACCTGCTCTGGCGTGGCTCCTTCCCGGGCTACAGGTGGATCTCTGCACTCCTGTGGTCCTCCATGGGCTGCAGGGGCACAGCTGCTTCACCATGGTCTTCCCCATGGGCTGCAGCTGGATCTCAGCTCCGGTGCCAGGAACATCTCCCCCCCCCTCCTTTTCCACTGACCTTGGTGTCTGCGTTGTTGTTCACAGGCTCTCACCCTGCTCCTCTCCGGCAGCCATCTTCATCTCCTACTACTTTTTTTTTTTCTTCCTTCTTAAATATGTTATCACAGAGGTGTTCTGCCAACTACTGATTGGCCTGGCCTTGGTCAGCAGCGGGCCCAGCCTGGGCATGGGGAAACTTCCAGTAGCTTCTCGAAGAAGCCTCTCCCTCAGCCCCCCCCACTCCCACCAAAACCTGGCCACAGAAAAACGAAGTTCTGGCCAAAGGAAGGTTTTAAGTAGTAGTATGTTGCAGGTACTTTCTGTCTGCTTCCTAACCTGTCCTCTTATTTCTCTTAGGCGCAGGGACCTTTGCTCACAGCTCAGACAGTGGCAGCTGAAAGTCATAGATAATGTTAAGAGGGGTCAGCACAAGAAATCACTGGAGAAGCTCTTCCAAGGTTTCAAGCCAGCTGTGGAAGCCTGTTACTTCAACTGGGAGGAAGCTTATCCCATTCCTGGGATTACATACAGCAGCACTGACAAGAAGAACTCGTTCTGTTGGGTAAAGGCCATCCAGCAGAGGAGCTGCCGGTTGCAGTGTTCAGAAACTGTCTGTGAGGCTGGTAGATCCCATGGACAGGAGCCTGGGGGACCATGTCTGCAGCCTGGGGACAGACTGCGGCCTTCTACCCAGGAGCCAGCAGTTCGTCCAAAGGAACTTACTGGAAAGCGGAAAGTTGTCTCTGAAACGCCACAGAGGGTTCTGAGACGACTCTCAGCAGAAGGTGATAAAGCTGTGTATAAGACTGCTGTGGGCAAGGCAAAGTTGCCAGTGAGCAAAGGCTTGACCAGTAAACATAGTGGGAAGCGCCGCATGAGCAGTGAAGACAGCTCTCTGGAGCCAGACTTGGCAGAAATGAGCCTGGATGACAGTAGCTTGGCACTGGGGGCAGAAGCCAGCAACACCTTTAGTTTTACAGAAAGCCCACTGAGCAGGAGCTACAGGGATGCCTTTGAGGAGGATGGTGGGGTGTACTTCTCTGAGGGACCTGAGCCCACTGTCAGGAGCAGTTCCATGGCCAAGAAGTCACCTAAGGATCCTGTCGGGGAGATGGGTAGTGGTGATGATGACCTGGCTTCTGCGGATGAGAACATTGGTGGTGTGAGCCTGAAGCCAGAAGAAATGGGAGAGAATGGTGCGGCGGGGGGAGGGGATGATGGAGAAGAGGAAGATGATTATCAGGTGTACTATCTGAATCCACAAGAGGTAGCCAAGGAAGATGATGACAAAGCCGAAGGGGGAAATGAAGAGGAACAGGATATATTTGCTGGTATAAAGCCTCTGGAACAAGAGAACAGGATGGAGGTGAGCTGAATCTAGTTCAAAATACTGTTTTGCAGTTTTATGTATTGTGTAAATCATAGTCCCACCACGTTCCTCGCTGTCTCACTTAACCTAGCATGGTGTTAAATCAGGAGCTTAATGAAAATGTCCTCATGCCCATTGTATCATAAGGTATCTACAGTCTTAAAGCAGTGGTAGTATCCATGTGTTTCCCACAGACCTGACTCCCTGTTTCTGTGCTAACTGCAATTGTGTCCCAGTTTTAGCTAGTCCCATCTCACACTCCGGGATTTACAAACATAGACAAAGCTGTGTGTGCTTTTTATATAGTCTCACTTTTGGAAACAGCAAAATTGAACTTTAATTAAAAATAAGTAAGACTGAGACATGCTCAGCAAGAAATATTTAAAGCCAACCATGTAAGCTGAAATCCTCTGGAAAGCAGAGGCAGTTAAATATGTGTCACACTCCTTTAATAACCACAGAATGTGTTTAGAGCTTGTGCTGCCTATGTGAGCAAAGTGGAGATGCATGGGAATGGCAGGGGAGGGTTGGCTTAGATATAGGACAAGGTTCTTCACCCAGAGAGTGGTGAGGAACTGGAACAGACTACCTGGGGAAGTGGTGACGGCACCAAGCCTGACAAGAGTTAAGCAGCATTTGGACAACGCTCTCAGGCACGTGATGTGATTCTTGGGGTGTCTTGTATAGGGCCCGGAGTTGGATTTTGATGACCCAAGTGGATCCCTTCAAACTCAGAATATTCTTGTCTATGAAATATAGTCAGTCAGTTTGGGTTTTAGCTTTTTCTTGAGTTATTCTCTGATCTCTTACAGCACTTGGAGGGAGGATGGTACATAACCACAGAAGAAAAGGTGTTTGAGGGGAGTGCTTCAAGGGGTGGTGGTGAAGGTCCAGGCAAGGAGGACTCTGAGAACACATGCTGATGAAGCTAATCCTGAATTGTGTTTGTTTGAGCAGCTGACTCCAGACTGGGGGAGTGTGGTTTGAATGTGACCATCTGTTCTGTCTTGCAGATCCTGTTTGCCTGTGCAGAAGCCCTGTATGCACATGGGTACAGTAATGAAGCTTGCCGCTTAACGGTAGAGCTTGCCAGGGACCTACTGGCCAACCCTCCAGATCTCAAAGTGGAGCAGCCACCAACTAAGGTAGAGAGAGCTTATCTAGTTTGGGGACTAGAGATTTAAGTTAGAAGGAATATGTGGAGTGGACACAACAGCATTCTCAGGCGTTCCTCATTCGCTGTGATTCAGGGCTGTTCATGAATGCTTTCTTTGGATTGAACTTCTCTGAATGTCATTACTGTGTCTTACCACTCTGTGTGTGTTTGTGAGTAAAAGAAAGAAAAGAAGAGGTCTTTCAGCAGGGTTTGAAGTCTTCAGAAACTTGAGATTGTTTAAAAGCTGCTTCACTTTTCTTTATGCTTCAGAGAGCATCATTGTTTGTCTGTTAAAAACTTCAAATCTATGCTATGAGGTTATACAGCAACCATAAGAAGCCTTGATTTTTGTGCAGCTCTGTGCAGGTGACCCTGTTTCTTGTGGTTCTCTCCAAACCTTAATCTCTATTTCATAGTGTGCATCACTGGAAATATTAGTAGTTTTTCTGTTTCAGGATAAGAGGATTGGAGAGGAAAGCAAAACTCACTCGTTGTGACACTAAGCAGTGTTTGTTGTATGGAAGGGTTCCCTTGGAAGGGACAGGCATGCACAGTGTCCAAGAACTGACATGTCTCTTATCCACAGGCCAGTTGTTCCACTGTGTTGTGCTGGGGTGACATAACAGTAACCACTGGAATTTGAAATTCCTCAGCAAAGGGAATAAAATTTAAATGTATTTAATCTTCTGTCTACTAATTATTGTCAATGATAGGAGGATGAGCACAGAGTCACTTAGGATGTTTAGGGAAGTGTTCTGTGACAAATTTATCCTCAAATAGGGCAAAAAGAACAAGGTATCAACAAGCAAGCAGACATGGATGGCAACCAACACCTTGTCTAAAGCTGCTTTCTTGCTGACTGTGTTGAGTGAGCGGCTGGAGTACCACAACCTGGCCTTCCGAATAGGAATGTTTGCCCTGGAGCTGCAGAGACCACCTGCCTCTACAAAGGCTCTGGAGGTATGGAATATCTCAAAAAGGCAGTATCCATACACAATATTGTTCTGCTGGAATGTGTTTGCTCACCTGGTTTCCATTTCAACTCCTGAAGTTTGGTTATGCTTTTAAGGTTATCCTTAAAATTCGTTGCAGTGGGACTAAAGGAATTGGGTCCCGTTAGCACATGTTGATCAGCCAGAAAAACGATTTTAAATATCACTTCAGCTGTTGTTACCTTCATTGATAGGAAGCTCAGACCTCCTATGCTAACAGGTCTTTGATTTCACATGAAGGTCTTGGCCTGAAAATACTTAAATGCCTACAAGATCTTTTACAAATATACTACTGTGATCAGAACAGCTTACTTCTTATCCTAAATATGTTTCCAGTTTGCTTCACTGATCTGGGGAAAATAAAGCCATTTGTAAATACCCGTATTTGTCTCTACATTGGTGAAATGGCTTGAAACTTATTCCTTAGGGTAAATTGGGGTGTAAAGTGGTGATATGTCTTCATCCTGATGGCATGCATGCTGCCACCCTGTGCCTGTTATTCTGCTATTCAGTCTCTGTTGTCTCAAATATCTGTATCACTTTACATAGCATCCTTTCTTTCTATAATTATGAATAATCGCCTTTTCCACTGGCCTATCCAGTCAAATTTTTTCTGTATGCAGGTGAAGAGTGATAATTTGAGTACAGAATTTTGTGTATAAATACAAAGCAAGACTTACTAGATTTGAAAACCTGTTTTCATTGTGGAGAGAACCATAAAGGTGGCTAGGCTGCCAAGAGTTGCTGTAATTTAATAATCCACTGAAAAGCGTTACTGTGCTTTATATATAGGGAAACATGGTCTGCTGCCCACTGGGCCTGTGCTACTGACAGCTTCTTCTGTTTCCTTGTGGATACTTACAGGTGAAGCTGGCTTATCAGGAATCTGAGATAGCAGCCCTCTTGAAGAAGATTCCCTTGGGCACCAATGAGATGAACACTATTCGAGGAAGGGCTGAAGAACTGCGAGAAGGGACATTGTGTGATTATCGTCCTGTCCTGCCTCTGATGTTGGCAAGCTTTATATTTGATGTCCTGTGCACTCCAGGTACTGACTGCAGTGATCTGAGTGTGTGCAGTGCATATTCTGAGATTGCAGGTATTTGAGGGAATTTCTAAGAGAAACTACCTTCTGTGTAAGAACAACTTTTATTCTTCACACACTATTGCTTGCATTTCCCTCCATGTTGCTTTAGAAGTACTTCGTTCCCCAGTGGAACTGTTCCTCCTTCTGCTTACGTTTGAAAATAACTGGACACTTACCATATTTCAGCACTCTGTGTGTGTTTGTAAAATAGATGTAAATGGATGACTTTTCTGCTCTTACACTGTTTATATTCAGAGGAAGCTAATATAAATCTAGTATTTAAAAAGGAGCACAGCAGCCTGGGATTAGATGAATGACTTGGCAATATACCTGCCTGGTTTGGAGTCTTTTGAGGTTAGAGAGAGAAATGGAAAAAAAAGCCCATAAGATGCTGAGGTCATGAAATTGATACAAGGCTAGGAATAGCCACGGGAAGCTCTGCAAAGTCAGGAAGCTCTCAGAAATGTCTTTTGCTTTGAGGTCTCAGCTTTGAAAGCTGAACACTAATTCTGTTGTTTTCTTTCAGTGGTTTCTCCTACAGGCTCTAGACCCCCGAGCCGTAATTGGAATAATGAAATGCCTGGGGATGAAGAGCTTGGTTTTGAGGCAGCTGTTGCTGCTCTTGGTAAGGATCTCCTACAAGAAAAGTCTGTCTTTATCCATAATGTTCTGCATCCAGTCCCATTTTGAATGGTGAGAGATAATAGTTCGTTCCAGTTTGGTACAGAAATGAAAGCGTTTGCACAGTTTGCCTGAATAACATGCAGAAAGATTCTTCGTGCCAGAGTTGAGGTGTCTTTGCAAAGCTCTGAAAAATGGAAGGGGAATAAGGGACAAGAACCGAATGTTAAAGTAGTAACATGAATTTTAGTTTTTGGCTTGCTCTTTGTCATGGAATGTGTGTTGCCTGGACTTTAATGGAGACGGACAGTTTCAGAGAACAAAAGACAATCATTTCAGAAGACATTAGGCAATGATAGTGAAAGACTAGCAGAAATGCTCTATAGCATTATCATATGATTAAGGATCTTAGCATAATGGTGTATTCTTGCCTCATTTGCCAGCTTCAACAACAAAGCAGTGATTATATATGTGTTATTTTGGCACCACTGTATGTCTGTTTAAAGCAGTATGCAAAAAGGAATAGAATGGATTAAAATAGGCCTGTTCTCTGTTGCCTCATCTTTGAAAGAAGGCAGATGAGTTCTTTATGATACGGGAATGTTGGCTTTGTAGCATCTGCAGAAACCAAAAAGTTTGTTTCAAGATAGGGTTGTAGGCTTGCCTGAGCTCTTCCTGTGGCATATTAGTATCTGGTTGTTCTGACATTTGTAGCCAACTTACTATTCTAGGGCTAGACAGCAGCTCCTGTTTATTCATGATCTATTTCTGAAGTTTACAGAAAAACAGGGGAAGAAATCTTCTTTTGCCTGTAACAGTGAGGTGAATAAAATAGTCTGAGGTATAGCTAGTGCTCAGGATGTAGTGTAGTCCCATGGGCTCACTTGTCTTTTCATACCCTCTTTTCTGACCTGCAGGTATGAAAACAACTGTCAGTGAAGCAGAACATCCTCTGTTGTGTGAAGGCACACGAAGAGAGAAAGGGGATCTGGCATTAGCCCTGATGATTACTTACAAGGATGATCAGTCTAAGCTGAAGAAGGTGAATTTTGCTTTGAAAGGGAAGAGGGAGATGGAAAGCAAACAACATTTGAGTTTGGTGGATTTGATGGTTTTACCAGTGAACATAAGTTGCTGTGTCACATACCGATGTTTTACAAGCTATATTGTAGTATTCTTCCACTGATGGAAAGTCTGATTGTGCACTGTGCATTATCGCCTTGGGAGAGGCACTCTTTCCATCAGTTTCTTAAGGTCCAGTCAGGAGATATGCTGTCACTGCTTTTATTGCTTTTGTTTACCTGCTAAAACAAGTCCTTTCCCAAGGGTTTTCAGTGTGCAGTCTGTGTGTGGTCTGGGGATTGCTTATGTTTTGCTGTGGCGATACTGGCTTGCCAAACAGTATATCTAGCAAAGCCTCTGCTTCTTAACGTCTTACCTCTTTCATATATTAGTTTAGTACACCTGTGTCTTAATTTCCTATTGCAAGGAAAAGGGTAAAACTCTGCCCTTCTACCCCAAAGGAGGAAAAAATAATTGAACACTGCTGAAGCTTCAGAAAGGGTTTTATTAATCTTTTGTATTTAGCAGTCCTTCCACACAGGACAAAGTATACTATTAGTGTCTGTTTCCTAAAGCAGAACATTTTTGCTATACTCTTCTCCAGGGAATAACAGGGACGCTGTGTATCAATCATCTGCAAATAAATGCTCTGTCAGACTTGTGTTCATTTCATGTGGAGAATGAATAGTAGCAATGGACAAACCCTTAAAATGTGGTCACACATTGTTCCCCAATTATATAATAAATTACGACAAAAAATTGTTGCTGTAGGCCATAGAAGGCAGTTTATCTCATGGCTTTGCCAGTTTGTCTGTTACGTATGGCAGGATTTTCTGAATGGTGAGCACAGAATTTTTGTCATTTAAACAAGAACATCTAATGACTGGCAGAACCAAATGTAGAGTCCTCCATCGTCTTCTCTAGAATTACTTCTTTTTTGTTAGTTTTGGGCCTCTGTCAAGTAAAGGCAGAGATTGTTTCAAGTGAAAATGGAGGTATTACTGAGTACAAATGAATCTTTACTTCCTCAAGTAGTGCAGACTACATGGCTCTCTGTGCATTGCTGATCTTCAGTGCAGGAAGATGATGCCTACTTTCTAGAGAAAAGGCATTTTTTTTCTCCAACAAATGTAATTTATTGTCCACTGGGAAGTTGATTTGGTACTTTCCCTGTAACCCTTCTGCTGAGTGCCTTTTTTTTTTTCTTGTTAAAGATTTTAGACAAACTCCTCGACAGAGAGAGTCAAACTCACAAACCACAGACACTGAGTTCCTTTTACTCATCCAGCAAGCCTACAGTTGCAAATCAAAAGTCTCCTTCCAAACATGCTGCCCAGTCCACTGCAGCTATCCAGCAGCTTCCAGGGACTTCTGTCACTCAGCAAGCTGCTGTAAGCACTGCAGTCCAGAGCAGTCCTGAGACCTTTGTGGAGAAGAGTGCACAAGGTAAGAAGTGCTCTGTAAGGGCTGTGCTAAAATCTTTGTGGGTACCAGTACAAAACTGGAACTGTACATTTTTGTCTGATTCAGGAAGTAGTCCGAATGATTACATTGCCATCTGATCCTTGGTGGTTACTAGAATATTGTTCCCCTGTTATCTGTTTGCCACCAACCATTCCCGTACACATCCTTGTTGTGCAGAATTCAAGCTGGTTTTTGGGTTTTCCTATCTCGAGACAGTTGTATAACCAGTTAACATAAAACTACTGTGCCTCTTAGGGTTGTATCACAGAAGCGCAGAATTTCAAGAAGTTAGACACTGGATCAGCTGCCTTTATCCAAGATAGGTAAATAAGATTACTGAAGGTCATTAGAGATAACTGTGTGTTGTGGTTTAGCCCCAGCCATGTACTGCACAGCTGTTTGCTTCTCACCCCCTAGTAGGATGGAGGGGTGAACTGGAAAAATAAAAGTGAGAGAACTCGTGGGATGAGATAAAGACACTTTAACTGGCAAAGCAAAAACTGTGCACACAAACAAAGCAAAACAAAGCATTAATTCACTGATTCCCATGAGCAGCCAGGTGTTCAGCCATCCCCAGCAAAGCAGGGCTCTATCACTTTTAATCGTTACTTGGGAAGATGTATGCTGTAATTCCAGTCTTCCCCTGCTGCTTCTTCTTCCCCCAGCTTTGTATGCTGAGCATATGATAGGGAATATCCCTTTGATCAGTTGAGGTCAGGTGTCACCACCATGTCTTCTCACAACTTTTCTGCATCCCCAGCCTACTCACTGGCACAGTGGTATGTGAGCAGAAAAGGCCTTGACTTTGTGTAAGTGCAGCTCAGCAATAACTAAAACATGCTTGAATTATCAACACCATTTCCAGCACAAATTCAAAACACAGCCCTGCTATGAGGAAAATTAACTCTACCCTAGCCACAACCAGCATAATGTGGTCTGCTTCAAGCTGTGCTTCCACATTAGTGGCAAACGTCACACACAGCAACATTTGATGGAAAGTAAGTGCTCTCTTGACTAGTCCCAAAGAGATCAATACTAGCTTGAAGATGACTGCAGTAAGGTTAGGGCTGCTGGAGTATTTTTATTTTAAAATTTTCCATAGTTGCAGCATACTTCTCAGATCTGGAATTAAATGTTATTGGCCTGATGTCAGATGATGAGCTTAATACTGAAAGAAATACTGAGATAATCATGCTCATAAATACCATTTATTTTATAAAAATCCTTCTTTTTTGAAAAGTATATCTTTTAAATGATTATGACTGGTTTTAGAGTTACAGAAGCAAATTACAACATTACCGTGTCACTGTTCTGTTTATGCAGAGAGCTCTCAGAGGTCTCCCTGTGAGCCAGCTGCAGAGGCCACAGTTTTGAAACAAGAGGGAAAGGTGCCCAGTCGTCTGGCCCTTGGAAACCGAGGTGGATACAATGGGAGATGCTGGGGTTCACCTGTTAGGCAGAAGAAGAAACACACAGGTATGAATGGACTAACTCAGGCAGCATCTAGTGCTCTGCTGTTCTTTTATTCACACAAGAAAGCCGGAGAAGGACTTCTTACAGGGACGCATAGTGATGTAACAAAGGGTAATGGCTTCAAACTGAAAGTGGAGAGATTTAAATTAGATTTTGGGAAGAAATTCTTTAGTGTGAGGGTCATGAGGCTCGGGAACAGGTTGCCTGGAGAAGTGATGGATGTCCCATCCCTGGGAGTGTTCAAGGTCAGGTTGAATGGAGCTTTGAGCAACCTGGTCTAGTGGGAAGTGTCCCTGCCCACGGCAGAGGGCTTGGAACTTGATGATCTTAAAGGTCGCTTCCAAACCTAACCATTCTGTGATTCCACTTGTCAGCCTTTCCTGTACAACAGGAAAGCAGTTGACAGTCTCTGAGGTGTTTGACATGAAGAAATAAGATCTGTTCACAGATTTCATGCCCACTTCTAGTTACTGCACCTTTCTTGCACCATTTAAGTTCTGTGAGATGGATTAGATATCTTTAGCTAATTGATTGCTGGACTCTGGAAGTGAAGTATTGTGCTCCTGGATCCAAAAACAAATTTAGAGAAGCTACTGCCTCTCTACACTTCTCTTGGGAAAGGTACAAATTAGAGGCTGAAAGTGAAAGATTGTGCAGCATATGCCAGAAGGGTTTTCATACTCATGCTGTCTGTGGAACTTGACTTTGTATGTATATTTGCTTCTTGTTGCTATACTCTGCCACAAAGCTTGGTAGATGGAGTGAGGGGGTGTGAAGGGGGAAATAAAGACATATTGTTCTTGGACTCTTCTGCATTTTAATCCAAGAGCTACAAAATGACACTGATATCTGGGGCCAAATTGGTTTAATTTAAGCTCTCTTAATTTGCAATGAATGCCTGGCAGTCATAAGGCTGTCACGTGACTGATCTTAGTTGGTTCTGCAGGTGATATGATTAGGAGTTTACCTACCTGCATTGCATTTACTGACCCTGGTGACATTTGTGTTGGTTCTGGTGTTGTAGGCATGGCTAGTATTGACAGCAGTGCTCCTGAAACCACCTCTGACAGTTCTCCAACACTCAGTCGGCGTCCCCTCCGTGGGGGCTGGGCAACAACATCTTGGGGCAGAGGACAGGACAGTGACAGCATCAGCAGTTCTTCAAGTGATTCCCTGGGGTCTTCCTCTTCCAGTGGCAGTAGGAGAGCCAGTGGAGGAGCCCGTGCAAAGACTGTGGAAGTTGGCAGGTAATGAATAATACCAAGGCACAGAGGCAACCTCTGGGCCTGATCTCACATGTGCATTGGGAAGTACTTCACTGGGAAAATTTGCTTTGTATCCTCTGGACCCTGAAGACAAGAACTCTGTGCTCCAGCTAGCAAACTTGGGATACTTGTCTGAAAGATTCCTCTGTCTTTCTTCTAGGTATAAAGGGAGGCGACTGGAGAGCCATGCTCCTCATGTCCCAAACCAGCCCTCAGAGGCAGCTGCTCACTTCTACTTTGAATTGGCCAAGACAGTCCTAATCAAAGCAGGTGGAAACAGCAGTACCTCTATCTTCACCCACCCTTCTTCCAGTGGTGGGCACCAGGGACCACACCGCAACCTTCACCTGTGCGCCTTTGAAATTGGGCTGTACGCACTAGGACTGCACAACTTTGTGTCTCCCAACTGGCTCTCTCGAACTTACTCATCCCATGTCTCTTGGATCACAGGTTACAGCAAAACTTTACTGGGAAGCTTACTTTTGGGCAGGAAGGGGGGCATGGAGGCAAGCTTATTCCTGAATATGGTGATGCTGATATGCTGTAGTAGCCATGTAAGCAGCTTGCACAGCTGGCAGTAGGAGCTGAGCAGCAGTGATTTATACAGTGGTGCTTGCTTTGACCTGGAAGGTTCTTGTGACCTCTTTCTTCTTGTTTGTACTGCAACATGCTTCAGTCTTAAAATCCCCCTTCTTACACACAGACTGGTCTTCTCCTTCAGGGGTATGCTGAAGAGACAGACATTTGTCAAGTCTGAACATGCGGCCGTGTTCAGCGTTTCACTTTCCGCCTCCTTCTCTTTGCACCCAGACCTACTACCTATCTGTATGGCTTCTAGAAGCCTAAAAAACACACCCTTGAAAATTCATGTTTTGTCAATATGATGGAAATAGTCTGACAGTCCAGACTGGTTTGTAGGTACTAAGCAAGTAAGCTGTAGCAAGTTCCTTTCACTATTTCAAATGCATCTTTAGCTTAACTTTGATAGTGGTACCCTAACTCACCGCTTGCTTATTGAGGGCTCTTGTGTGTCTTGCATTTTGGAAGGAAGCACCTACATTTGACTTGAAGCCTAAGGGAAGCAAATGTCTCTGTCACTTCTCCTGAAGGAAGTGAGTAGTGCATCTGCTGTTCAGGGAAAGCTGACTGTAGCTGTGTTGGGCGTACAGTGGTGTGAAAAATCTTCTCTCTTCCTCTTAGGACAGGCCATGGAGATTGGTAGCGCAGCCTTGAACATCTTGGTGGAGTGTTGGGATGGACATCTGACTCCCCCAGAAGTGGCATCACTGGCAGACAGAGCTTCACGGGCCAGAGACTCCAACATGGTGCGGGCAGCTGCTGAACTGGCACTCAGCTGCCTGCCTCATGCCCATGCCCTGAACCCAAATGAGATCCAGAGGGCTCTGGTGCAGTGTAAGGAACAGGTGAGCGTCACATGGCACCTGGCCTAGTGCAAGCTGACTTCTAGCATCAAAGTGCTAATTCTGTTAATTGTGGGGTTTGCTCCTTAGTTACTGCAAAGCCTTAATCCCAGTTCTGTGGATTTCTTTTATTTAATGAATAACACTAGTTATTCTGCGTCATGGCATCCGTGTGGTCTCCATAGTGTTAGTCATTTTAGAGTGCCTTATACTTTTTCCTGTTGTCGTTTTTCCTTCTTGTGTTTCTGGTTTTACATTCTTAACTTCTGCTTTTGTTTCACTGTTCCCAGGACAACTTGATGCTGGAAAAGGCCTGCATGGCAGTGGAAGAGGCAGCCAAAGGAGGTGGTGTGTACCCAGAAGTGCTGTTTGAAGTAGCTCATCAGTGGTACTGGCTTTATGAACAGACTGTTGGTGGGACCCCAGCCCAGAGAGAAGGTGCCACTGGCTGCAGTGCCAGCGGAGCACGGGCTGTGTCTGAAACAGCACGTGGGCTGACAGACAGCCGGGTGACCTCGGAGCCAACCACTGTGACAGTGGCAGCTGCAGTAACTGCGGCAGCAACAGTCATGCCGGTGATCTCTGTGGGGTCGACCATGTATCAGCAGCATACAGTGGCAGGGCCAGCAATGGCACATACACACACGCAGGGTCTCCACCCTTACACCACCCTTCAGACTCACATCCCCTGTAATCCCCAGTATATTGGACACACCATCCAGCACATGCCACGCCCAGCTGTCTTCCCTGTCCCAGGCTCAGCGTACCCGCAGGTGAGTTTTAACTGTGGCTTGTTCATTTACTGTGATCTTGTTGGCTGCTTCAGAAGGGAGTGTGTCAGAGGGGGAAGACCGTGGGGCTCAGACCTGCCATGACTTGAGATCTAGGTCTGATGTCACTTACTTGCCAGTTAGTGATACTTACTTTGGCCCCCCCAGCTCAGCATGTGCGCAATAAGAAGCCACCTGTGACTGCATTTAAAGCCTCAAGAGAATATAAATATAATACATTATTTTTTAATTTCTATTGCTCTATAGTTTCTCAGAAGGCACTGGACAGAGAGCTTGTCTCCTTGAGAGCTTGCAGGCTAAATGGGAGACTAAAAAGGGAAAACCAAATAAGGATTATTTTAACCTTTGCCTCTTTTTGGAGGTCTTGGAGTAGTTTTCTGCCAACTGCTTAGATTTTTAAAAGGAGGAGGAGCAAGCAATCAGTTGTAATCCTCATATGGTGCAAGGTTCTTCCTGTGCTGCCTTTTGCTTGTCAAAGTGGACTTGCCATGCTTTGGGATTTGGGTGGGAACATCATGTTTTGAACTACTTGTAAGCAGTCAGGCAAAGTGGACATGACTGTTATCTTCTGTTTTAGGGTGTGCATCCAGCATTCATAGGAGCGCAGTACCCTTACTCAGTAACAACACCGTCACTGGCAGCTACAGCAGTGTCCTTCCCTGGTGTGCCCGTCCCATCCATGACGCAGATTGCGGTGCATCCCTATCACAGTGACACGGGACTGTCACTGTCTTCCAATGTAGCGAGTAAGTGTTACAGCTCTGGGCTCTGTGTGGCAGAGGTTTATTTTCTGTGTCTCGTAGCTATACTCCAGTCAAGCCCTGTTCCTCACTGGTTAAAGGTGGAGTGAGGGTTATAGCACTGAAAAGTTCCAGCCAAATCCACGCCGTTCTAAAGATGTGCATGCTCAGGAGTACTGGGATTCATAAGGGGGCCTGATTCAGCCAGCACAGTTTCAATTTTTGCTTAGCTACGTTTCCAGTATGAGATTATTTTGGCTGCTACACTAAAGCATGTTTGGATCCCTCCTGGCCTGTCTGACTTCTAACAGCTTTATTCCTCCTAACCTTGGGAAAGGTGAGTATAGATAATCATGAGCTGGCTCTTGTGATTCCTTTGGGTCAGATGAATAGAATGCATGCAGCGGGCAGACTTCTGCTACAGAAGCACTGATAAATGTCTTTCCCAGCCTGAAGGTATTGGAGGCAGCCAGGACCGAAAATGTGGAACTTGTGTAGAGAGGACAGATGTTTTGGCAGAGTTATGTCAATGGCAATTGGAATGGTGGCTCTTGTGTTGTTAGGGCTCAAGTGGTGGTGAAGATCCATCAAGTACTGTGTGTAGCACTGGAATAGCAGATGTTGACTGAATTGTGGACATGCTATCATTACCATGAGGTTTTGCACCAGTGGGTCATGTTTGACCTAGGCTGTTATCACCTCACTGGAGAGGCTGTAATGTTTACCTGTTAGTACAGTGCTTTGCAACTCACCAGGTGCTGGAAGACGGGTACATGGAAAAACATTTAAGAGCTGTGTTGGCCTCCTTCGTATTTGGAGTACGCAGAGAATCTTTTCAGTTATTTTTATCTTGTGGTTTGTTTTTTTTCCAAAAAGCTATCACAAAAGCAAATAGAATTATCCTGAAGGCCATAAGATCTGACAGCTGACAGCCTTAGTCCCGGACTGATGTTGTGACTCGTAATTGTGAGAAACCATTTCTGTACTCCTCCAAAGAGTTACAAATCCTCCAGAAGGTGCTCATTCATCCTAGAATACTAAAATAATGAGAGGGAAAATCAACCCAATGCTTTCCAGTTGCCATTGTTTATGGTTTGCATAAACCTCTGTTTTCAGTTCTTACAATACTTTTTCACTGTTCCTGGAGTGTATGTAGTCATATGGTGATGCTTGAGCTCTGGAAACAGTTCATCTCATTCTAATGGGTTATTCTTCTGGCCAGACTTGAAATGCAGCATGACTTTTGCCCCACTTTCAGGGTTGTTTGGCACTGTGTGTCTGCTTGGTTGAGGAGGTCAGACAGATCTTTCCTGGGAGGCACGTTGTTCTTAGGTATTCAACTACTCGCTAGTAAACATGGAGAAAAAAAAGATTGGAACTTGGAGCATTGCTCAAGCTGGTGTAGCACCACAATGAAGCCGTGAAGTAAGAGTAAAATGTGCACACACCTAATGGCATCTCTGCTTTGGAGTTCTAGAGCAAACCTTGCTTTTTACTCTCTGTACCTTTCTTGAGAGGGACAGTTAGATAAACTTGAGTCTGTTGTCGGAGTACAGCTTACTGGCTCCATGTTAATTGCTGTTGGTATAAATTGTCCAGTGCAATGGATTTGCATTTGAAACCTGTGATTTCCCTTGATTTTGCTTATACTAGTTAAGTGTCTGAGGGTGACAGCTTCCCGAGTTTCCTTGCTGTTTTTACTGTTGATACATGTTGCCAGCATATGCAATGGCTGTTCTTTCCAAGGATGGGTTGGAGGTCAGCCTCCAGTAACATTCTTCCTGTATGGTACCTGAATGGAGTGACAGCTGTCTTACAGCAGAGGTGGAAGAACCTTGAGTTGTTGGACTTAATCTTTGAGTGACTTAATACTGTTCCTGCTCAATAATTTTCTTCAGCAGTTTCTCATCAGATGTAGACATACATGTGATTGTTTCCTTGGACAAGAAATCGGAACCAAACATTTCATTTAATAACAGCAAAGGCCTTTGAGTCAACGCATGCATTTGCATGTAAAACACAGATGTTGTGCATGTTCATGAGATACTGAAGAAGAGATGGACATGCATGTAACTGATCCCTTGAGGCCCAGCTTGCAAGCAAAATAGAGATATTCCTGGTCCATTGTATTTCAGTTGTAAGTCTGTGGGTTTTGTTTGCTATATGGTTCTGTTTAGGGGAACTGAACACTACATTGGCAGGGGATGGTCAGGTGAAGGAGGTGATATCCCGAGTAAACCTTTTAGGCTGGTGGTGGGTCCTAATGCTGCTGTTTTGCTCTCTTCAGTAGGCAGTGTCCATGCAGGATCAACGTTCCCAGCGATTCAGGGGGCTTCCTTGACAACTCTGTCCTCACAGCCCAACTCCCTTGTTACTGGGGGTTTTCCGGCCGAGGATGAGCAGCACAGTCAGCCTGTGAGCCCTCAGGGTCTGCACTACCTCCACTCCGCATACCGAGTTGGTAAGGATGGCCAAGTGGGTTTCTACAACCTCCTTGAGAGGGACTGAGGGCAGGGATGCAGGTTTTCATTGTCATTTGGCAATCTGCTGCTGCACCTGTTGGGGGTGATGGCATCTTAGGAACACGGGAAAAGCAAGTTGAGGAGGAGGCTAAAATGAAGGCAAAGAATTAGAAGATTGGACAATTACTCTTCAGGACCATCAGAGCAGAAGAGAAGGCTAAGCTGATTATAGCTGAGAAGAGTCTTGCCATTCAGCAGGTGTGCATAAAGGAGTCTGGATAGGGATCTGAGGATGTGACTGTGCAAGTTGTGACTATATGAAAAAATGGTATTTGGCTCCTGCTGCTCATGGATGGTGAAGGCACACCTCTAGTTTAATACCAGCTGAGACTTGAGAGGCACAGAGGGATGTGCTCTGTGCCTTTCCAGTTAAGTTGCTGAAGACAGATGCAGAGGAAACTTATATTTTGTGAAGAGTAGGTATGTAATTAGCATTCTTTTCCCAGTCATACTGGTTATGAGGAAATAGCCTGTGCCTGAGCTGCCATTGGTACAAAGATGTCAGTTGTAGGGTTTATGATTAAGCTCAGATTGCAGTAAGCTACTCTAGTATTAAGTAGTAAGCTACTTGTACATAGGCGTGGTCCAAACCAGTGGATACCCAGGGAAGGAGAAGGGAGTCTGTAGGGTGAGCAAAGCCAGCAAAGGAAGAAAAACAGCAAGAAAATGAAAGGAAAACTGTAGAGGTTGCTTGAGCTTTTTGTTAAAAGCTAGAGTAGAAAGTGCTTGTTAGCTAGAAAGGGGTGCCAATGAAAATACCGCAGTGGTAAGTGGTAAGCCATGAAGGGTGTTTAATAGCCTGAATAACAGGCACAAGCAGGGAAGAAGGTCTGGAAGATCAAGACATGACATATGTTCATATTTGAGAACTGTTGAAATGGGTGGATTTGCCTGAAGAACTGTAATAGCATGAGTGAACGATACTGCACCTCAGGTTGGTTTAGGTAACTCCTCTGTTGCAAAGTTTAGATCAAAAGCATTGCTTTCAGGATACCTCTTGTAGTGCAGCCTTTGGGCTATCTGCTTGATGCTGTGGTGCGTGGTGCTTGTGGGGGGTGTCTCTTTGCAGCTCTAGTGAGAGGTGATGGCTGTGCAGGTTTCCCTGCTGGGAAAGGTCCAAGATGTGCCTTTTGTTTCTGTCTGGACTCATTGCAGCTGTGGAATTTTCTGTTGCTGAAAGGCAGGCCAGTCAGGTTGTGCTGCAGTAAAATGCTAGACTAAGCCTTACTGGGCAGAAGTGCTGCTTGACCGTGGCTGCCCCTTTCTCACAGGGATGCTCGCTCTGGAGATGCTTGGCCGAAGAGCTCACAATGACCATCCCAACAACTTCTCCCGCAGCCCGCCCTACACAGAGGATGTAAAATGGCTCCTTGGGTTAGCAGCAAAGTTAGGTAAGGCTCAGAGCAGTACTTAACAGAAATTCACTTGCTGGGATTTGGACCATGGTGGGAAAAAGCTGTCAAGAAAGTGAGACTTCAAAGACTGGGTGAGCCTGATATTGATCCCATTCCTGAGAGTGTTGCAGAAGATCCCTACTGTTCTTTCATCCAGTTATTTTTCTCATTTCTGGGTTCTGTGGGCATGCTGTTGAAGTTTGAGGCACTGGCTGAAGTACATGATATTGGACAGGTTCAGAGCTTGTCTCTCTTCCATTCTGTAATAGTAATTCTTCCTTTTTCTTGTTCACTCTATTGTAGGTATTCCTCTTTATGTACATTTATACCTTCTGTGAAGACCTTTTATAGCATTGGGTGCTCAAACCACCCATTGTTTGAATTTTTTGTTTTGTTTTTACTTTCATTTTGCTCTTGGATCTTTTTTGTCAGGTTTTTTTTTTTTTTTAGTTCTTTCATAAGCAGTAAGAACTGGGAAAACACCAACCACCTTCACAAACAGCCTGTCTAGTGGCACAGCTTCTGCTGTTCCTACTGGAAAAGCTCCACTGTAGGAAGTGGTGGGGAAGCTTGACTTATGTCTACAGCTTCTTTAAGGCCCAAATGGTGGGGCGTCTAGGTGCTTCCTAGACAGCAGTCAGGAAACGGTGGAGAAGTGCAGTGTATCCTTGTCTCTCTAGTTATCTTGCCACATCAGTTTTCTTTTATATCCCCTTTAAAGACAGGTGAACTTGGGAATACCAGTGACTGAGGTGGTACTTGGTTTCTCCTAAGACCTGATGGATAAATCAGAATGTTCCCTTGTCCCTGTGAGTGTGCTAGACTGTCTCCCCCAAGCCTGCTGGAGGATGCATTACACTGAGAAGAAGGTGCTCCAAATCCAGGTTCTTGATGGGAAGTTTGTGATTTCTTGTGTCTTTTCTCTTAACATTGTTGTTCTGACTTCCCCTTCCTGTGCAGGTGTAAACTATGTGCATCAGTTTTGCGTTGGTGCAGCCAAGGGTGTGCTGAGCCCTTTTGTACTCCAGGAGATCATCATGGAAGCTCTACAGAGGCTCAACCCTGCTCATGTGCACAATCACCTGCGCACTCCAGCCTTCCACCAGCTGGTGCAGAGGTGCCAGCAGGCCTATTTGCAGGTAAAGTGTGGCCGGTCTTCCTGACTGTCAAAGCAGCCAGGCCTTGCGGGTCTGTGCATGTGCAGAGGGGAAGGGGCCTTGGGTCCTGGTAGCTCAACTGGTCCATTGCCTGAAGCATCCCTCTCCCTCAGCAGGGATTAGAATAGGTGTCACTTGACTGAATGGAGGCTGCATACAGAGGAACTCGTTGTACTGCTGCTTCCAAGGCCTCTCATCTCCTCCATGAAGGCTGGAGTTGTTCTTTGTCTTCCTCACTCCAAATGCTATCCCTGTCGTTCAACTTCTGGACTTTTTCTTTGCTATGTTTTCAAGCTCCTGTCCACTTAGTGTAAGCCTTACTCTGCCTATGCCCTTTGGCAAAGCAGGTGTCCCATGTGTAACCTGCAGAATGGGAGGTGTGAGGGTTAGATGCTGGTGGGGTGGAGCATTACTTGGCCCTTTAGCGCTGTACTGCTGCCTAGTCCAGTGCTCATGAAGGGGAGAGCACTTGCTGATGCGATGTGCTGCATTCTGGTGCTCTGGGGGAGCACTGGCCTTGGCTGTGTTGGGATATAGAATACAGAACTGATGGCTTTTGAGACAGCTGTCCTCTGTCAGAGGTGTAGAGTCTTGGGACTGCTAGTGGGTAATCGTGTGACAGATTGCCCTGGGAGCTCAAGTCCTCCTCCAAGTGTCACCAACACAAGGGTGGTGAACAAGTACCTTATGGCTCTTTCCCTGTTCCCATCCAGTACATCCATCATCGGCTGATCCATCTCACTCCAGCTGACTATGATGACTTTGTGAATGCCATCCGCAGTGCCAGAAGCGCTTTCTGCCTGACTCCCATGGGCATGATGCAGTTTAATGATATTCTCCAGAATCTAAAGCGCAGCAAGCAGACAAAGGACCTGTGGCAAAGAGTCTCTCTGGAAATGACCACCTTCTCACCATGACATCGGGTGGAGCTCCATGGACACACAACCCTTTGCCCAACATAGTTGTAGTTCCATTTACACCATCCTTCCTTCTGGTGTCTTTTTTTATTTCAGTTTTAACTTGTTGGAAACCACTGATCTGATGTATTTATACCATGACATTCCTCTCCAGCACTGTTGCGTGTTGGCGCTCTGCTTTGCTCGCTCTTCCTCCTCCTTCTTGGTGGGCTGCAGGCTTCAGAAGCATCAGGAAACGAGAAGGAAGTTGAGCTGGCTGCCCTGTGGTGTAGTCACTGCTTTTTTCCCTGAGCCCCAGGAGGCTGTCCTGCGAGCGGTTTGCAGTGTGATTGCGCACATGTTAGAGGGGTTGGGGATTCTGTCTTAAATATTTATTTTGGCATTTATAAATATGTAAACTTTTTTTTTTTTTTGTATGGGCTTCTCTTACTCTACACACCATCTCCTCTTGGGAGTGGCTGGGACTGCTGTGCACAATGAGTGCTCCCTCCATCCCTTTCAGCAACTCCTGCTGAGGGAAGCTGAGATTGGAGTGGCAGGGCCAGGGCCACTTCTGTGGTTTTCCTGCAGCAGCAGCTGAGGGCAGAGGCTGGAGCTTAGGCAGTCAGTCTGTGACTGGGCTGAGCTGCCTGGGGACTGCCAGAAGTGCTTGGGCTCTTTCTCAGGAGTGTCCCTCACTAAGTACTGCTGGCTCATAGAATGTTTTGATCCCGGTGGTTCTAAGTTGTACAATCCTGTTTCTTTTGGCTGGGGTATTACTCTCCTGTAATCAGTTTCTTATCCCTGGTCTCTTCTCGTTTCCTGATTAAACACTCGTTTTCTTAGACTGACTCTCTTCTCTCTACTATGATGTTGACAGTCTGATGGAGCTGGCCAGCTGTGTGCCAGTGGGAGCTCTTGTGAGCCCTGCTAGGTAGCTGTCTCGCCTTGGGGAAGAGCAATCCAGTGCAAAACAGGCAGCCAGAGCTTTTACACAAGCTGTGAGCCGAAGGTTTCTTCCCTGGTACTGCTCTGAGAACAAGAGCCTCTGCAGAGGCTGAGGTACATGTGAACTGGATCATGGATGCCTGTCAGGAGAGCTGGTATAAGCCTGAGATGTTCTACCTACAGTTCTTTCATTTACTGGGTTCCTTTTCTAGTCTGGACACCTATGATATTGTGGGGTAATGAAGAGCATCGTATTCCAAAATGTGTCATACAAAGCAGCAGCTGCTCCCCCTTGATGTAATGGTTAAAGAAGGTGAGTGGTCTGCTCCCGTGCATTTGGAGAGATATTTGGTGGACTGTGCAAGATATCCAATGGGGACGGCATTGCAGAAAATTAAATTTAGAAAGCATAAGTGTACAAGCACATAAATTTCATGGCCTTTAAAACTGGAAGTCAGGTGATTCATGGATGTTAAGAAACCAATTTCTCAGTAGTAATATATTTATTTTGTTTCTTACTTGGGTTTAGCCAATGACAATGGGGAGCTTTTAGTTTCTGCAAGTTAGAAATATGTGCCTGTCTGTATTTGATATTTTCAATGATACTCTTAAAAAGTAAGCAGAGTAACTCTCAGGCACAGGGCAAAACAGATGAACAGGCTCCTTCAGTTTGACTTTGTGTATTGCAGAGGCCAGAGAGTATGACTGAGGTTCCTCTACTTCTGATTGTGCAACAGTAACTATTTAAAATCTCCTTACAGCCCCTTGTATTCTTCCATAAGGTGTCTAGTTACATGCTAATTACAAATGCAGATGTTCATAACAATTTGTCAAGTTTTGTGTTTTTAAACTAACTGTTGATTATGAGTTGCCTGTTATTGAGCAAAACTTCTAGATTTGACTGGAGAGCACAACCTCATGTCTGGAAGGTTTGGGTTCCTGGAACACTTTCTGTGCTCTCTGGTTCAGAACTGCAAAGGGAGCTTGAAGAAAAATGAGTTGTCCAATAAAATCTGATCTTTTCCTTTCTACTGCTGTAGGAGATAATCTGTGGAAGAGAAGGGAGCATCTTTTGGAAGGAAAGAAGCAGAAGGGAAATAGGCAAAAGAGCTGAATTTAAGTATCAGGAGCAGAAGTGATTGCATTAAGGATTTGGACTGAATAGGGAAATGAAATGTCAGAGCCTTATCTGTTATATCTATTAGAAGACTACACTTGGACCCTAAGCAGGCAAGTTTTCAGACTATTGCAATTAAAAAACACCAGGAGAATGAGAGCACTATCGCCATTATGTTTGTTTTGGGAAAGTACAGTGGAGCTGTTTATGAGGTTAGAATGGACTTCATCTGTAAGGTACTTGCTTTCTGTGTAGTCCTCATGAAGACTAAAAGAAATCACAATGCTCATTATCTTTTACTGTGTTCAAAACTTCCTGTCTTTGGTTGTTTTGCCCATTCTAGTTGTCATGCAGATTGCACTGCTTCCATATGACAGACCCCATCAGAATTGTCTTCCAGAGCCCAATCAGAGGAAGAGCTCAGGGAATATCACCTCAAGTTGACATTGACCGAACAAGCAGCTCAGGGATATTGAGTCATGGGTTGGTTGTTTAAGAATTTTCCAATTTTGTCTCTGAAAAAATGCATCAGCGTGAGCAGACAGGGATGGGAAATGTATGGAGATGTTGCACATTGTTTGGGTCTTCCAGAACACTCTGCATCTATTAGTTCTTATTCCTGAGCCACGTCCCATGGAGTTGTAGCTGAGCAAGGACAGGAGAAGATGGTTTTTTTTGCTATGTGGTTGGAGGGGATGATTGAGGTTTTTTCCTTTATAGGAAATGGAGTGAGCCCTGGTGGCCTGTTAAAACAGAAAAATTATTACCCGCTGTCGTTGTAGTAGTTTGGTCACTATTCCAGGAGTGGGAAAAAGGCTTAGGGTTATTGTCACATTTGGTGAAGTCCAATTCACTGTTCTTGAAGGCAAGATAAGTAAGGTCTTTTTACTTCTTCCTGTGTCCTCTGTTCACAGTTACTTGTTTTCACTTTGCCTATTTGTTTCCTCTTGTGCCCATGGGAAATACACTTCCCCTGTTAGCTGTTACTAACTCTGAAATAACACCTCACTTCAGTGGGAGCTGAAGTCAAATTTGTACAGATGCAGACGAAACCAAATAAGTGATTGATGTGTTCACTGCAAGATACCTGTAGGCTGGTTTTCACTGTTCTGCTAGAGTTGAACTGCTTAATAGTCCTAATTAGGGCAGTGTGTTAAGGGCAGCCTTGCACTAACACACTGTCTGCACCTGAAGTTTTGTGGGTACTTCAGTTAATCTGCTGTGGTGCACAGATGTGCGTTTTGATGCTCTATCAGGAATCAGCACAGGCCGATAAAAGCAATGATGTGTCTCATTTTATGTGTATACAGTGGGGACCAGAGCTCTGAAGATGTAAGGGAGATGGTATGAGAAGATAAAGGTGAGTACTGTAAGTGAAAAGGTCTTTTTTCCTCTCCCCTTCCCTGACGACAGTGGGTGGCCACGTAGTGTCATTCCCTTTTTCCATATGCATTATCCTGTATCTGGGACCGCAGCACTTCTAGAACTTAAACTGTTAATCTCTGCATAGTTCCTGTGTCTTTAGGGCTATTTTGGCATTAGTGTAGTTGGCAGAAGATATGCCAAGACTGGACTTTAGGTATTTGGCTTGTTGTAAGGAATAATGTGACTTTTGCTTTTACGGATTAAAAAAAAAGGTTATAGTCATTGCAAGCTCATCCCTTGGAACACATATGCTGCAGATGCTCTTCTGTTTAGTCAGGTATGTTAAGGCCAGCTCCCCTCCTCCCTCTCTGGACATGTTTATCCTGAACCATCTTTCGTGCCTGTCAGAGTTTCCTTTTGGAGGCCCTTTCTAGGAATATGACCAGAATAGTATTTCCCTTTAGACTTTGAGGGGAGTTGGAGTAGTGGAGATCAGTGTTGGGAATACTTTTTTTTTGTAGCAAAACTAGCTTGCAAAGTGTGTCAGAGGTAAGCGTTGTCTTTGTGGGTTTTTTAGCTCCACAAGCCTTTAAGAAAAAAGAAACAAACTATAGGTAAAGTCCTGATAACTAACTGGAGAGGCTGTACCAGTGCTCCGTCTCTGTCCAGCTCTGTGATGGGAGATAACAGTCCTGGCTTGAGGCAGTCTCCTGCAAACACTTGTATGTGGTAGCTGCTACTTGTCACGGTGTCTTCCCTGCACTTGCACCATGTCAGCCAGGAGACCCTTAGGATTCAGCAAGGGGGCTGAGCAGATTTGTTTTCATGTGGCACATTCTGCAGGAATACATGCCTTTGCAGTGATATCATGGTTTTCAGAGATCAGATTTTTGTGTAGAGTTGATACGTGCTGCCACCTACAGAGAATTTCTCCAGTTCTCTTAGGTCTTCACCTTGTAGTTGAGACTTGTATCAGTAGCTCCTGTACCTAACAGAAACAGACAGCAGCCTACTTTTAAGGATCTTCCTGATGAATTCCAGTGGTGGTGTGTGAGACCATGTTCCGAAGAGTTGTTTTGCCAGTTCTCCCCTTTCATGCACCTGACTATTAGAATCAAATGCCTTGCTGATCCTTGGGTCAGATTACTCCTTTTCAAAGTATCAGACAAAAGAAGTATTTTTTAATACATAAAAACCCCTTTAGGTACTGTTTTGTGCTTATTATTTTCCTTGTCTTAGCAAGTGAGCTACTTACCATATAGTTCTGTTAATAAATGTTGAGGCAAGAAGATGTGGTTTATTTCCACCATGTAAGTGTGAGGATCTGTAATCTTTAAGAGCCTAGTGGGTCAGTATCTATTAACCAGTGTCTCTCACTAAAAAAAAAAAAAAAAAGGGTTTCGTTACCATTTTTGATATCACGTAGCTTCCTTCTGCTATTACACAGACTTCTCTTAGGAGGCAGAGTTTATTTTCCACAGCTTTGAAGGGCTGTCTGGAAAGAGGGGATAGCTTCTGCAACAATGTGCTGTCAGGGAGAAGTAGCAGATTTGAAAATTAGCCCTTCATCAGAGAAGTAGAAGGGCTTGTCACAAGAGATCCCTACATTTGGAGCTGACTACAGCAGGTGATTTTAACATAAACAGTAAACTAGCATAGCACAGAAATTAAGCCACTGGGGGGAGGGAGGGAATAAGTAAAGAGACTACACCATTGCCCTTTGCTGCCTTGACATTTAGTGAGCCCCTCCCAACATTTATTCCTCATAACTTGTTTTCAGTGTTTAACTCTGTTTCCTCAAAGATATACCATAGTCTGAGGTGAAGCGTGCTTTTTTTAAATAAGTGACAATCTAAAATTGATTAAGAGCAGGAAAACATTTAAGGAAGCAGCAGTAGCAGTGGTCCTGGGATCCTTCACTTCCTCTGGCACCATGTAAAAATAGCCTTGCTGCTGCTGTGGTTATTTGTGAAGTAAGAGCTGCAAGACTGTTTAATGCTGCCACAACCATGACTGTTTAAACAATGTTTTGGTTCCAGTTTACTGTTTGTTAGTGTAGGGCTGCTCTTGGGCTACTGGCCCAGGCACACCTGCACAGGAGAGATGCAACCAAACTCTGCTGTGGCAGGCAGAGCAGCTGGAAACCACTGGAGCAGCCAGGATGGCCCAAAGTCACCAACTCCTGCAAACCAGTGAGAATTAGTCTCTGTGTGCTGTGCCAACCGAGAGCAGCCTTAGGACACTGTTTCTGTTGTTTCAAAGTAAAACACCTTTGTTACTCCCTCCGAAATATGAGCTCCCACGCTTGGAGTAGGTTTTTCACTTTTTCTTACCCTTCTACAAGCTTAGGGTCCATGACATCACTCCAAATCATCACAAAGAATAAAAATAAGTAGTACATGTATTCAATCTTCACTTGCTACTACTTCTAGCCTTTATTCAGACACGTGCTCAGCTTCGAGAGCCAAGAATTTCTTCATTATCATTCAATGTGAATGATGCTATACATGAATCCAGTGCAGGAAGCTGGGCTTTTCTCTCTAACAGGAGTTGAGAGAGGGGGTTCTAGTCTTTCCATCTTTTTTTTGGCTGCACAAAATAACCCTTTCCAAGGGCACATGAAATAAAATACTATATTGCATACTATATACATTTACATACAACGGTAAATGCACCATTCATTCATACACAAGACCTAAGGCTCAACGGAAAAGTTCAATTGAAGCAACTTCTCTCCAGGTAAGAGAAAGTAACTCATGACAGTTGTGGAAGTTTCCATAACCTGTGTTCATGTAGATCCTGCCCCTCTGTTCTCTGGAACTCCAGCAGTCTCCAAGGACCACCTGTGCCAGGGAAGGAGGGACAATGGCTCAGTGACAGAAAACATGTACAACCATGGTGGAGGACTTCCTCTGAGAATAACTATCCAGCAAAGCACCTTAGTGTACGTATTTGACCAGCCCCTTTTGGACACAGGAAACCACTTTGGGTGCAAAGCTTTACATCTATCTGAAAAATGCTTGCTTACTTTTTTCTGTTTTTTTGCTTTTCTCCTTGGATTGTTGGACTGCAAGAAGATTAAAACAGGTGCTAGCTATTGGAATATATGATAAGGGCCCTAGAGTTGCTGGAAAGGGGAAAATGTTGGGATGGTGGTGGTTTGTTTTTTTTTTTAATAGCTGGTCAGATACAAGGATCTGAATTTTCTGCTTTCAGCTGTCTCATCAGCCTTATTTTACAATACCTGAGCTTTGCCTTCCCCAGCTGCTCTGCTGCACTGACACATGCCTCCAAAGTGCTCTACAGAGACATTACTGCTCCTTGGTTATAATTTGAAATTTATAAAGTCCCTGCAGAGAAATACCTGCCACATGTGGCAACCTTTTCCCTAAGATAACAAAGCAATTCTGTGTCTGGCAATAGCTGCAGCTTTGCCTTATCTCCCACTGCTGATGACCAGAATCAGCAGACACTGTATCACACCCAAAATGCTGAAGATAAGGAGAGGCCATCTTCCTTGTCTATCCCATCTCTCTCTCAGAAGTGGAGTCCCCAAGATGCAGTGGCACTGTAAGCAATGGGCATGGTCACCGTGCTCTGCATGGGGAGGAACATGGCATTCTTCTACCTTGCTGTGCCAAACACAGAATCTGGGGTTCACTGGACTAGATTCCCCTTTTATTGGGTTCCTGCTCTTTTCTCAGCAGTGGGCTCAGTAGCTCACTTCTTCAGTCTTGTCTTCTGGGCTTAGAGGAGTAATACATTAACTCCAGCTAGTGCCTGTTTCATAGACTGAGAAAAGTAATTTAAACGCATACAAAGTGTTAACTGTGCTCTCTCCCCTGCAAGAAGGAGGGAGGCATTCCAAGTCCATCCTGTAAGTTAAAAGTCAAGTTGTAACACACCATTAATACTCAAGAATGTGGCTTGCCCTCTATGCCCCAAGGCAGTGTCAGAAGCAGCAACCCTTTCCAAGGGTGGCAAGAGGCTCCACATGCACAGTCTCTGCTCCTGTTCATTTGCCCAGTTGTTTTGGTTTGACAAGAGATGGCATCATCGCACACAATGGAGCACCACACATCCCAATGGCACTGGGGGCAAGGGAGTCCCTCTCAGCTCCAGCTGGAGTTCTGCAGTTCCTCTCGGAGCCAGGTTGGAAGGGGTTGCCCAAGTCTGTTCATCAGCTTGGATAACTCAATGTTGTGCTCCCGGTAGAAGTCTCTTAGAAAGAGCCGTGACTGCGTGGGGAAAAACCAGACCATGTTAGCATGAAAGAAAATGGTACCTGCAACACACATTTCGTACGTCATCAGGTAAGGTGGTAGGAAAATCCAGGTTGGTTTACTGGGAATGTTTCTATGGCTCTTGCTGCCAACTGATTTGAGACAGTTACTCACCAAAGAATCCATATCAGGGTATTTTCTTCCTTTACTCTTTCCTAGGCATTTAGTCTTTCCTCCATCTAGCAGCTGGCACCAAAATCCTTTTGCTTCATCAAATCTGAAAAGGACATTTGTCTTTAAGAGATACAGCCATATGCCCAATGAACAGTAGCAGAAGTGAAGTAACTCCATAGGTATGTCCTATTTTATTGCTTTATTTATTTGTGGTATTGGTCCTTTTTAGCACTTGCCTGCTTTGACAAGAAATCCATTACAAATGTGCCTCAGCTTCATGCAAATTTCAGAGGTAAAAGGGTGGTGCAGTATTGGTTCAGATGGGGGGGGGAAGATAGTAATGTTTTAGTGTATGTAAATTCTTTTAAATTATCTTGCTATACTGGAGTATTAGAGAACATGACTGTTTAAAGGCTCAAGTATTCATTTTCTTACCAAAACACAGATAATAAGGCAATGCTAGGAACCATGTCTGAATCTGGTCTGGTCTGTCCCCTCCACCGGCCAAAGGTGACCTTGAGGTTTGAGCAAGTACCCCTACCAAGCTAGAGCCAAGTTGACCAGTAACATTTACTTTCTGATCCTGGCTGAAGGGCACCAAGCCAGTACCACTGCTTCATTTACCAGCAGCACATGATCTTCAGCAAGCGAAGCTCTCAAATAACCCGACATTTCTCTAAATTTGCTCTCCCCTGGGGAGCCATGTGCCACCCCATTGGAAAACAGCTGTAGTAGGAGAATTGAATTGGTTCTCCACTCCAATGTGAAAGGAAAGGGCAACTGCTCCATGCCTACACCCCCCTTCAACTAGCATAGGCTGTGACAGCAGGGAAGGTGTGAAAACACAGGTTTCAGCTGCAAAGAACCTTATTAAGCATCTCCAGTGGGCTTGCAGAGCTTCCACTGAAGACTGGTATGGCTACAGTTCAGCTTCAACAGCATTTAATCTATTAACTGTTCTTGCACTGTGGGCAAAATCACAGTAATGGCTGAGTAACATCCTTTAAGGAAGTAGCAGTGAGGCAATGCCTCTGCTAACACTCCCTCAGATAGCCCTGGGCACCTGTCAAATCCATGTCTTCTGTAATAACTGACTCTTTACCTCAAAACTGTGCAGTGTGTCCCCAATCTCCATCTGGGTGAAGATATGAGCAGCTTGTCACACATGTTTTATCATACCTCCTCCACTTCCTGTCACACAAAGTGTAAGCAGTGCTAGTAATTCCAGCACCTTTTCTGAAACCACAAAGACCAAGGCGAAGAAACACCGTAGTTATGCTGTGAGCAACTTCATGCTTGACAGTGTGAAAACCCACACCTTTCCTCTATAATTCCTGGAGAGACTAAGATGTGATTCCAGTCTTGGGATACCATCTCATGCTATCTGAAACTTATTTTAGAGTTAGGCATACCTCTGAAAGAAACCTTTACAGGTCTTGTAGTCAGAGACAAGTAGTAGTCCTTCAATCAAGAGCTTACTGGCTAAGAGAACACCCTCCCAAAACCCATTTCCCTACCTGAGGGCCTGGGTGTAGTTGAAGAGTGGTGTAACTCCCAAGAACTTCTGGATGTTGTCCATGACAGAGGCAGGGTTGTGTCTCAGCTCCTGACCATCCACAATGAGAAGCTGAAAAGAGAACAGCTGCCTTAGCCCCTGCCTACTTGTGGTGACTGACACCTGTGAGCTCCCTGGATCTCCACTGCCCCGGGCCTTTGTGCCTGTGGATAAAGGCATCCAAAGTGTGTCTGTCCTACAACCCGGTGGGGGGATGTGGCCCGTTTGTCACCACAGAGAAGTTATAATATGGGCCACAAGTACCATAAAACAGTACATGCTGACAGGCTTTGCTTCATAAAGTTCTTTTTGGCCAAACGCCCTTTAACGAAGCAGTAATGCCCCAGCAGCAGCATGTACAGATTATCTCTGGAAACCTCATATATTTGTTTTACATGTCAGCAGCCACTGTGCTAATACTCTTGTGTAACCTGTAATTATTCTCCTGTTATATGTATCATAGATAGTAACCAACAACATTTGTGCTAATAAACTACCTATTCCAAAGAACAGAACAGAGAGAGGCAGTCACGTGAAGTGAAGACTGGGGAAGGCAGGAGAACCTGGCCCACAGTAAAAACAAGGATGGTGTGTGTCTGGCTCATCATTCCTCACAGCAGTAACCTCCAGGAATAGTAAGGCAATGAGATACAAGCCCAAGAATGCTTATCATGTCTCTTTTAGTTTTGGCAGATCTGTCATGTACAGTTTAGGCTCTGCTGCTTTGGCAGAGAATAAGAAACTACATGGACATTATAAACCTCTGGTGGATTACAGACTGAGGATAACCCCAGCAGCAGAAAGGAACTTGAAAAAACATCCTAACTCACACTATATGCGTGTGTGTGTGTGTATATATATATATATTAGACAGTTTAAAAACTTCTTGGGAATTTAGAGACAATACTGGCCTATACTGTCTATTAATTGCCATTTTGCAAATTTATACATAAAACACAGAATCCTGACATCTCTGCAGTGAGCTTTCCCTTCAGCAGACAGCTAAAAGCTTCACAACCATGGGAACTAACAAGAAGCAAAATCCAAGAGCCTCCTTAAAGCAATGAAACCACAACAAGTACCTGAAGACCTTCTAGGCCTGAAGAGGGTCTCTGGGCTGCAGGCTGCCAAGATAAGACGGTGCTAACATTGCAGTTCTTGCTGAACTTGTCAGTACTGTGGAGCTCTCTAGGAGATCACAGTATCCTGCACTCATTTACGTTTACAAATACAATAAAGTGCAAAATTGGAGTATTCAAGCCTGATTTCTTACCCGCTCAGAATAGGAGAGAACAAGTGGTGGCTCTTGTTCCAAAAGACAAGACAGAAGGTGCAATTAAAATGAAGGGCATGGGGAGCATGTGCATTTGAATCAGTTTGTTCCCCTCTCCTCTACACTAAACCCCCAAGTGTCCCCAGGAGAGCTGCTACTGCCAAGCCTCCTACCTGCCCCGAGGGGTAGTACGCCAGCCAGCGCTCCAGGTGCGTGGAGTACCAGCCAGGGAGCAGGCACCGGCTCTGCAGGTTGCGCAGTTCCTGAGGGGCCTGGGATTTTGCAGATATCACTTGGTAGAAGGTGTAATTGAGCGCCACAGGGTCGTTGTGAGCACGCTGGTGCTGAAAAATACAAGCTTGAATTTAGGAGCAGGAACATATGATTCCACCTTACACACCTCCGCACAGACCCCACAGACTCGGCACAGCCACCCACCAAATGCCTTCGTATGGGAATCTGTCCACACCCTGCAGGCAGCCTGCCTCTTCTATGGAAGCAGATCCATGGAAGCACCCCACTGGAATATGTCTCTGGCCCTCACCCACAGAACAGTGCAGGGAAGTTACCTGATACCATGAATAGGCTCGGTCAGCAGGATTGATCAGAACAGTAATGATTTTGGCTCGAGGCAGCAGGGCTGCACCACGTTTTGGTACCACCTCTGTGTCAAAATAATTGGCACTCTTCTCAAACATGAAGTCTGTGCTGGCATTGGAGGGGATGGGAAAGAATTCCATGTACCTGCCAAACAGATGGGACGTTGGTGAGTAGCATGGCCCAACAAAGAAATGGCACCAAGGCCACGATGCCCTTACTCCTCTTCAACAGACACAGTTTGCAGCACAACTGCACCTCCCTGGTAATGCAATGAATGGGCAAGAGGGTGCAGAGCTGGCAGAGGCATGACTTGAGAAGTGGTGGTGTACAACAAAAAGTTGGGAGATGGTAAGAAAGTATTTTACTGACAGTGTGTTCCCCGAGCCCTTGGGCAGTGGAAGGAAAAAACCTGAGGGTAAGGTACCAGTTGAAAGCTCTACCAGAAAAGACATTTTGTCAAAGAGTAAGGCGAGAACTGTCTCCCTGCCCTGCCACTGACCACTTGTTTAAACCTGTCTAAGTCCTTTGTCTCTTTGTACCTCAGTCCATAGCTGAGATGCAGGATAAAGAGCTCTGCCTGCCTCACAGGAGCTTATCAAATTAGTAACATGGACACTCTTAAGATTTTGAGTAATGGCAGGGTAGACGATAGTAGGGGAGCAGGGCACTGTAAAGCACTGGAGGACTGGTCTCTGCTCAAATTTAAGCTGTACAACTAAACGCAAATATTCTCCTCTTGCATGTCATGCTACACTCAAATCAAGTTGGATGACTTTTCCTGGGGATGCACATAAAACTTACACTTTCTAGTCCTCTCTGTCAGCTAGTACAACTTCCCTGCCAGGTGGAAACACTTTATCATATTAGCCTTTTACAGGAAAAGACCAAGGTATGCACATGGACGTGAGCCAGCACAGGGAACACAGTGGCAGCTCCAAGTCTTAATGGCCCAGAACAACAGTAGGGAGGTTGTCTCCTCTTTATCGTGTTTTAACTCTGAAACCATGAAGAACTTTTTAATGAGAACACTGTTGTCTCTTGCACGTCAAAGTAAAACTAACTTCATGACAGCAGTGCACTCAACAAGGACTAGTTGAATTTTTAAAACCAAATCATGCTTACAACTCTCCTGGTTAACAGTCAGTAAAATCAGAAACCACACAGGGTTAGCAGGAAAACAAAGAACGCGCATGGAGCAATAGCAAGGAAACAGCTGTTCAGAAATAGAGAAGCAGCAAAGGGGGATGAAGTGGAAATACAGAGAGACTTGGGACAAGACAACATAGGTGCACCTTATCACAGAAGAAGGTGTGCCAGATTTCTTACCAATCAATTCCTTTATGATAGTTTGGGCCATTAAAAAACTGGATCTCCTCAAAGGTAGATGGACTTGGGAAGTTACTGGTGACAGCTGGATGCATGGTCAAGAAGAAGTGCACAGCTGTTGTGCCTGCAACAGGAATCAGTTAACAGGGCCTAGCTCACACATGCCTGACTGAACGAAAAGCTTTACTTCGCTTCAAAAACAGATAGGCACACTCCTATCACGCATGGCTAACCCACCCCTTAACTCATGCAGGTTACAACTGCAGTGACACCAAGCACTTAGGGATTGAACTTGCCTGAGCAGTTCAATTCCACATTTCAGCTCATGCAGCTGATTTAAGTCACCTCTGTAGCATGACAGCTGCCACCCGTGTGTGCTACCCCCACGCTGCTGCCACAGTGACACTGCCACATGGCAAAACCCATACCTGCCAAACAGGAGGTGGCCTGGGCAGGAGATGAACTACAGACAACATTAGTGTCCTTGGACAAGAACTCAGCTAGAGATGCCTTGGGCCTGGCCATGCTGTAGATGTTTTCCCTTTACCCTGCCAAACCTGATGATCCTGCTCAGCACACAGCTGTGGGCCTCCAGCAGGCCAGTAAATCAGCCAGGAGAAGGGTTTTCTTACTGTGTCACTGCAAGCAGCTTGGGTCATGACACAAGGGGGCTCATGCTGTACACACACCAACAGAGCTTCAGAGTGACACAGCCAGGAGACAGCAGCTTGGCTGGATCGAGCTTCCTTCCAAGGCCAGGATCGCCGTTTGCTGTTGGTGCTGCTGTTTTACCGCACTGCACAGAAAGCCAAGGCTTGAAGACATGGCTTTAGCTGAAGAGATTTTGCTCTCTTCAGCTCTAGAAGGGACTTGTCAGTGCAGTATATACAGCAGTGTCACTGCAACCACAATGCCACAGCAGTTAAAAGGTGGTGACAGAAATCAGACAGAAGAGTTTCTCTTCCTCCCACTGACAGTGACATGGAGCATGCAGTGGGTACACAGATCTGTCACAATAAAAGCACTAGGGGACATTCACTGTAACCTTTGCTAAGCATGTGTGCTTAGTCCTGCTGACAGCTTATGTCTGTGACACACTAAGGTCACAGTACCTCTGAGCTTACATGGAAAAGCCAAAACACAACTCTGCAGGTGAGGCAAGCCAAGCACAGTGCCAGGGTGGAAAGTACTGACAAACTAACCAGATTTAGGTTAGAACATATCTGAGATTGTCTGAAACATTCTCTGCGGCCATTTGGCAACTTGCACAAAGGGCAGCCATACAGATCTACCGCACAGACACTTCCAGCTCTCCTCTCTGGAACAGCGAGATGGAAGCTGCAATCTATCTTTAAAGTATCCACATTACCAGTTTTCTGAGGTCCCACGATGAGGAACTTGGGGAGTCGATCACATGTTTTCTCTTTGGACCAGATATCCTTGTGCCTTTTATCATCACAGGGATTCTGTAGCACAAGTGATAAGATTAAGCACTACCACAGGAGGTAATGGCAAGGGGAGGAAAAGCTGGAAGGGCCAGTCCTCTTGGGAAAATGCTATTAGCATATGAAGAACACTTCAGAGCCCCACTGCTGCTCAGCCAGGCATCAAGAGGTGTTAAGTAAAAACACAGGACCGTTTTCAAAAGCTCCAAAGTGACACATGAGCCAAAGCCCCTCTGAGAGTGTTAAGCACAGGCCTTGCCCTATGTAGCCATACTGGGCTGGGCCACCATGTTAGTGCAGCTCAGTGTCTGCGAGCTTCTGGCACACAGACAACTCTATCACCTTCAGTTAACTTCATCTGCAGAGAGTAATTTCACCATGCAGAGAGCTGCTGCACTGGGATGAAATGGAATAAGCATGTTTTTATTTAATGAACATTAATTCTGCAGTGTGAAATTACTTTAAGATGAATCACATTAACATGCCTGTGAGCTCCTCCAGCACCAAATAGGGTTCTTCCTTGCACGCTTTACATTTCACAGCAGCTTGCACTAATACAAGCCCTTTACTGACCCAAATGTTTGCATTCTGGCCGAGGTCACATATGACAGTCTTCCCTGTCCCTAACCTCACGCCATGACTATATCTTACTGCTCCTACTCCCCTTCCCTTCTACACTGCAGTTTTCCACACAGTCTGAAGCCACAAGGGTCAAACCTGAAAGCTTTATGTTCTATCCCCCTGCGCTCTGGATCACCAGTTTGACACACTTTAAATGTGGGATATACGTCTTGGAAAACTACTAGGAGCAGTTAAAGCTGCCTTCTCACCTGCCACAAGGGATTCTTCTCCTGAGGAAAGATTTCAAAGTACTTTTTTGCAAGTTGGACGGGAGGCAATGTTTGCAGGCGAAGGTTGGTCCAGCACTGCACAAACTTGACCAGGCTCTCGAAAGTGTACAGTCCCAGACGGTCATTCCCATAGTTGGACAGGTGAGTCATGAAGATGCTGATCTGAAAATAGGAAAGACATGAGATACTGGTAAATCAGGTAACAAAACTGTTTTCTCCGCGCTTGATTCCATGATGAGCGAGAGGCTGTTCACAACTCAGACTGCCATGGCTGTCCTGGTTGACAAATGTCCATCTGCCAGGATACAGCGCTGCCTTGATGAAAAAGGAAAGAAATTTAGTGCTTGCAAGACAGGAAGACCTCAGAAAAGGAGGGACACAGGTCTCTCAGTAACCCTGGGAACTGGGGGGAGGTTATAGCTGACCCCTCTACATGAGTAGAGATCAGTTTCAAAATCCCATCCAAGTGGCTCTAGGACGTTTCGGTTCTAGAGCCACAAGTAACACCCTTGCAAAGCCCTTAGTCAGCAACTCCCTTGCAAAGCCTCTTTCATGGGGAAACAGGAGCTTCTCTTCCTCTCCCCAAGGTACAACCAGGGCAACCTCTTGAGCTGTGGAATCTGCTACTGCAGGGGACCAGGCTGGTGAGGGGGTACCCTGCTGCAGGCCAGGGCGCAGTGGCACAGGGACAGTTGTCACAGGAGTTTTTCCTAGGCCTGTAACCTGCCAGCTTTCCTTCTCTTCAGACTTGGCATCTCAAGCGTAAACGAACAACCAGGAATTTGCACTTCAAAATATACACAGCTGTACCTGGGGATCTGAACAGGGACTGCAAAGGAACATTGCACTAGAATATTGTCCTAGAAACAGACACTAGCTGGTAAGTTTTAGCTTGCAAGAACCTTCAGTGCACAGGCAGCTCCTGAAGAATGTCCTGCCAAGCCCAAGGATGTTAATTCTTGGGCAAAGTGTCACTCAGCACCCATGGTAGCCACCCCAGCACTGCAGTGCTCAGGAGCTTGTGTGCTATCTCTGCCTTGCCAAGCTGTCTCTTCTCTCAAGGAGATACATTTCCCTCCTGTCAGTTTTTCACTATTTTAACTTTTGGATTAGAGTGCAAAGGACTGCTGTCAGCTTGAGTCTAGGATGTGGTTTTGACAGGTCCCATCAAATTCAGCATCCCAGTGCCTGTAACACAACAGCATTTTGCTGGACACAAATCACACCATGGCTAGAAGTTAGAAAAACAAAAGCAGAACACTGAGGCCAGTGGAAGAATGACCCTGTGGCTGATTTAGTACTCCTTGCCCAGTGTCTGCAGTGCGTGGAGGGAAATCAACCTCAGCCACAGTAGGGGCACTCACTGCTGCACAGTTCTGGGTTCAATTCTGATGATGTTAGGCAAGGCCAGGCCCACTCACAGTAGGGAAAGAGCAAAATGGGGAAGCAGGAAACAGATGGTCTTGGGATGAAGGCATTTGCTGGCACTCAAGAAGTCTGAATTCAGTTTTCTGCCCAACGTCACCACAGGCTGGTCTCAGCAAGACAGAAGGTACTGACAGTAGGTCTTTGTGCCTGAGCCATCCCCAAGATGCTGTGAAACAAATGTAATCCTGTCCATGAGGTGCTCACAACTCAGGGTCTTTGCGCTGGCAACAGAAAACAGTAGGACTCTAGGACACATGGAAAGTAAGTGGAGTTAAAGATTCGTCACATTTGTCTTCCTGTGAGTTTTTCACTTCTGGTTTCCTACTGAGCAGACAGAGAGGCCCTGCCAAAGAGGCTCTGGCACCTACACTTCAAAGAGCAGCATGTGCTCAGTGCTGTTGTATAAGAAGGATGTGCTAAATACAACACAGAGCAAAGGACAGAAAGATCTGTGTAACTGCAAAGCACAGTGGCAAAAAGATGCATCTCACGTTGCATTTTGCCCCTTTACGGGAGACATCAGGAAGGTTCTGTGACAGCAAAGGGTGGCTCATCCCTTTGAATTGCTAGCTCAGTGTGTAGAGGAAAAATCTGCTGAATGAAGAGTCTAGTTCACTGGCACAAATCAAGTACTGCAGCAGGGAGGACACAGGACCTCACCTGGGACACCTTCAAGAATAAAAAATGCCTGCATGTGATCCGGGTTGGCAACTGCATCTCAAGACTGCATTTGGTAAAATGGCTTACACAGGTATGCTGCCACCTGTGAACAGTCACAAGCAACTGCATTTAGAAGAAGAAAAGGTAAGCCCAATACATGAGCCATTTTCCTGTACTTCTCAGCCTGCAGTCATGTCCTGTAACACACATGCACTGTTTAACAAGGCCTGGCAGCTTGCTCTGCCCAGAGACAGCTACTGCTGCCAAAACAGCTCTGAGCATTACTTCTGACATAAGCTACACTCAAGTGCCATCTCTCCCTCCATCTCGTCCACACCCACTGACCCTGGGGACTGGCTTGGAAATAACACCTCCCTCCTCCCCTCTCCTTCCACTGTCAGCATGCCACGATTTCCCTTCCTTTACGCTGAGGAAAGATGAGAGCAAAGGTCACAGAGAGCTCAGACAGAATAAGGAAACAGAAGAGTACGAGCACCCTTGCAATATGGAACAAGCAGCTGTGGCACAGCAGTAACTGGCCTGAGCAGTGTAAGCAAAAGCGTTTGTGAGAAGACAGCAGCCTGTGTGCTCAGGATCAACAGCTATTCTCTTTCTGACATCAGACCTTGTTCGCTAGTCAGAAGATCAAACATCTTCTGTTTGCACTGTGGAGCTAATCACACACATACAGGCTTGGAGACTCCTGACTGTCTATATCCACTCAATGGAGCTGGAAGCACCAAAAAGGACTGAAAGAGCCTGGTCCAAGTCTGCTACGGATCACTGCTGGGGCTGCAGGCTGGCCAGCTTTCCATCAGGTCCCTGAGATGGCTCTATCAGAAGGGGAGAAATGCAAGGTCTGAGTCACTGTGCAAACACAAGTGATAGAGAGGAACTTAGAGCACAGTACTTTGCTCTGACAGAGAAATTCTACACTGTCAAAAGGAAGCAAAAGTGTAAACATGGGAAGCATCTGAAGGTGCCTGAAAGTCTTAAAAAGTCATCACAAAGAGCTAACAATAAATCTGGTAAATCAGCTCATCCTGTGCCAGAGCATAATTTTCTCAAACTTTTTCGTATCACTGATTACTGCCGGCTGCTTTGATTGTCACATGCTTATCAGAAAAATATAATGGGGAATTCTAGACACTCTGTTTCTACAAATTCTTCAGCACAGCCTCCCAGACCAGTAAAGATCTCTGGATTACAGTCTGGCAACTGGTTTTCCATGAGAACCCTAGAGCCTTTAACTTTGACAAAGGCTATTTCTGCAGGCATGCTTTAAGACCTGACAATTACAAAGTGGGACAAGATGGAATTCACCCAGAATATGTGAACACAAGCCCAGAAAAGAAATTGTCAAAAGAAAAAAGCAGTTTCTTACCAGCTGAAATATGTTTCTTTCCATCACTCCATTCATAATGCAAAGAATGACCATTCTCCTTACTACAGACTTTTTATCAAGCAGGCAGGTTTGGTTGTTTGTGCGTAAACAATTCTGTCTCAGGTGACAGAGATGGAAAGCTAGCTTCCAGATCTCAGGGATGGAAGGTCGGCTTCTAGACCTGGAAGTATAAACCCCTACAGTTTTTTAGCTAGGGCTGTTATAGACCCATAGCTTCTGCAGATCATACACAAGCCAGAGCTGGTCACAGGCTAGCTTTGAGAAACGTGCAAACTACAGCCTGTTTGTCTGGTGTACCCAGAGCACGCTGTCAGGGTCTTTTCACTACCACAGTTCTACTTCTAGGAGTAGAGAGGCACTAAACACTAGGAGAAGCAAGAGATAGGGGAAAATGTTGATTTTCTGATTCACTGATCCTCTACAGCCCCAACCAAAAGTGGCTAAAGCTGTGTATTCAACACTGCAATCAAAGTGCAAAAAGAAAGAGGAAGTGAAGGAAAACATCCCGGTGAACAGAGTCGCTCATGTTACATGAACAAATCCCATAAACAAGTACTCAAGGACTGGAACAATATTTCCGGATTCCCAGAAGATGAAAACAGTGAGAATCAACTCACATTCTCTCAGATTTGCCTGCATGGCTTCTTGTCCATACACAGGTACTGGAGGAAAAAATGTGTAAGGTGGTAGAAATGTGAAAATCATGAGAAGAGAAAAGATTAAGCATCATTATATTCAGGAATGGCTACAGAGGTAGACATTCTAAAATCACTATCTAAACCTGGCAGGGCAATGTCCATTCAGAGAAATGGACAACAGATGCCAAATTAGCTTTGGAAAGAAAAATTCAGTGGCAAACTGAGAAAGTCGCTGTACAATCAAGAAAAGCAGCATGTCTTCCTGCTGCAGCCAACAAGCAGAAATATGAGGGAGTGTGATCTGTGGTTAGAGAAGACTACAAAACTTCATCTCCCGACTATCTATTTAGTATTTTCTAAAAATAATAATAAATAATAATTTTTTTTTCGTATCTCTTGTCACCTTGTATGTCTTCCCAGCCTCAATGAGAAGTGAGAAACTAATGTGATTTGCCATCCATGGCTAAGACTTGGGAAGGGACTGCAGGGTGTTGAACATACTACCTTAGCTTAGGGGCTTGATGGAACTATCAAGTTTTGAAAAAGAAACACCTATGTTAGACCAGTATCTCCCAAAAAAGCTTTAGTGTGACCAGCTTCATATGACATCACAAAACAAGAACACAGAACTCATTTCAAGTGTCTACCTATTGAAAGAAAAGAAGAATGCATCTCATAATGGAAGCCCAGCAGAAGCCATTATCATGAAATAAAACTCATCAGTAAGCCAGGGGAGAAGCAACACAGGCAGCAGATGCACATGGAACAGAAGGAGCCTCCCCCTTGTGATTCAGGAAGATACAGCAGCCCAGGTAACACCCACTGTAACTTGGGCCATGCTCAGTGTGTCACCCTGGGTAAGTTTCTACCTGTGGAGTGTTGCAGTGGCCAACACACTCGATACAGATGCTTCCGTGGCAGCATGTAAAGCAAAGCAGCGTTACCTGGCAAATACTTCCTTGGCCCTCTCTTTCCCATCTCCTTAGCATCATGCTGGAGACACTCACACTGTGATGGGTGGTTAAACTGAATCTCCATTAAGAACTAGTCCCTTCCCATATCAGGTACATAAGCTGAGACAGCTGTGCACTGATTCCCCTTTCACATGAGAACTTACTGGGTTCAGAAGCACTGTCAGGAAGAGTTCCCCACCACGAATGCTCTTGTCCAACTCCTTTGAGCCACCGGGATACTCATTATAGAAGATAGTGTGAGTAAAAAGACCACAGGTCTGTCGAGGCAGAACCTGGCAATATCAGGAAAAGGCAAAAGTTAGACAGGAGGCAGATGCAGAAGAATCTCTATGTGAGCAAGTCAAAGCAGCACTTTGTGGATCAATATAAAGAATAAGGGACATAAGTGACATAGGTTCCTCCCAGTTATCCATGTAACTCATCACAGTGTGAACAAGCCAGTGGGATCTCAGTTTAGTCTCGTTGGGCTTGGTTTTGCTCTCCATTCAGTACTGACCCCTGAAAAATACAGAAATGGCCTCAACCAAGTTTTTTTCCTGTGCTTCACTTAATGATTTTGGCAACACTGATGAGATTAAGATGAATGTCTCTGATACAGGTCACTGCAGGTCACCATTCCCTGGGTAGGAAGGTGGGCTCTGCTTGCCCAGCTGTACTCACCATGATTCCGTTATGGATGAATCCACGTCGGTACCGAGCAGGTCGTAGGTGTGGGTATTCCTCTGTGCTCGTCACTTGGATGCTCCAAACGGATTTCCATGCTTCATAGAGTTGTGTGTGGACAGGATAAACCCCAGAATGATGGGGGGCTACTGCATAGCCCAAGTCTGTGGGAATCCCATGCTCCTGGAAACAGAATATTCATATTTAGTTGGAGAAAGCTGACAGAGTAACATGAAAACTCTTTGGATTAGAAAACCTGAAATACTGCTTGTACTTTTTGTTTTATGCATCTATAGAAATATGGGGACAATTCTGTATCAACAAGGACATTCAGCACTGGTAACAGCTGCTGTAAGAATGATCTTGTAGCTTGCAGATGTGACAAATCAGATTAATTCAGAATGCTCGGGTCAGGCTCAGTGGTTACTACAAACTATCATGCTGTTAAGTGACATATCTCAGTCCCACAATGCCTGGATGTGAGTCAGTAGAGAAGGAAAACAAAATTTCCTAAACTGATACAGAGGAAAGGAAGATGACAACTGGGATCTGTATTGTCTCTAGCAATTCAAAGAAAAAAAAAAGACATAGAGCAATAGACTATTGAGGGTGAAGATATGGGGCCTGGAGCTAAGTAAAATGACAGGAAACATCTAAATTTCTTGGGTTTTAATTCCACTATATGGTTGTGGTAACAATATCAATGATGACAGCTCTGCCCCAGTGGTGCATGACAAAACCAGAGTCCCTAAATGAAGCAATAACCTCCTCTCACTGCTAGCCTGTTTTATGTTAAATATGTGTAATTGTGTTCTGTGCTTTGTCTCTCTTTGTAAAAGACTGCTCTGTTACTTAACCAGGAAAAGGGGGAGCCTAAATTGTTTCTATAATGCTATGACTGTGCTCTAAATTCAAGATCATTCCTCATCTGTGTGTGTCATGGGAACACAAGACAGCAGCCTGCTATTCCCAAGGAGATTACCATCGAAAGAACCAAACTAGAGGTGAAGAGGACAGTTCTTTTCAGAAAAACGTGTATGCTATATTCAACTCTGGGCCGGGAGCATCAAACAGACATTGTTCCAGCAATGCAGGCTTCCCCCTCCTCTGCCAAAACCCAGGGAATTTCCCCTGTACTTCCTAGATAAGTAAACTTCCTTCACCATTGTCTGGAAAGGCCAGAAATAGGGCTGTTAGCACACAGCATTTTATACTACCGACCAGGTGACTTCCTTACAAAACCACATTGAATAAGGACGGAAAAGGAAATGCTTTCTTACCGCCAGAGTTTGTAAATTAATTGGATTTGGATGGTAATGCTACAAGTTCACACCTGAGCAAACAAGAGCCTTGGGATTTGCACCCTGGAATGTAGTGGAGCTGCCCCAGGCCACGCGGGTGCCAGGAAACATTTCCCATTGCACAGGCAGGCACGTGAATGGCATTTCTTGCCTGAAGACAGCAGGAGCCACACACCAAATTGAACTTTCAGAACTGCTTTCCTAAATGCAGCTGAATTACTAGACTAGTATTTGGGTTCATTGCAGTCCAAACAGCTATTCCAGGAGAAGAATGTTTAAGGATTAGTATTCTAAATAAACTGCAATGCCTCTTACCACAGCAAACTGTTTGTTGAGCTTCATCTGCTCAGCCAGCACAGTGACATTGTGGAAAAGATGAGGCTGCATGTGACTCCACATGTGAGGGAACCACCAGAACTCCTTCCTGTGTTTGAGCAGCATGTCATCCCCTTCATCTTCCTCATCTGTACCTATAGAGAAGAGAAAAGGAAATGCAAAACCAAAAAGCAGAAGTGGGGCTCAACGTTTAAAATCAGCAGCTAATCCCCTGCAACGCTGAGTTGTTCCAACAGAGAATCATGCTCTCTCTAATGCATTACACACACTCACAACACCTGGACACAGGTGCTGGGACAGAGGAGTGCCAGAGGCTTACCTGTGTGGTAGAATTTCCCTGAGAAGCCCAGGTTGAATGTGAAATTTGGGACTAAAATTCTCAGCTTATTCTGGGTGCTCAGTAAAGCCTGTTTGAAAAAAGGAAAAAGAAATGTTCATGGTTTTTTGCTCTGTAACATTTCGCTGTGCTCTAGTGGTGCCCAGTTCAGCCTGAAGAGATATCACAGGGCATGGGGCTCCTATAGGGAATCTTTATTTGAAATAATACTGCTATACTAAATTATGCCCCTTTAAAACCACAGTCAGATGATGCTGTCCAATGTGAAGGAGACAGACTGTCTGTGCTAAGGAAAAGGGACAGTAAATCTCACTTGCAAGCAACAGACCCTTACACTTTCCAGGTTCAACCTCAATGCTCCCTTCCTCTCTCACGTGTGCTGGAGCTTTGCTATTGAAACTCTGCCCCTTCTCAGCCTGTGTGTTAATGAAAAGGAGAGTGGGGCAGCACATGGTACACAGATTAAGGAAAAGGAATCAATAATATGAGTAGTTAAGTATGTGATGCAAAAGGAGGGAGGTTTTATTTGGAGAGGAAAGGTGGATTCTCAGAACCACCCCTATGATGAGTCCTGCCACAGCAGGGAAGTATCCCTGGCTTTGTGTTCCCTCGAAAGTGACAAAACAATTTTGTAGCAGGAAAAGTTTCCTGGATTTTGAGAAGAAAACTTGGAAGGGCCAAAATTCACTGTCATCACATCTACGGGTTCTCCCATGCTCCCTTGTGCCTGCTTTAAATGTCTAAAGTAATTGCTATAGCCAAAAGGAAGGTGCCTTGTGCCACAAACCTCAAGGTCCAGCAGTGTGAAGAGTAAGACAGCAGACAGACCTGACAGAACCACCCCCAATAAAACCCAGAGACTCAGAGTATCCCAGACAGGTAAGACAAACTAATTCCAGTCAAATTTCTTCTGCCTGAAAACAATAAAAAGAGAGAGGCCCTGAGATGCACACTCTGCTGCTACCTGTGTGCTTTGGCAAAAGTGTCACTGGTGCAGCTCCCTATGGGAGAAGTTCTCAATCAAACAGAGACTGGCAAGAGGGCTGCTGGAGCAGGTGAGAGACATGGTCCTTGTCCAGGCTATTTAGATTTTAATAGCTTTTCTAAGAAAGCAATGGATCAGTGACTGCACCAAGGTGAAGGTGAAGAACTCTCAACAGCAGACTTGGGCTGGATGCAAATACACACCAACTTGGCAGGTAACTCTGGGGAAAGCAAACAGACCTATCAAACTGTGCAGAGAAGATGGACAGATCTTCCCACATCAGCTGCCAAACCCACGGAGCACACAACAGCACTGCAAGGTGCCTTCACGTAGGTCACACTCCAGAGGCACTGTTTAGGTGCACCACTCCCTCAATGGTGAAAGTGCACTCACAAGGGCAGACTCTCCCTCTGTGGAAGAGCCTTGACACCTACCACTTAAGGATAACCTGACAAATCACTGCTCTCATCCATATATTGAAACAGCGCTGACCAAACACTAGCCATTGCATTAATTTAAAAGTGACTTCTGTAATTTACTTCAAACACCTGCTCACTGCAAATGCATATTGGAGCAAACAAGCTGAGCAGTTTCATTCCCAAGGCAGGCAGTCCATGACTATAGCAAGGTCTGAACTCCTGCAAGAAACTCCCAATGTTCTCCCTGGAGAAATCAAGCTTTTAGAACATTCTCTGCAGACACACTTAATTGCCTGTTCCTCATTCCCGCACGACAGTGACACCAAATACAGCCTGAGATAAATTTCAAAGGTTCCAGCTCCTCCATAGCCACATGCCTACCACATTCTTCTCTCAGTCCCCACCCAAGAATAATATTCTGGTAAATATAAGGCACATGACATCTCCAGAACCTATCACAAACACGGGCATCGCTTCTGAAAAGCGACCTGCCAGCAGCACCAATGGCTAAAGTCTCCTTTGCAGCACCAGACCCAGCATCGGCAATGGGAGGTCAAGATCCCCTCACGCAGCCCAGCAAGACACAAGGACTCACTCCACACACTGAGGAGCACAGACTGAGTAACTGAGCAACTCGCTACAGAAAGGCACCTGTCTGCCCAGCTGGATCACAGTCTCGCTTCAAATTTGGGGCCAGCACCTTGAACGTGTCACCCAGTAATTCAGACAGGGAAGTGTCGCTTTCTTTTCTTTATCCAGAGCTGTCCCAAGCCTCACCACTTCTCTCTGCTGCCCTGAAAGGCACATCCAGTTCCCTAGGCTTGGGTAGGAAAGTGCAGGGAGGAAAGACAGCGGTTAAGAGGCTTAGCATTCCTCTGCACAGAGAGATTTACAGCCTGGCTGGAGTTACCATGACGACACATCTGTCTGATAATAAATCCCAAAAAGCACTGCTCCAGCAGCCTGCAATCCTTTGTGTCTGGGGAGGGACCAGGGAAGAATTCTGGGGAGCCCAGAAATTAAGGGACTGTGGAGCCCTATGGAGTCCTGCTTTCCTGGCAGGTTTATCACTAATCGTGTGACATCCCTCTGCTGATGCTGGGTTCTCATCACAGCCACATCCATAAGGCGGAATGGCATAGGTTTGAAGAAATGTCTTTCCCCTGAATAGGATAAAAGAGACTAAGATGCCATGAAGAATACTTGGACGTTCATTTCAACAAAATCGTGCATTTTGTGTTCCCTGGAACACTGGTTCAAAGTGCCTGTGAGCTGTAGTAAGGTGCAACAAAACAGGTGTGGGAATGGGCTGGAAGATGGCACTTTTCTCTGCACTCTCCTTCTCTTCCATAAAAGTAGAATGAATACTAATAATATCTTACAGGTGATTCAAATAGCATTTCATTTATATTCATAATGTGCTTGGAGATTGTTAAACAAAATTGGAGTAGAATATACATTAAGATATAAAATAGCTTTTATATATAAAAAAGGCCAGATGTCAGATCTTCATGTGCATATTTAAGAAGTTCAGTTGCTGACATGGTACAACACAGAGGGCTATGATTTTAGTTATCTCCCACTTTTAAAAAGCAAAGTTTCTTCCCCCAGAAAACTGCCACTCCAATCCATCCAAGTATCTCCATTTCATAGCTTAACAGTATATCAGTTTTTATATTTTATTATCTTTTATTTCAAAAATCCTTCCAAGATGCAAGCCAGCCCATAAAAAGGCCCCCAAAAAGGCCCCCGCCCAGCTAAGCTCCTTGCTAGAAGCTCTGCAGGGTTGACCCCAGCAAGGCACAGATGGGGTCTCAAAGAGATTCCAAGCACTGGCCCCCAGAACTCTTAAGCCACATCAAGGTCAGCCCTGCTTCATGCTTGTCACAGTCTATCAGAGAATATCCACTGCAACACACAACCTGTATTTTGGGATGCTTTAGTACTTAATTGGGGCAGCCATGCTGCAGGTCCCAGCCACAGAAAACTACATTCCAAAGCACATTTAAGGATACTATGCAAAAAATGTCTTTAGTCTGATGTTCAATGCTCATCACTTTAAAAAAGGCTCTTTTTATAATCTCAAGTAATGACAAGTATTTACTTCTAAGAAAATGTTAGAGGGCAAATGCTTGAAACTGTGCCTTTTGTTGCAATAAATCATTAAAAATTCATATAATCTCACTGAGAGATCTGCAAAGATTTATTCAACAGTCTCCACAACCACTTGATGTCATCCAGGGGAGATAAAAACTCTTTCAATGGGGTTAACATTCCAGGGGTGAGGAAGAAATCAGGGGAATCCACAGCACTCTGACTGTACTGGTTCCTTCTTTAGGACCTAATCCTTCTGTAAGGCATGTCCTTGGCATTACAGTTATAGGGGCTAAATCTCCATGCAACTCTGCTTTTTTAGCTACGTTTTTAACTCCCAGAAGTGTTTGCAGAGATTTTAGTTGTTCCATACAAACCCTAAATATTACCTATTTCGGGTCCCTCTAACAAGAGGTAAAAGGGGGAAATAAGGCTGAGAGTCAGATGCTGGGAAGAGAGGATACCATGACTCTAAGAAAACTACATGAACTAATGAAGAAAAACAGATGATAAAAACTGGAGGAAGAAAGCTGGGTGCTCCTCTCAATGCTCATGCAAAGCACACTGGGAACACATGGCAGAAACGCCTTCATTGTAGACACAGCCCCTGAGGGCTCTGGGCAGCAGGGTGAGACCTAAGAGGATTTCCTGCAGTTTTCCCCCTGCCCAGCAGCAGCACTGGCAGAGCTCAAAACAGCACTGGCCAAAGAGAAAGCTCTCTCAGTACTGGTATTTCTAACTCCCTTCCAATCTTAGAATCAGGGAGTTCAAAACTGCCGAGTACTTTAATTGCAGGTAAGATCATTGTCTATGATTTAGAAAGGCATGACAGCCACCCTCACTAGGTTCTCTCCTTTCCACCCTCACCATTCATAACCCAAAAAGAAATGACTGTCCTGGATTTTCACTTTGCTTGCTCTCAGACTCACTAGCAACGACTGCTCACTATTTATGCCCTTGGAGAGATTACCAGCAAAAGAGGCAAAAACTCATCTACTTAATCTTCTTTCCTCGTACCTAAAGATGACCAGGAAGGACCACAAAAGCCATATCCTTTTGCATTAGAAACGGCTTGTTTTTGCTGACCAGTTCCGTGGAGGTTTGGTAAATTCCTAGGATTATGTTTATAAGAGACTGAATGTGGAATAATTGAGAAGAGAAGGGATTCTCTGAGATTTTGTTTTGTTAATTATGTGCGGCTCAATTCTCTGATAAACTTTACAAGGGAAAAACATTTCCTTTGTGCAACTCCCAACTGTCCTACCTTAATTGAGGACTGCAAGCTCCTGCTGGAGCCCTTCAGCAGAAACAGGAACTCGAGGGTTATCATCTTTAAAGTAAAAGCAAGCACGATTCTTCTTGTGTCTTGTTAAAGAAGAAAGCTAGTCAGCTCTCCTTTAAGCATCGCAAATAAAAACATTTCTCTTGTGTAAGACATGTACCAGACATGGGCATGCACTGGATCAAATTACATTCAGTGCTTTCTTTTAATAGTAATTTTTTTCTGGGAAGCTCTCTGAACAGAGACCTGCATATGGCAAGCAGGCTCTCTGGGACAGCAGAGTCAATTTTATACCTTCACACAACACCCAATCTTCAAACCTCTACCCTGACCACTGTAATCTAAGCTTTCAGATAAGGAGCTGTGTGTTGAGATAACAGCCCTGAAACAGAGCTTTCATATAAAAGGCCAAAGAAAATGCCAGCTGTTCTGTTACTATTATATCTCCTTCTGTCCCTGTGGTGAGAGGCTATCAACAAATCCATGTAGTTATTTCTCGCTTTTAAAAAATAAAAATTCATTAACCTTGCGTGGCTCTGCAATCAGACAGCTTCTTTTAAATGGATAAATCTGGGATTTATCTGCTTTGCCTGAGATTCTTTGCTTACTGATCACAGATTATTCCTCCATTTCACCCTGTTAAAACCCAAACAAAGCATCTTTTGGAATAATCTTGTCTGGGTTTGTTTTTAACATCACTAGAGCAGGCTTTGTTCCCACAAGCTTTGGCCACCTATATTCTGCTTTCTCACACAAGTCTCTAACCTGCACAAACGCTACTGAGGCGAGAATTTCTGCCAGTTTGGACTAGAGGGCGCAGGGCCTACTTAGGACCAAGACAGGATTGTGACCCTTCAAAAAAAAATCTTTCAGAGCATTTCAGCACCTCAAAGCATAAGGGCATCTCAGTGAAATGAGGAAAATATTAGCATTTTCCTTAAGTAAGTATTAAATACAACTGCTCCATTTTTCTACACCTGTATGTTGGGAAATACTTTTTCTACACCTCTTTGCTTAAGAGTGTTATTGACAAATTGATTCTAAAGAATTATTAAAGAAAGAAGCAAATAAAACAATGGCATGCAATTAGAGCTCCTTCAGGCATATAGCTTCAAATGATTTGAAAAGAAAAAGGCAGCTCCAAACAGAATGCAGGGTTTTCCTCCCCCTTCCCAAGCTAAACTTTGGATCAGAAGCAAAATATAAAATCTCGAAGTTCATCTTCATGTTTTTAGAACTAAGACATATCTTGCATGGATAAATAAAAGATCAATGTAGAAAAGGCGGTAAGACTTCTAGTGAGGTGGAAGAGTGTTCTTGTGAATATGTAACAGATGAGGCTCAGGTAAGGAGCCAAGCACGTACAACAGAGTTTTGTCTTACACCTTTGCCTCAAATGTTTTGTGCTCTTGGAAGAAAGTTTAAAGGGTGCCTCACCTTGAAGTTATTTTGGAAACATACTAGGACAGCTGCTGTCACAGGCTTATCATCATCATCATTGCTGGCACCCAGGGAACTCCATCCAGGACACATATAAGGGCAAGTACTAAATGGGAATCCAGAGTGCAATACCTGTGAACAACCTCAGCAGACCTGGAGGAACAGGCTATAGCACCTGCCTCAATGTCTACAAACCGGAACTGATGGTGAAGGTACAAAGGGAAGTCCTTGGCTCTAGGAAGCAGAACGTGCACACATACCACCGACTTAACACGTATACTTTCAGGACACAGAGAATTAGAAGAAGCACTTAAGTTTCTTACTTCCTTCCTACTTGGGTTTTTTCCTTTGCCTGTCTCAGTTTCTTCTCCACAAAATCTGTCTCTGTGCCTTACCCATAACCTTTTCTAATAGGTCACTGGATTATTCTAGGAACTGCCAAGGAAAGCAAACCACAAAGATGGCATCTCTCTTTCCCAATAGTGAGACCACAGAGATGGTTCTCACGAAGGCTTGCTTTGGTCATATTTCCCTGGTGAATATTTTGATATTCCCTGCTCTGGGATGAAGGTTGATGGTGGTGGTTATGAGTTTAGTATAACAAAGGATGAGAAAAAACCCTTCCTTTCCCACTTTGGCTGTGTGCTGAAAAGCTAGGCAGCTAAAACATAGGCTATATCAGTTTACACTGCATGGAGTAGCCTCCAGTTTTGCAATATAATATATACAGTTTATACATATAATAACAAATAATAATTAATAATAAACACATTTTTTTTCCATTCTAACATAACTTGCATTTTCCTTTTGAAAGGTAGAACTTACAGCTACCAATAGATCGGCAGAGGAAACCTACATATGCTTGTTCTTTATGTTAAAGAGGAGACAGGACAGACCACTACAGGCATCTTCCTCTTAAATTCAGAGAGATCAGCTCCTGCAATGCTCTGTTTAAACCTACAAAACTGTTAAGAGCATCACACATGGTGCCTCAGCATCTTTGCGGGCTACTTCTCTGTTCAAGATGAGAACAACTGCAGCAATCAAATTAATACCACACACTCTAGAAGTTTATCTAGAATCCCAGCAACACTGGGGATTTTACCTCTACATCAGAGACTTTCATGCGAGTGCCCTCCTTTCCCACAAATATATCATCAATGTCGACGAGGATATAGCGATCAAGTGTGAGACAGAGGCGTTTGCCAGTCAAGTAGGCAATAGCATCCACAAAAATGAGTTTGTGCAGCCAAAAATTGAGGTTATTGCCGAAGAGAACCCGCTGGATCCCATCATGCAGGCCCAGGTCCTGCATCACTGTGGCGTGCAACGCTTTGTGAGTGGCCAGGTGAGGAATAGACTCCGAGGACTTTGTGCTGGCCAACAGCACTGGCTCATAGGTGCTGTGGTTAGACTGAAACACAGTCCAATCATCACCAGGCAGAGGACCCTGCTCTACCTCATTAGCCCGGGTGACGTAGAGCAGGGGAGCACTGGGATTGATGTGATAGTCCCGCAGCCCCAAGTTGGAATGTAGGAAAAGGGGGAAACCCTTGAGCTGTGCACTGAGCAGGCTGTTCTCATTTGCTTTGAAAAAGCCTATAATCCCTACTCCATATTCTACACAGTATTTGTCCAGCAGCTCTCGGTTCCAAGCATCTAGGTTCACATATTTCAGGATGTTCTCGTAGATAATAAGCGCATAACGTCCCCTATCTTTGTCTGTCAGGGTGGGCATATCCCCTTTGCCAGGGGCAATCTCTGTCCTGTATTTAAAGCGGCTGGATTCCAGAATGGCCACTATTTCCTGCCCCAGCTGGGAGTAAATGCTTTCCACAAAGACCAGCACCACAGGATCTGTGCGTGAGGTGTCCACAGATTTCGTGAGCCTCCAGCTGGCTTGCGGTGGGAGCAAGATGCGGTGCTGGTTGCTGCAGTCACTGAAGGGCAGGGGTGGTGGCTCCTTGATTTTGGGGCTGTTGGTGACATAATAAGCCAGGAAGCACATGGAGATCAGGCTGAAGGCAATGAGCACCAGGATCAATCTGTGGAGCTCCAGCTGTCGCACAGGCCACACTACTTTCCACAACTGAATCATGGTGAGGCGGGCTGCTCACCCCTCCTCACACTCTGCACCCACGTCGCTCCTGAAATCTCCAGTGCCTCCGTGGCAGTACCCAGCAGCAGCTTGCCAAAAAGGAAGAGCAGTTGCAAAGAGAAAATAAGCTAAAGCAAACAGCTACAAGGTTAGACTCCCAGGGATCTGCCATTTATCTCAAGTAACCATGGCCCTCAATTCCCATCGCTTTTTTGTGTGCCTCCTCCTGTTCCTCTCCCCTCACTCAGGAAAGTCTTTGGAAGGAGTAAAATTTCCTGAATCTTGTCTCCAACAGTAAATCAGTCTGTCATTCTGTGCACCAGCAGTTTCAGCTCAGCCTTCACAAGTGTCCTGCTTCTTCCTCAGCTGTTTCACATTCACATGATGGCACCTTCTCTTCGCATCCTGCAACTTAAAAAGAAAAAATGAATTCTCAGTATTTATTAATAGTATTTAATGGGTTCGAGATGAAATGGTAGGACTAGCAGGTGCAAGGTGGGCAGTGTCATTCTCCCATCAGCAGGCAGACCTGTGAAGTGATGCATACCGCTTGTGTGGGAGCTTGAGAGAACAACCATAACGGCCTTTCAAAGAAAGGTCCCAACAGTGCACAGGGACTCAATATTCACCTTGGGTGAGATTTTCACATACTGCAGCAAACAGAGCCAAGTACCTGGCCTCCTCCCACCCCTCTTTATGCCACTAAACAGAAAACATGAAACCCTTTTGTTCTTATCCTATACTTCAAAATTTACAAGAGGAGTAATCCCTCACATTCTGTCTTGTCCAATTCTCATACTGATGATGATGGGTCCCAGTCCTTGCCAGTGGCCTCCTAGGCCATCAGGATACAGATGTCCTGAACCCCGGAGGATGTCTCACATTCCCAGCACCTCTTGCCCCACAGCTCCCCATTTCCACAGATCCCAGCCCTCTCTACAAGGCTGTTCTGTTTGTCCTGGGAAGTTACATTCTTCCAGACCTCTCAAAATATGACTCTAGAGAGACATCATCCCTCAGGCATCACAGAGGGTAGGGAGCCCAGGCTGCCCACACACTGCACATCTAATTGTTGCCAACTGATTCAGTGGCAGTTGGAGATAAAACAGCTCCTGAAACCTTCATCACCTTCTGTCATATGCCACTGAAGATCTGGAATCCAGCTTTAAATCACCAACAACACGATGTAGATCTGGGTTGATCTTAAATACATGAAACCTTCTTGTTACGAAGCTCTCTCACCTCCCATTCTGTGTTTATGGCAGCAGACTATTTCACCATATGTTGTTATTTTTCCAGGAAAAAATGCTCAACAAAGCCAACAAACACCAAGCCATGTAAAATATAAACATCAGGGAAAGAACAAAATTGCTCCTTGGTTTAAAAATAAAAATCACTGTCAAGTCTTCTCTCCCTTACCACCAGTGAGACTTACAGCAACACACAAATGTGCCTTTTCTGGGATACAAGCGCATTTTTGGGGAGCACCTGCTGCCTCTGCCACCGTAATGCAAGAACACTCTCAATGCCAAATGTTGCTTACCAAGTCAGTCATGCTCCAGATGAGAACTCCATAAAAGTTAAATAAGCTTTTTTCTTTCTAAACTTTTGTTCCTCAGCCCCCCACACACGCTCCTGGAGACGTGTGTGTCACCACATACAGACCCTCTAACCATCTGCTCAACTCGCACACCCTATATATAACACCAGGAGGTACAAGAAAAACAATAACATAAAATATTACCAAAACAGGTTTTCATCCTTTCCCCATTCATCTCATTTTTGAGCCTGTTATCTATCATTCTGATACAATAAAAAGTATCAGAAGACTAGTTTGTTTATGAGTTTAAGACAGACATAAGGTTTTTATACAGCAGAGTTAGGGTTTTTTAACAACTTGCACCACCAGAAAAGAAACTACTTGTGAGACAGATGCTTATTTTGTAATGTGTATTACTAGACAGAAAAAAATCCTTCTGAGTCAGGGAAAGTATCGGATCATAGATGAGACCAAAAGTCCCCTCTCTAAAGACTCCTATCAGGCTGTTTTCCAAACTGCTAGTACAACTTGAAGCAGAGACAAAAAAACAAAAGGAGATTTTATATGAAGAGATATAATATTGCTAACTTTATGACAGCAGATGGAAAAGACTCAGAGTGCTCCTCAGACAAGCCTTATAATGATCACTAAGTGTTAACTTCTCTGCTATAAGCTCAGCAGAGCAGGGACTGGCTTGTGTAGTGCACAATGAAAGCTTACACCTGATGTGGTCTTCAGAATAGCTGTAAACTGTCATTGTAAAGTATATTACAAAATCATTTTCCACTGGAGAAACTGAGACAGCAAAACTTACAGAAGGTCATACTGCAAAGCAGCAGATGAATCAAGATTTTTGATAAAATAATCTCTGTTCCTGAGACACCAAATGGATTAAATCTCCATTCGCAAGTGTCCCTCTGTAATGACAGAGCTGGCTTTGGAAATTCAGCTCACTCAGCAACAGTAAGATGTGTTTTCTTCATCACAGACAACTGACCAACTTTCAGTTTTGTCTCTACAAACTGTTAACTATTTATTGGAAAAAGAACAGTGGAGAGAAGGTGCCAAATAACCATCTGGAGATGTAAAAACCGGAACTCATATAGGTGTTTTTTTCTTGTTACTGAAGTGACATCTGATTTTGAATGTATGATTCTCTGGACTGAGCATGGGATATGGCTTGTAATTCAAGGTCAGACAAAGTTCAGACCCAGTGATACACTGGGAATGCCAGTACCATACCAGCATAGCACCCAAAAACATCTTCCACCTTTCAGAAGCAACCAGGAAAATAACCTTTCTGCCTTGACAACGAGCCTTTTCCATCTTCCATCCCACTGATGCTGCAAAGAAGGCCCCAGTGTTACCACCTTCTTGCTTGGCACTACAGCTCCAAAATCAGAGGCAGAAGACAGTGGAGGCAGAATTCAATAGAGCAGAGAGAGGTTAAAGAGAAACACCAAAGAAATTATTATCTTTTTTATGAGGTGGAATCTTTCTAAGATACAGTAATACACAACTCCACGCATATAACAATGCTCCATGCATGAGGAGTGGTCTTCATTCAATTCCTGTGCAACAAATTCACACTAAACACCACTCAGATTCCTATACCATCAATTTTGACTGAAAAAGCCAAGAATTCCAAGTCAGTGTCTTCCCAAATAGCTCATTTCCCTTTGCCTCTTAATCCCATTGACTAAAATGGAAATATTAAAATATTCTGGATTCAGAGATTCACTACTTTAACATGCATTAGACAAGAAATGGTTTTATCAGGAGAAAATAATATAAAGAGGGACTTAAAAGCTCAGGAGCCCATATGCTACTTGTATGAGTTTCTGGGGTAAAACTTGTAATCTAAACACTGCGGTAGCTGCAAAAAAATCAAGAACGTGTTGATCTATGCAAAAGCCTGGCAAGCTGCTACTTTTACAACTCTTTATCCCGAAAACATCAATCTGGAAAACATTTCTCTTCCATGGTTACACTCACTCATCTCTCCAGCTTCATTCTTAGAGTTGAACTGAGTCTCTATTTTGTAAAGAATTGTAGCTTCAGTTTCCCAGTTATCCATTTAAAGACGAAAATCATAGGACAACTGGACTATTCTGTAGAATAAGGATGAAACCAGGGTTTATGCTAGGCTGCCACACCTGCAGCGCCCAGCTGAGGAGCACAAGGGAGAGGAACCCCCTTTGCTGGGCACTTCTGAATTACAGCAGTGTTTTGATAACAATGATTCCATTCAAGCCTCTAGCGAAGCTCCCAAACAAGCACCCATTTGTTACATGGGTGAGCTCAAAAAAACAAATTTAAAAAAAAGGCCTGTATCAGATTGCTGCTCAAGAATCTGTCAGCTCCGATCTCTTTAACAAGGCTTCACAGCCAGAGGGTATGCCAGCTGGCATGGGATGCCTTTCACTCTTTGGGGACTGTATCAGCTGCTTTAGGTTCAAATAAAAAGAAAAAAAAAAAGGCAACAAACAAATATACTGAACAGATTTTATATTAAAAGGCAAGAGAGCTGTCAGAAAACACCCATGTCCAAAAAGCCTATAAATGCCTATCCTAGAGAAATAAAATAAAAAAAACCCCAACACAGCGAAAATTATTCATTTTTAAAAGAGAATAAAATACCTGTTTCTTCTTTTGATATCAAACTCCTTGACACTCTAACACCAAAAAACCACCGATAAATTACGGTCCGTCCCGAACTCCTGCCAGGACTGCCCGAGTGTGAATTGTGGGAGGTGGCAGCTGAAATGTACAGCAAGGGTGAAGTGTTCACTGGACCAAGGACACAGGCCCAGCAGGCGCCCACCCTGTCACAAAAGCAACTCTAGATCAGAGAGCATCAGCTGTAAGATCAGCTCTCTCACACACCACCAGCATTAAGACAAAGGCTTTATAAAACTCAGATGTTCTGTTTCCTAGTGATATACCGTGCTAATGTGAAACATAAACTGTTTGTGAATTATCAGTTGCTAAGCCACATGGCAACTGATGTGATATGAAAGCAAGATAACAATCAGAACTGTGTGGTTTTAGAGTCTGATCTCCAGATATTTCCAACACTGCAATGATTGTGGCAGATCAGTACAAACGCCCAAGATCAGCACTTATTCAAAAGCAGCGAACAGAACATAAGTATTTGGGGCTTCCGTACATTCATGCCAAGGCACGTGGAAGATAATGGACATCATCTGACACCTTTATCAAGAACTGTCATACAAGCTCCTTCTTAGCTGAGCTACAGAAGCTCTTACTACCCTAAACCCCAGTATCATCAGTACATTTCCCCAGCCTTTTTTACTAACAGAACCCCTCCTTCTGGAATACACAGCAGCAGGATCTTGCCTTTGTCCACAATAGCCCTACTTCAGAGGCCTTTTTTCCACACTTCCTGCAAGATGGTTGTTGCCTTGGGCCCCAGGGGGACTGCAGTAATTGAGTTACACAGTAATCAGAGAAGGAATCTGATTGATTTTCCAACCCATTCCATTTTAATGGTGTCATCATGACAGAAAATTCCTCATTAGTCTGCTTGATTCTGAGACACCACCACAGACAAGGAGAGGTTGTGGTATCTGTATGCCAGGCCTCCAGGTACAGGTCCCCTCTCTCACAAAGATGGGGAACCTGGCAAGTATAATGTCAGCAGAGCACAGCGAGCCACACAGCAAAAGAATGAGTAGAAGCTCAGGAGAATGAATGCCAGTTGTATTCCACATATTAGGTACAAAAAAACCCGTGGAAATTACAGCCGCACTGAAGTGTAATTGCCAACCAAGCTCAGTTTTGGGCTCTGGCTGTGTCTTTCAGTTAGCATCCACTGCCAGTCAAAGTCTGCCCAAGAAATACAAAATTCAGATCAAAGAGACAAGAAACACTAATGGTGCCCATACTGCTCCAGAAAACAGGGCTGTAGCCTGCAGCCAGGGCTGTGCTCTGCTTCAGCAAGTCCCCACGCAGGGAAGGCCTCTCAGTAAAGGCCTGTGGTAAGCTGGAAGGCTTCCAGCTGGCCAGCAGCCTTGAAACGTGTCAGTCTGACATAAGAGGAGAAGACCTCTGGGACAAAGTAGTAATTATTTTAATTTTTTTATTATCACCCCCAGACATGTAACTTCACATCTTCTGCAAGAGCAACAAACTGCAGTCCATGCTGAACAGATCAGGATGAACTCCCCCCATCCCAGTCTAGACAAAACCCAGCTGCAGGCTTGAATCTTTGTTCTCTTACTCTTTTATATTACAAAAAATAAACAACAGGTTCAGTCCTTCCCATACTAAGGAGAGAGGCATGGCCCTGCACTACCTATTAGCAATGTAAACCAATATTCCCCCTGAAAACAAAAAGGTTCTCCTCGTAAGATCTTTCAGGAAATCCAGTTTTCATCTCCCTGCCTTCTCCCCATCATACTACACTCACTGCTTAGGGTCACTACAACTGACCTGACTCATTTTCAAAAGCAAGGGAATTGCAGACTTTTACACTGAGGTATTCCCTCAAGTTGAATTTCAGCACCACAAACCCCTATGAGTTTCACTGTCTCAGAACAGGACAAATCTGGGAAGCGATTACAGTTTGCCGTCTTGTTTTTCAGCCTACTTAAATAGCAGATGTGCAAATAACGAACCTGAAGAATTGTTTAAAAAACAAACAAAATTTCAGCCTTCAACAGTCAGTGATGCTACTTAATAGAAGTAGTATGTAGCTTGGCAGCTGCACATCTTTGCTGAAATGAAAAGGAAAGACTACAAGTATTGATTGCAGCAGTGGAAGTGGTCGGAGCTTCCCATCAGCTGAGGGAGGGGATGTACCTGCTCTGGGGAGATCTCTGCACAGATCTCTAAAATGCAACTGCTCATAAGGTTAAAGGGAGGCACTTTCCTTGGAGATAATCACAGGGGCATATCCACTCCTTTATTTCACTTGGTACTGAGCCTTTAAAAATCTAGGTATCAGGCTACCACAAGAGCACCACAGTTTCATTCTGGCCTTACCTATCCTTCTGTTTTGTGCCTTTCCTGATACACAGGTCTGTGTGTGTTCAGGCCCTAACTCTTTTCCCAAACCAGGTGATAATGTGAGGCAAGAGCTCCTCCCTGCATCCAGTCACTTGGAGCTGTGGGACAGAGAACCACAGACAGCACAGGTTAGAGCCTGCCATACAAAGGCAGTTCAAGTTCCTCTAAAATACCTTCCAGGTGGGAATTGAATGCCTGTCACCCCAAATGGTGAGAATACAAATTTAGCATCTTCTTTACATCAGTAATCAACATGTATGCTCTATCATGGCAGAGCATCTGCAACTCAGCTGTGGGAATAGGAAATAGATGCAGTTCCTTCCACATTAGATATGGACAAGACTGTAATCTCCATTCTCTCGTGCTCCCTCTTATCAGACCAATGCTTCCGCTACAGAAAGCAAAATGTCTTCTCTGCTGATTTCTCCTAAGTAACTTAATCAAGTGGGGAAATACAGCCAAACTGTGGCAACACCAAGACAACTCAGTCAGAGTTGAAGTGTCTTAATACAGAATGTATATTATGAAAGTTTATCTGCAATTGTTAGGAAAACAGCCTAACCCTTTTTTCTATGACCTAAAAAATAAAACCTAGAAAATATATAAAGAAATATAATATATATACGAAATATAAAAGCTAGAAAATTTCACATTAATTAGCAAGAGGCTGATATTCAGTTGCTTCCTCCTGTCACTGAACACATAGGAGATAACTTTCTGTTCCAATCAATTTCAGCTAGCAACATATGACAGTAGGAAACAGGTTTAATACTGTTACAATGGAAGTTTGACCAAATTGACACCAGAAGAAAGCTGTAAGTATGCTCTGCCAAAGCTTAAAAGCTCAGGAAAGCTCTTGTGCTCACCTTTTCTTGCATATTTGCAACAAGATGCAGCATCAGAATTTGCTGGACTTGTAAATGAACATGTTCCCCAGCTGTGTACAGCACCTCCGTCCTACCTGCCTGCAGCCCAGCTGTCCTAGTCACAAGACCTCCATCCAATGGAAAGCTAATAGCACATCTCCCAGCCTTTGTAGCATCTAATATCCAGTTCTCTATTACCTGGGTGTGATTGAAACAAGTAAGTCTCATGAACTCGGAAAACTAAATATTCACATTTTTGCTGGCTTGGCTATTACAAGACAGTTTTTAACACAGTGCAAACTCACTTCAGAAAAAAAGGGGCAAAAGTGATATAAACAAGCTATAAATCTGGCCAGGCAAAAGAGTGAAAACAAACAATAGGAAGAATAGTAGAATGGGTGGAAAAGGTATGGCCTGGGGTCTATAGAGATTACACAGTCTGGGTGAGACAACAGTTTGTAGGCCCGAGTTTTGTAAGACAGGAACAAATCCAAACTGCTCTACTGTCCTACCGAAGACTTTTTGGACATGTCTGCATGAAAAAAATCACCATTTGCTTTTTCATGAGCATTACAGCAGACACAGATCTCAATGGGTGGGTGTGGGGGGAACGCTCCGTAAGGAAGACTGTCAGGCCCCTGCAAACACAAACAGCCTCTGAATGTCCTGACCAGGAAGCTGTACCTGAGCTCAGGCCATGACCTGAATTATGTTACAAGTGTGTTCTGCCTTGTCTACATGACTTTGGACCTGCCTGATTACTGTGGACTGATCTGGTGATCACTGTACTCTAGGTTGAACCTGGAACTTATCACTGACTGCCTCCACAGCTGTCCTGTTTGGGTATTGCTGCTGAGGATGCTGCCTGTGCCAGAGCAGGGTGGACAGAGAACCCCTGCATTGAGTGATGAGGGCAACTCCTGCCTAGAATGGTCCTTACAGACTTGATGGACTTGGCAGTGGCTTCACACACTGGTTAGTTTTCCACAGATGAAGGATGTGTGACAGGATGACAGAGACGGCCAGATAAAAAGTTGTGACTACTGTTAAACTTCCCTGTCTTAATGTGGGTGGAATTACTTAATTTTCTCTTAAGCCATCTGTGTTTGCAATTGTTATGAAGTCAGAGCAACATAGGCAACGCACACTTATTTCCACATCACAGTTTACCCTATGCCATGCTCACTACCATTTTTAAACAATACTTTTAATCTTGTACCTTTTGTTTTCCCTTGCTTACATCTTGCTTTTAGACAACCAACACAGAGAAACAAAATTTATTTGAAAAGACATCTTAAATATATTAATTTTAAAGTGCACTGTAATTACATGCCACTAGTCCTTAGTCTTCCTCCCATTTTATAGACTTAATTGCTAAAGCGAGTGCTATATTCTTACATTTTTAATTAGTTGGCTGCTTACTCCTTCATGCAGAGTAAGTCCAGGATCTCATTAACATCCTAATTAACGGTACTCAGGACAACTCAGGAACAAAAGCTGCCATATTTGCAATCAAATCTACCCCTCTGACAAAACTCAAGTTTTGTCAGGAAAGCTCAGGGATTTTGAGCAAAATTTTGTTCTCCATTAGGGACTGCAGCTGAAGAAAAAACTGATCTGGGTACCAAAAACTGCAAGATGCCAAATAATGGGTTTTGAAGACTAACTCAGTTATCTTGGAGTCCTTTCTCCCAAATTTACAAGCAGTGGTAAAATTCCCAATAAAATGCAATCAGTTTCTGAAAATTGGACTAATTTTCTATTATTGACATGGAAACTATTTATGTTTTGAAGAAACTGTTTTTTTCCCATGCACAAATTTAATATTAAGTTCATTTTTAGTTTCAGATAGTGAAAAACCTATGCTTAAAACCTTCAAGTCAAAATGAGAGGAGTTAGTCTTGTGTGCCATTTTGCAAGCTTTTATGAATTTATATATTAAAACAATTACAAAAACTTTCTGTTTCACAGGTGGTAGTAGAACACAAAGTCAGATATTATCACAAATGGGACTTAAAGCAGAAGCATTTAGAATACTGTCTATTTTTAAACAGTCTAAAGCAACATTAATGTCTTCAAGGATTCTTTTGCTTTCTTAACAAATCTTCAAGTTAGTTCAAGTAAGCGAAATGAAACCAGAATTCCAATAAATTTTTTAAAAATCAGTGATCTGATGCCAATTGGAATGGAAAGAAGCAAATTGCCAGAAAAGTAAAATTCTCTCCAGGTAGAAAGATGTATCAGCCTGTAAGGAGAGCTGTTCACTGGGAAAGAGAACACTCCTGTATCTATTGCAATATATACTATCTCACATAAGAAACACCATCCAGAACAAAAGAAAGAGAGACAATTAGTCAAGTAAACAACTTGTGAACGACTGCTGGAAGAAACGGGTTCCCAAGAGCAGAGAAAGGGAGAACTTGGCAGCAGAGACTGGGAGACTGTTCCAGGAATAGGAGGCAGCATGAAACAAAATGCAAAGCTGAGAGTAGGAGGAAGAGAGAAATGGAGGAGTGCACAGGGAGTCAGAGGGGAGTAGGAGAAAATGACAGCTCACATTGCTTAAGAATGCAGAAACATACTGCCTGAAGTCAGAGTTTTCCTGACATTAGGTCTAGCTTGTCTATGTTTGAAAAACACAGGTTCTCTACTAACAAAAAACCCCATGTTCTAAAAGGCTTAACAACTCATCTTCAAGGACATGTTCCAGCAGAATCAGACCGTCGTGCTTATGTATTTAATGCTGATGAAGGAGGGCTCATACAGTCTGGAAGTCTGAAATTCACCACGTCAAGCAATATTCCAGACACACCACAACATTATTTCACCCATATCCTCACTAAAGCCACTGCTGGTTTGGTTGTGAAAATGTAACACGCTTGCAGTACTCACTACATTCATCATTTCCCTCTGTCTAGAGCAAAGCATTCTGGAGCAATAGAAGGCAAGAGCTGCATTAGGCAGGAAAGTTGCCTGAATTGCATTCTTACAGTGCTTTCTGCCCTTTCAATTGTGAACTGTTTCCCATGCAGAGACAAAAGTCATGTTATCTAGCTGAAGAACACTCACAAAAAACGTTCTAAATGCTGAAATCTCATCATTAATGCTGAAATCTCAAGTTGAAACGTGCCAATTGATCTCAGTGAGGTAACATACTTTATAGTTTTCAGATCACTTAGCGCTAAAATCATTTAGAGCATTCAAGTAATTCAAACTTGACTTTACAGCAACCCTGTAACTAAATAATTAATGTTTTCCGGTAGCCCCAGATTAGAATAATACTATGCTTCCAGACAAGGTATTTCTTTTTCTGTTCAACAGTGCTGGGAAGGGAAGAGCAAGTTTCTTAACTTCTTCATTGCAGATAAAACACAAGAATTAAGTAATTTTTAGTTAGGCAGTAACTTTGAAGAGCTGTAATTATATTACTAAAAAATACATCATGATAAACATATTTTTAAAATTTAGATATTAATTTAAAAAGTTAAATACACAGTTAATTTTAACTCTAATTATTTGGTCGACTCAACTCTCACATAATGAATTTGGTAGCTGGAATATAAAGATTATAGTTTTGTGGAAGACACGCTCTGTTTTCGTACACAACAAAGAAGGAAAGCCTCTACTTGAACTGTAAAATTCAGTCTTCATTATGAAGCTGAGCGTTTCTGCACTAATTTGAAATGCTTTGACTTTGTCCTCGCTCTGCCGTGAAGCGCTAAGCGCCTTACAGAACATCTGCGACTGCAAGTGTTAAAGACGGCACATTCAAAGGACCTGCTGACATCATGGTACCTGTAAGCAAGAATCCTGCCCCGATGTTTTTATGCTTACTTTTGCCCATATTCCCCTTTGTCCGTTTGTATTTTTCCAACCCATTTAGTTGACACGACCAGGCAGCATCGTGAGGCAGCTGCCTGGTGCTGGATGCAGCCCAGCCTCCCCTGTGCTCGCCGGGCGGTGGCTTCGCCGCCTGACTTCCCCCTCAGCTCAGAGGGCAAACCTGCAAATTCACCAGTATCGCCTCACCCCACTCAGGAGAGCAGACCTGAACATCCTTCTCTTCCTCAGCCACACGGGGCTGACAAGTCAGACAAATGCACTGTCATTCCAGCTTCAGGAAACCCACTGATGCTTTTTGTTTCAAGTCTCAGTGTCCCTGTGCTTTGTGGGGCCGTCCCTTGGCAGCCCTGCCAGATAGCTCTACCCAAGGAGCGTCAAGGGCCATGTGTAGGGGTTATCAAGTCATATGCTACCCTCACACAGCTCCTCCAGAGTTAAGGCAAGAGTGACTGTTTTCCAACTCATTCCTGCACATGTAAACTAAGGACATAATTTTGTCTTCTCACTCAAACACCAATTTCCCAAAGCATTCAAAGAAGACTCCACAGATGAGCTACAGTTAAGGGCTTTGTGTTCAGGACACCAACACTATGAATTGCCAGGGAAACATCAGTGCCCTTTGTGGCTTTTTGCAGTTAGAAGGGGCAGACGGATGAGACAGATGGGATTTTAAAATCTTAAACTTCCTTTATGCACTGGTTTGCAAGCATCAGAAACAGGTTCAAATACCATCTCTGAAACAGTGAGAGTTCTTCAAGTACCCTCCGTGAGGAAGCTAAACATCATCTTAAGAGCATGGGAATTTGAGAGCAAGGCTGACTTCAGTCCCTTACTCCGCTTCTACCTTAATGCGGTTACACATTTCCTGAACTCCATCTGTAAAACGGGTATCATGTTACACAAAGATGCTGAGCACCAATGCCTCAACAGCACTTTGTGAATGTATCAGAACAAACCGGCATCCTGATGTTACCTGGGTAGAATGCAAACTTCAAAACAGTGATAAGGGCAGGACTGCCATCACTTGCTGCTCTACTGCAAACACTCCAGAGAACAAGGTATGACAGACAGAAGGTGAAAAATTCTCTGTCAGTTCTCGATTAGCAAAATGATTGTAACTCAGCTCGCTTTGCTGACAACATGGAGGTTGCTCTGTGGAAGGGATGAAAATTCTTTTCCCCTCTATTTGTGAGGCTCTCATACATTTCTTTTCCTTCACTGCTGTTATTCGCGTCACAACAGAGCGACCACATTCATTCAACAAGGGCAATCCCTGAGGCTGAACTACTCGCGGTGGCATTTAATTTATTGGAAAGGGGGAGTTTATTTTAGGTCAAACTGCTTATATGAAGAATCGCCTTGGACTCTGCAAATGGTACGAATACAAATAAAGGGGAGACAGCAGAGTCCTCTACTTTTTTTAGAGACAGTTCCACTTTCCTTCGTGCTCCTTAACCAAGAAGTATCAACTAACTGATTTAACATATGCAGGCTGAATCAGCACCTTAACTTCTACCCCCTGCTCCTTATGGAAATACAAGCCAGAACAACTGTACATCTACCAGTGGGAGACCCTGGAGGTTAGCCTTATGGTTCCTCCCACATATCCCCCACCCCAGGAAAAACTCTTTGGCCTTTACACAAATATATCCTGCATTTGAATTTTCACTATAGAATCAATTTACTTATTCTGAAATGAAGCACACAATATGGAGTGGCCACTAAGAACCACAGACAGACTGAAAAACTACAACACGCTGAAGCAGAGAGAAGTAAACTTCTCCATTTGGTCTCTTTCAGTTCCAAAAAGGAGGGTGGGTCTCCGCATAACCTCAGCTCATACAAAGGGCTATGAAAAAGCAACATTATGCTGTCCTCTTATGATACCTAACATCATGCTGGATCAAAAGCAGCTTTTGAAATACTAAGCAACAAAATCAAATTCCTTTGAGGAATATTTTGCATTAAAGATGGCTTCAAATTTGCCCTGAAATATTCCAGCACTAACCTTATTCTAAGAACAATGTGTGCTCTCTCCCTGCAAGCCCCTCCAGGCCTTGCTTGCTGGCTCTATAGTGAGTTTGTAATTGCCCTAAGGGAGTATTAGATAATGAAGAGCTCTGAGTTTTCCTTTCGCTTCATGCCTGGGCTCATCATAATGTGTGTGAGCAGGCTTAGTCTGCAGACTTTCCTTCTTTACATTTTCCCCCTCCTATTTTCCAGCAACCCAGCAACATTTTTTACAAATGAGCACTATCGATTGCCTTTCTTGAAACAAGCTTACTGAATCCCACACCCTCTTTAGAGTGTTGTGGAGAATAAAACAAAATTCCCAGCTTCCAAACACATTGAAGTGCTTTTACTGCATCCATCACAAAGCATCAGAAAATACACATCCCACAGAGCAGAAACTACTCAACTACCTGCTCAAGTCCAGCTCTGCGCTACAGCTGGCACTTTATCCTGCTAGAAGAAAAGCAGGGTCCAGGTGTGTGAAATGAGGTATGACAACAGAGACAGAGACACGTCTACATACATCTATGTACATCTGGTAGCACCAGGATGTGCAGGAGTTACTGCAACTGGACTTTAATTGTCGCTCCAGGCAAACGGCTGCCCCTCCTCATGAAATGCCTCTGACATAATACAACATTTTACTGTTCCTAACACGGTTCTCTCATGATGAAGGACAGCAGTAGGGTTAACAACTTTTTGTTATTTTTCATTGAAGGTAAGCAGACTCAATACAGCATTTCAGATGGTTTAAAACAACAGAGAATATTTCTATAGAAAGATAAGTTTTATTTTTTAGTAATTTCTTTCAATTCATTGAAGGAGAAAAGCCGCACGGGTGGCTGTCTGACAATTCCAGCAGTGAAGTAAGACCCAAGATTTCCGGAGTTACCAGCAGGTCAACCTTCAACAGGTTTCTTTAGCTATCTTTTGGTTAAACATTCATATCAATATTATTTCTTTATATCTTTGGGATTCTTCAACTGCATAGCCTATAGAAAGGCCAGATCCTAAACCAATATGGAAAAAATTCACCACAATTTTAGCTAACCTGAAACATATGACATCACTTCAACAAAGACCACACCCCTTCCTCATCCTATATGAGCTGAATCTGGGGAGTGAAAAGGAAAGGCAGAGAAGGACACTGAAAACTGTCTCCTCCTCCATATACCCACATTTTAGAGGGCAGGTTTTAGACAGCAGGAGCGACATCTACAATTACTTACAAAGCAGGCAAACCATCTGATTACATTCATTGCTTTAAGATGAAAAACCAAAGACCTTTAAGAGAAGAGGCTCTGCAAGAAGTTTCCAGTTTGCACTCCAGTACAAGCTCTTGCTTCCTGTATCTGTGGTGTTTGGCCAAATTATAGAAGCAACCATGCTATCAGCTTGAACTTGACTGGGTAATTAAACGACATTTACAAAGGCCCAAATTCTGTTTAATGTGCCTTGACCAGGAGAATGGTAGCTATATCTCAGTTCAAGGCCCAAGAAATTTCTTAATGACCAGAAATCCTCAGTGTTTCAAGTGAATCTTATTTCCCAAGAAATGAAAAAAATGGAAATCAAACACACTGTTAACCAAAAGGTCAACTTTTACTAGTTTGTTGTGAAAGGAAAAAGGATATCTATAAAAAAATTCATTTCTAATCTTTCATCTTGCTAAATATTAACTTAGCACAACCAGCTTTGCTCTTGAGATGCAGAAGAGAATTCAGATTGCTGTGTGACAAACCACTAGCAAATGTGGTTGCATTAGACCTCAGGAAATGTTTTAAGACATCTGATTTTTAAAACGTGCTCTGTAACGGCTCTGATCTTTACAACAATTTCACCAACGATATCTGTTCATCTTCCAGTCAGGCACTCAAGACATAAAGTGACTCCCAAGGTTCAAGGCAGTACCTATTTATAGTACAGCACGAGCAGCAGCCTGGGCAAAGGCGTGCAGCTACACCACCTTCCTTGTACTACTCAAGTGCATTCATGAGCCACCAGCTCATCTCAGGCCAGTTTTCAGCCTCCTCCAGCACACTTCAGAACCTGAATTTAACCCAGCAGCGAGCTTCGATGCAGAGACATTCTGTAGGGAGGGAAAGGGAGAGGGGGGAGAGGCAGAGGAGAAGGAACTAACAAAGAGCTTAACGAGCAAAGTACATAGCAGGCATATCAGTATGAGATACAAGCCCTGCCAACTCCACTTAATGCACTGCCCAATACAATCACCGAATAGCAGCTCCTCCATCCTCCTCTCAAAGCATGGGTCCTCGCAGATAATGACTGGTTAACAAGCAGTCAAACAGCAAGACAATGTTTTCTTACAACAACCTAGGTAACACTTAGATAAGGAATATCGAAAATAGGCACAAAGATTCAAATTCCTACCTTTAAAAGCAAAATCCTTAAGTGAAGCTACTCTCTCAAAAGGGGTCAGATAGTCAGCAAGTCAAGGAAAGACATGGAACCAAAGGGAAAGCAAGCAAACCAGATAGCTGCTCTTCACAAAAATCATATATAAAGTGAGCTGGCCTTTCTGGAGAAGGGCAGCTGGGCTGCAAAGTTGGTAGATGGCTGAACCCTTATTAGTAGCAGTGGCTGCCTTCCCTTTACTCAGTGTTGCCAAAAACCTCTCAGATCATTTTGTGAACCTAAGGTTGTTGTAATTTTAAGCACAGACAAATGGAAAAATGTAAATAAATTTATGCTTAAAAAAAAAAGCACATTAGTGCTAAGCATAAGCACCATTAATGACTAGCTGCTATATCATACTGCAGCTACAGGTGGGTGGTGGGCAAAGCACAGTCCCACATAAACAGTCCAAAAGCACAGCTCTCTTCTCTCCAGAAACTACCTTGCCTTGCAGCTCATATCTGAAAAGCTTCCAAGTCACTCCCTGAAACCTCAGGAACAATGAGAGGAAAGTAAGGAAGACTGTGTGCAGAGGAAGGCAGCGAAGCATGGTCCAGCGCTCAGCTTATCATGGCACACTGCAGATTTGAGATGCTTCGTCAGGGTGGGGGGGATGCAGCTCCATTCCTTCCTCCTCTTACACACTGTGCATCTAATCACGGTAGGGCGCTGAACTCCATTTGCACGGCAGACAATGGGATCTGGCAGCAGTTCAAAGGCATTCCTGGCGAAGTGACTGAACAAGCTCACTGCTGGCGCAGGCAGCCGAGGATGCAGAGCGCCTCGCTTCCCTCCCTTTCGCTACTCAGGCTGCAGAGGCAGGTGCTTCACCATGGGCAGCCAGCTCTCTTTTTGTTCCAGTGGCAAGAGGATCAAGAAGAAAACCAAAAAGGTACCACCACGGAGAATAGCAGCACCTAAACCCACATCAATAAGGTAGAGGGAGGGCGGGGATCGAGGGGGAAAGAGGAGGGAGAGGGAGACAGAGGAGGAGAGGCTGGCAGGCAGAGGGAGAGCAAGCAGGCAATGGGGGAGAGGAGAAAAAGGGAGCCCACAGACAGCAGTGCCTGGCACCTTGACAGTTTGCTGCCAGAGTTCATCTTCTGAAGCTGTCACAGGTTTATGGATGCCTCTAGACTGACAAACTGACAAGAGGGAAATTACTATTCAGCAGCAGTAATTTGCTTTTCTTGCCCTAATGTAGCTTGCAGCTTCACTCAGGGAACTGATCTCATTTGGAGCAGTGTGGGGAGACAAACCAACTTAACAGCAAACCCGCTATGTAGATTGGAATTTGTAGACTAGAATAAATCTGCAAAGGGACAAAAAAAAAAATCACAAAAAATTGTGCATCAATAATAAAAAAGTAACATGTTAAAAGAACAAATACATACATCTCAGATTATGTTTTGTCTCTATGTAAGCACTTTTGTTTGCAGTGGTGGTAGAGCGAGCTAAACACTTTTATACCCTTGAAAGCCTGGCACAAGAGGGGCTCTCTGATTCCAAACGTAGAAAACGGTGTCCAAGAGGAGCGGAGAGGCAGGCAGGAAAGGAGGCACCTCTGACCACAGCAGCATACTCTGCTCTTTGAAGATGCAATGCCCTAGGTATGCTCGAAGTTGTATCCTTTCCCAGCCAGGGTTTGGGAGAACAGGCTTTTCAGACAAGATGACACACTAGCACACATCTCTAGAGGAGTAATTTTAACAGGAGCTGACAGTGCACGGCAAACACTTCTGTAATAAGACAGGGAAAGCTTAATGTGATGGAACATTACGGGGTATTAGAAAGCACTCTGAAAGAGGCCTGAATCTCAGTGATTTACCAGGTCCTATCTGTTATAAAGTGAACAAAGCATCACCTTAAAATTTGTCCTTACAGTAACAAGCTAAAAACGAAAATCAGAAACAAGGGCCAAGTACCAGATACTTGGGCACCTCCTCTGACTTAACCTGTTTCTGTAGAATGTTCAGCTTCTCACAGTTAAACTGAGCAGGTAGGTGCAGCAAGTTCTGCCTCAAAGATATTTCCTACTGTCTCATTGCTTTGACAGGAAAAGAAAAAGCCCTGGAAGCTAAGGTGGAAAATGTTTTAATATGTTTACTAAGAGCAGGTGATTTTCCCTTTCAAATTAACAATAAAACTAATTCAGAATGGGCATACTATTTTGTAATCTTTCTGTCCTATAATGGCACAATGACTTGCTCAGTGTTGTTTAATCCTAGAAGATCTATTGCAATAACATTACATTACAAAAACAAAGCAAATTTTTTTATTCATTTATTCAATATGAAAACAAGCACTTTAGTCTTTCAGGAAGAAAAGTACAAAAACATAAAGACATTTATTGCTAAGCAGTGAATGGAAGACAAGGTGCTGAGGGACAAGGATTACACACATGAAATTAATGCTGCTGCCCTAATCAATCAACAAAAGTTAAATGGATGTTGAGTACCTTTGAAAAACATGGTTTCCACATCTAACAGAGACAATTCTCTATTTTGCCTCATTTAAAAAAAAAAAACTTCTCACATACATGTCATGCTACAATATAGCACTCAAATTTGCAAGCCTCTTTGTAAATAGAAGATGGATGATGCTGAAAAAATTTTCATAGAACCATAACCTAAAATCGTTAAATGTTTAGCTTCCAGCTCCTGTCTATGCCAATAAAGAAACCCTTTCTATTCAAACTGCAGTATGCAACAGCAGATGTTAGAAATCTCTCGATACTCCACCAACCAGAAAGATGACAGAAAATCCTGACTCCATATAACAAAGAACCAATTTTTAGAATAACAAAGATTTTCATGATGAGTTTTCACTGAACACCTAATACCATTTTTCTCCTGTCTCCAGTGTCTTATATAGATTCAGGTTCATTGGACAATTACTGGTAATCTTTTCAAATCTATTCACTTAGAAAATATTAGAAATAAGAATTACTGCTGCTCCATGTACATGAGGGCAATTAACTTTTGTTCACTGTCTAAAGCCACAACTTCAGTATCTCTCTCAAAGGCTAGATTTACTCTCCCTCCATTCTCCTTACCTAAACCTCCTGCCCTTTCCCACTTCTTTCCAACTCCCACAACCATTCCACGGTCTCCCCAAGATCCACAGCAAGCAGAGGAAACTTTTAGCTCAAATGATTGCTTAGAGGCAAGTCCTCATACCAGCAGGTAGTTACAGTGAGATTTCAGTGGTATTTTTCTGAACAGTTTAGTCCTAACTACCTGTCATGACACCACACTAGTTCTGCTCAGGATCAATTCGTTTGGGCCGATTGTCTCCAAAGAGCCCTGGAAATAAAGAGGGAAATGATGGGTGCTGCTACCAGTTAAGAAATAGACTCTACTGCTGTAAGGAACGTCTCTCCTTCCCAGATAGCTTCCCAGCTGTAAAGATTGGGGTAACCATGTGGGTCTTTCAATAACATGCCCTTTTCTGGCTGTGATATACAACAAGGCTTTTCTGACACCATTGTGTGACTGTTATAGTTACCACTCAATGTATATTAATCATCATAGTGACAGAAGAGTCACAACTGCACAATTATATAACACCAGAGAAGAGAATCTCTGCCAGCATCAGCAGTCTACTTCTGAGGGATCCAAGGAAAGGTTACCAAGGAAATCAATCCACTCCTCAGAAAGTTTTAATTCATTGTACAGGTGTCAATACCTCTATTAGGCAATATTTGTAAATCTGTCAATTATAACAGTTTTTGAAAGTATTTTTTGTTAGGGTAATGCCCCCAAAAATGAAAACAAACTCAAAATGCGTAGTCATAATTCAGATAGAAGTCTCTTCTGTCACTGGGGGAAATCATGTGCCTGCTGCAGCATTTCTGGACCAGCCAGTATCTTTTATTGCACTAAGTACCTGGAAAAAAATTAGATTTCTTTTGAGTTCCTCCATCCTTCCTCACCCAAATATTGATATTGAATCTCTACTACTTTAGTTCTTTTCAAAAAGGTACTTGGACACAAAGCAGATTTTCTGAGGATCACCAAGTGTGGAGGTAAAACTTTTCATGCTCTTTAGCAACTGCAGACAGGATAGGAGAAGATTAAAAGATGCTATAGCTTGTACCCAGTTCTGCCTTTGGCCCTGTCTCCTGGGTGGACTTTGGACCCATGCTGCTGCTTTGTCTCCAGCCCTCTATTTTAAACTCCTGGATGGAACCTCATTGCTCCAGCTTGCTTGGGACTGTCATCAGACCCTGTTACCAACACCCAGCTCTTCCTGCTGTGCTCAGACCCTAAGGAGCTGTGCCCCATCGGCGATGGCACTGCTCCACTGGGGTCACCACTTGCCTCCTGACTTGCCTCAGCTCCCAGCCCTTGCTGTGCCCTGACAAGAAGCTGGGGCAGGAACAGATTTAAAAATCTCTGGAAACAATATTAATCTCTTATAACTGTCAACTATACAGGTCTTTTCTGGGAAGCCCTCCAAGCTGTCCACAATCACAACCTAAGTTGATTTCTGAAGCCTTTAAGCATGGCCTTCAGACAAATCTTGGCAGTTTGGTGAGGGCCTTGGATCAACAGCTTTAATGCCAGATACAGTAAACCTAATCTGAAAGACTAACAGAGTTTTGCAATATATAAGCACACGAATCATTTTATGGAAGAAGGTGAAAGAAAGGAAAAATATGTGCTTTCATTAAAAGGAGAAAACCCAACAGCAGTATGTTACTTTTCCTCTTTGATGTTAAGGTACGGAAAAAGCTCTTGATGTATTGAACACAGCATTCCCCAACTACAATATTGTAATTATTTAAAATGCATAGTGAGATGGGCGAAAAGGGGCAAAGTTGAGCCGTTCCACTGACAAATAGATGATACAGTCAGAAGAGAGGAACATGCCCCCGACAAAGCACCCAAAGTCATGCCCTTCTGCTTTGTAATGAACTTTTTGTCTCTGTTCAGCTGTGCTCACATTTCTCATCTCACAGAAGATCTCCAAAGCCCACCTGGGGACAAAGTAAGCTTATATGGAGGTAGGCATAACAAGGTTAGTAGGTGTTGCTATGCAGCCTACTACCCTCACACAGCCTTTACACCGAGTAGTGCCTACAATTTCAGATAGGCATTTCATTTTTGTACTCATCTTTAATACTTAACAAGTTCATCTCCAGCAACAGCCAATCCTTAAAAATTATGTAGATAGTAACTGGCAAAAATCCACCACTAACGTGCCAGTTCTTTTGAACTTCAGTCCAATAAAGTAATTAAAATGTTTAAGACCGAGTCCTGTCCAAGCAGTAGAATTCATCTCTGCCGCATAAATGTGTCATGATGTCATGAAGACACACTATTTAACTGAACTAGCATACTTTTGGAGATGTTTCAAGGACAGGACTTCGCTGTTATGATTAGGTCAGTTCCACAAGTTTCAGAGGAACTGGTTACTGTAACCTGCTTCAGACATGGAGATGGAGAACTGGTAACTGCAAAGAAATACCAGGCAGATAAATCCTTACTAGAACCAACTGAAAAAAAACCAGACACAGTTAGGAACCAGGAAGTGATAATGCAAAATGAAAGAGAAAAGGACTTACTTGTCCCTCTACTTCTGGCTACAATTGAATAGAGTTGAGAAAAAGAAAGGCTTTCAGAAAAATAAAGGTTTCTTGAAAAGTAAGCTACAGGCATTTTGTGGCTCACTCTCTTACTTTTTCTGTAATTTAACTATGGGATATTATTTCATAAGCTTGAAATATTAAAACATTATTAAACAATGAGTAAGTATTGCTAAGAATGAACTAATCATGTGTTAGCACAAGGAAAGCCTGAAATTCCACTTTTACATTAGTAACAGTAACTTCCAATAACTCTCCTTTCATGTATAGAAACAAGTTCTGCATGGACTACCTGGCTATGTATTCTAACTGCACGGTCCCCTTTCCATGTGTTACAATTTCTACCTTTTTGCTGTCTTTCCCCATTTCCTAGCCTTCTGTACCTGAAGTAAACATTGTTCTCCCTTTGCTCTTCTAGCCATAAGGTCACATACACATTGACATTAATGTATTCATTAATGTATGAAGCATTCCACTGATACATTCACTTTTTCACCTATTATAAATATTTATCAATTTCACATGTGTAAATCACACCAAATGTCTCTGGAATTACACTACTATTCAAGCTGAACAGGACTCTACTATGGTCACTACACTCATTCTACTCCATCGCAAACTTCATTTATTCTGCTTGTACTGGAGTTTTCAGAAGTACCATTTTACTCTTACAATCACCCCGTATCACACCTTTCAAGTTATGTTTGCTCCTTTACTAGTCTCTGCAAATCTCTCCTGCAAAACTGGTAAGTTTACAGGAGACAAGATTTCTTATTCGAATCACACTGGAATGAGCTGTGGGGGCACACCAACTACACAGTTCCTATCTCTTTTCCTACCCTCCGAAATCCTTTTATCCAACCAATGTGTCTCCAGAAAACTCAGGGTTAGCACTGGGAGAAACACAGGGCTACAGTGTGAGTGGAGCCGGGAAGGGGCTTCCAAAAGAAAGTGGGAGCTGTGTGGAGATCAGTCCTTAGAGAAATAATTTGTTTGGTAAACAGTGTCAGAGCCTTTGCAGGAAAATTACGGTTAAAGTTTAGTTTCTGGCTGACAAACAGAAGAATTTAGAGTTGTGGCATGTTCAGGGATCAGAGAGCTCAAAGTCCTCATTTCATCATATCTACCTTTCCTCGCCACCTCAGCTTCTGTACACCGGAACTCAGCACTAAATACTAGCTCCTGCTATCTCCTTTCTATAAATGCAGTCTACTTGCATAAGTCATGAGCAGTTCCATCCCCCCTTTTCTGCCCTCTGATTTTCTGCATAGCTGAAACCATGATGGTGTGCTCATATAAAGCAATCTGAGAAATCCATATAACTGAACTCTCCTAAGGCACGAGAAAATATTTCAACCAGCTTTGTTCAACACATATATAAAACCAAATCATCTCTGTTATTTCCAAGCAAAGAATCTAGAAACCTTTCAGTGGACCATATCATCCCTCTTCTACTGCACTGACTGTAGGAACTTCTACTCTTAAGATACAATTGGCACTTTTGCAAGTATAGTAGCACCTGCAAATCACAAAAGTCACAGGAGTCCGAGTCTGCATCTTGGCAGAGACTTGGTTTTTTTTGCTACATTAGAGTTCAGTATTCAAATGTCTGTACTAAATAAACTCAAAAAGAATTACCTTCCCTCACTATTCATCCTGACAGAACTGGGGGGCTAAAAAAAAGCAGGACTCCTTTCCTTCAGCACAGAATTTAGACCAATCCAATATTTCTATTTTTAAATTTTAATTACATTTATGATATTTCCTGTGGGTATAAGTCATGAATGCAGTTCCAGTACGCTGGGAGCAACGTAAATATAGTCCTTCCCAAAGGGTAATCTTACAGCTGCTATGCATGGGTCAGAGACTCTGTGAAATGCAAAATCTGAAACTTTAAAAGCTTTTTAGCCCACATCCTTCCCATTTCTTTTCAAAGCCAGAGTTAATGGATACTGAACAACATTGACCCAAATTTTGCCCACAAGGTATGGAAGTAATAACTCAATTTAAATAAAGTACTATTTAGCACGAAGCAACCACTCAGTCCAATCACATTCCAGAACTGCACCAGAAATTCCTTTCTGATCCAAATTAACTCATCCACTAGTTCATGCTGACAGCTGTGCAACTGAAGAAAAGACACATGAAATTGTTTTCTCTGCAAATCTTTCTAAAGAGAGGAAGGAGGAGTGCAACTTCACACTGCAGCACAGAAGTCTTGTCTCCTCCTCCTACCTAATTCCTTGCCTCTTGACACAAGACTACGCAAAAGGACTTAAGCTCTTCCTCTTACCAAATCTGGATGTCAGCCCATAAAAATGCAAAAGATTCTGCACTTACCTCTGATCACAGTCTGGTAAAGAAAAAATAGCCATCAGCCGCTTCACTCAGGAACAAGGTTCTGTTTTAAAATAAGTAAGAAAGAGACAAGACTTTAAACCATGTTTCTCTCTCTCTATCTTCCCTAATGTTAGTCTTCAGCACTGCTGGTAAACATTTACTTAGCAGGAGCACCTTCGCTCTCCACAACCAAGGTAATGATTACACTACACTAAACATGGCATGAGGACAGACTGAGGCCATGACTACAGATGACGTAGGGTAGCACTGCAGCAAGCTCAATTGTGCAAGGGTGAGGAAGTGTGGGGCAAGACGAGAAAGGACAAGTGCAAGGGGGAAAAAATCCCAATCAGCAAAACAAGAACCTGGATTTAGAAGTACAAAGAAAAAAGAAAGTTCAAGCAGAAAAAAGCACAAGCAAATGTTGAGAGAACTGGAAATACCTACACAGTCCTAATGGGATTTCTCACACCTGTTCATTAATATCATTGCCTTTGAAATAGCCAACAAACTATAAGATGTTGCTTTCTTTTGTCTTGGCCACAGCTAAATCACTTCCATAAAACTTCAGTGGTGTGACAAAGTCTGTGTAGTCTATTGCCAAAGCCTACAAGAGTCAGGATCATTAGGTATACTATGAAACAAAAACAAGTCACCGAAGGATGGAGTCACACCCCCCTCCACCCCTCTGCCTGGCTAGTGATCACACAGATGGAGTCCTTTGTGAAGCTCTCTGAAGCTCAGGAAACTTGTGTGTGTGTGTGTGTACACACACGGAGCAGCTTGCCAGGGAGAGCATCTCAGCAGTCACCAAAACCCCGAGGGAAGGCGCAGAATAGAACAGGGTTGAGGGTAAAAGGCTAATTTTACTATACCTGTTGGGCAGCCTCTAAAGGGCAGCTCCTTCACATCACTTGTGTCTCAAATACACAAGTATCTCTCCTGCAGCTTTCCAGCTTACACCGACGCTGATTCAGCAAAACCACTGACCTTTGAGTTTCCAATAATCTTTAATACCTGTACAGCCAATTAGTAAACAAATAAGAACCCTACTTGCTCTGCTAAGCACATCCAGCTCCCTACCTTCCTCACAAATTTACAACAGCAAAAGTTTCACTTCTTTTCTCTGGTTAGATAAAAATTAGTTTAGGAAAAAAGCACCTACCCTTCTTCTCAGGACACAATTTTCCTCTTTTCTTTCAATCCATAATTCTTGTATTCTTTCACTAATAGTTTGAGAAGGCAGAATAAGAAGCCTTGCATGCCTGGCCTCCACAGATCCCAAAACATGAGAGTAACCATCAGAACAGCCAGATAAAACACTAAAACAACTAAACTACAAAAGAGGTTAATGTTTGATGTCACTGTAAAAAGAATAGACAACTGAAAAAATGTTTTTCACAGAACTGTGACAAATGGTGAAACTCATTAAGAAAAACTATCAAATTCAGAGGGTAATTATTAGCAGAATTTGTATGATGGCAGTGGATAAGCCTCATATCCACTACATCCCCAAAGTATTTGGTAAGACCCACACAAACGCATACACCAACATAGCATTTAATAAGTTTCCCATAGGAGTTGTGTTTCCATAGAGTTCCCTGTTTCACTGCACAATATTTTGCACTCTCTAATGTAAACTATTATCAAAGGGGTGACTTGGAATAAGACAAGAGTATCACTCTGATCTAGTTGGTTTTACCTTCCAGATTACAGAAGACTTAAAAAACCCCAAAGGATTAGCAGATAGCAAATGCAGACGAGACACTCAAAGACAAACACAAGTTTCAAACAATTTTCTCTTCAGCTTTTAAAAATGCAATTTGCTCCTGCTTACAGAAACTCAGAAATGAGGTAAAGAAACTGCTATTTGCAGTGCCACAGTTTTTCACTAAGGTGTGTCACAATGGGTACAAGTAGAAATGCAACAGGACCAGGTAAGAAGGGAGGCAGAATTAAACACAATGGAATGAGGTCTGTGATTGTGTTAGTCAGGTGGGGGTTGGTCTCTTCCACTGGGCAGCAACTGACAGAACGAGAGGACACAGTCTCAAGCTGCGTCAAGGGAGGTATAGGTTAGATATTAGGAAGATGTTTTTTACAGAAAGAGTAATAAAGTATTGGAATAGTCTGCCTGGGGAGGTGGTGGAGTCACCATCCCTGGATGCATTTAAAAAAAGGCTGGACATGGCACTTGGTGACATGGTCTAGTCTAGTCGAGGTGTTAGGGCAAGAGTTGGACTAGATGATCTTGGAGGTCTCTTCCAACCTAGTGATTCTGTGAGGTAACAAGGAATTTAAACTGAATGCAGTAATTGGTAAGTTACAACTGATGAAACACAAAAAACAGAACGATATTATATAACTGATAAACTTTTCTATCAGTAGAATATGACTGGAATTGGCAAAATCCGATTTCACTACAAAATTTACTTTAAAGGGCCTTCAATTAAAGGAGAGGTTTAAATCAACACTAAAGGCATGACACTTGTGTCATTTCTACAGAGCTAAATGAGATGGCAAAAAACTTGACTAAGACTTTCTCATTCCCGTCCTCCATATATACTCTTCTGTCTATGCTGTCCATGAGAAGCAAACAGATTTGTATGTTTGTAAAGTCCTCAGCACAAAGTGCACATTACCACCACTATCAACAGCTGCTTAATGCCACCACCCAAATGCTTAACAGAGAAGGAAACGCCACATTTCATCTCTAGGCATCAAAGCATTTACTAATGGAAATAAAACTCTGCCTAGCACAGAATTAAGTGATTTTGGGAAGATGTCATTAACTCTAAAAGCATCACATCTTTTCCCATGTCTGTATTTACTTTCAAATTTACCAGCCGTAACAGTAGAGTGGGAAAGCTTGTGCACCAGCCATGCAGGCTCCTGCAAGAGCTCCTTTTAGTCAGGGTACATACTCTATGAAGACTCAATAAGCACGGACATTTGTATTCCTGACAGTTTTATTTCTTCAAAGACCAGTCACACTGGAAGTTCCACTTTAGTTTTTACTTTAAAATGAAGGCCAAACTTCAGTGTAACAGATGCTGTCTGGAAATCCCAGGACACATATGAGAGCATGTGTGTGGTCCCCTTCACCATTATGTGATAAAACAACTTTCAGGAAAATGAGAAGGGTGATTAGGTTTTTTTAAGCATAAAAACCTTAATACAACAGGGTCCACTTAGTCAGAAGAACAGTATTCACACGGGAGCCCAACCAAGTAGAACTATTTTCCCATGAAGATCTTATCCTCAGTCTGGACAAACAATCCAACACACTAGACAGACAACAGTTCTGTATGTCTCTGTAATAATTACGACAAAGATGGATGACTGTCCTTAGTGTAAAAAAATAATAATCATTTTAAAAGCCCAAACCAGAAGCACAGTGAAAATATATAATGATAAAACATATATGGGGGAAAGAGAAGGTAGCTCAATATGGTCAAAATATGAAAAGATTCACAGGAACATGAGAATAGAAATAGAAAAATGTAGAAATAGAGAACAGATAGCCCTGTTTACTAAGCAGTGAAGATTTTTAGTTAATTTCTCTAAAAGAATAGAGATTAGAAACTACAGCCACTTGAGGTTTGTATTTCTTCCTGGATTACAAACACTTTATAAGAACTGTACAGCATTACATTTCAAAGTTGCACAAAGTCAGACAATAATGGTTGGCTTTTCAGTGGGTACGGGAAGGACGGATGGATGGACCCCAACAATCAGACTGGAAAAATGGAAAAATTTAGGTGGAGAAGGGGAAGAGGAACGATATAAAGCTATCTGGGAAAGCACGAAACCAAGGGACAATTATCATAAAACTTTACTGTCAGAAACTGCAAATACTCAAGAAAGAATCGCCATGGAGAAAATTACATTCCCTGTCAGGATCTCCAAGGAAGTGAAGGAAATGGAAACGAGGCAGCAAGAGTATACTTGAAAAACTTAATCAAGGACATTGGCCATCAAAACAGATCAAACCTTAACACATTTATTTGAGACTCCACTTAGAGCAGTGCATCCAGCTCTGGGGTCTCCAGCACAGGAGACCTGTTGGAGTGAGACCAATATGATTAGAGGGATGGTGTGCCTCTCCTATGAGCAAAGGCCAAGATAACTGGGCGTATTCAGCCTGGAAAAGAGAAGGCTTTGGGGGGACCTAATTGCAGCCTTCCAGTACCTGAAAGGTGTCTGAAAGAAACATGGAGAGAGAGACTATTTACAAGGGCATGTAGTGACATGACAAGGTGGAATGCCTTCAAACTAAAAGAGGGTAGGTTTAAATGAGATATTAGGAAGAAATTGTTTAATGTGAGGGTGGTTAGGCACTATAACAGGTTGCCCAGTAAAAGCTGAAGACGTCCCATCCCTGAAGTGTTCAGGGAGCGCCCTGGTCTAGTGAAATGTGTCCCCGCCCACAGCAGGGAGGTTGGAACTAGAAGATCTCTGAAGTCCCTTCCAACCTAAGCCATTCTGTGATTTTATGATAATTCCTTTATGGCTCATTCATGTGGATCCAGCAGACCTAGTCTGAGACAGGAAACGGTTTCTGAGACACAGTGAAGCTTTTACTTGAATCTGTATTTCTGACAAGAGAAAGCCGTCTAATTCTCAAAGTTCTACAACTGATCTCTTAGATTCCTCCCTTTCCTCTTGTATGTCTTCAATACAATTCACCAACAATTTTTTCATAACAGAAGAAAAAGGCAGAGACATCTCATGAAGGAGAAGCATCAAGGTCAAAGCACTAAGCCTGACAGTTCAAGAAGCATTTCGACAACACTCTCAGGCACATCGTGTGATTCTTGGGGCTGCCCTGAGCAGGGCCAGGTCTTGGACTTTGATAATCCATGTGGGTCCCTTCCAACTCAGAATATTCTACAGTTCTATGATAGACAGATAAACAGACAGCTAAGTTCTAGGGTATGATAATGTAAAGCAAATGGCTTAGCACGGTTCATCGTGCATCCGATGCCCTGCTTCAGATTTTGCGTGCCCTTATGTGGCACACCTTGCCTGCACAAAGAAAATGCTTCCTCCCTGTAAGCCTATGGATGGCACAGAGGGCAGGTGGCTCAGGCCCTGTCTGCCATCAGCATGACTGTGCTTGCTCACAGCCACATTGCTCTGAGCTGCCTGTGACCTCGTCTGCTCCAGCACCCTGATTTTCAGAAGGGCCAATGCAAGTAGCGAAGTGTTAAAAGACTAATGCTGTCTTTGCCTCTGTCCTTTTCTCCCCTGCTATCACAACTAGCTGTATGTCTCCCAAAACGCAAAAAAGCAAACCAACTGCAACCAAGGTCAATAGGGAAAATGCCATCAGTAGTGTTCTTCCCGGTGTTGCAGCCTAGCAGCTAAAATCATGCCACCTTTGTGAGAAGAAATTTCTAAAAAAAAGGGGAATGGCTACAACTAACATATTAGGAAAAGATCTCTCCTAGTTCTCTTTTGCTTTTGCTCTCATCACGTGGGGAGGATGGAAATAGCCTTCTCAGCTGATTAAACTCCATTGCTACAATTCTCTCTTCCTCCCCACCCCCATCCTTTGTTTTTGACTGTTTCTCAATGAGCAAAGAAGGGTCTTGAAGAAGGAACAATTATGATTTATGTATTAGGAATATCTTAAAAGACTGTCAGTTTGCATCCTGCCCCAGAGACCCCGCCTCCTGACAGCAATGCTGTAATTAAGTTACTAGCACTGAGCATTCTGTCAATTGCTGGGTTAAAGTAGTAGAGCATTGTATTTAAACCTTTCACCCCATTCAGATAATTTAAACTACTCTGTTAATGGCTTGTTTAGGGTAATCCTCCCCAAAGCATTGCAAATTAAGAGCTCCCAAAAGAATTGAAGACACCTAGTTTGGTACAAGTCTTTCCCTGGTCCTAATAAACCACGGTTCACACTATCAAAGCAACACCGTATCCCTCTGCACCAGTCACAAAGCCATTGTTATCTTAAGAAAAATAGCATTTAAGAAAAAAAAAAAAGCAAACAAAGAACCAGATTAATGACAGGCCATCAAGTGTTAGGTTTCCACACAGACAGTATGAATTCACCTAGGTGCCCAAATCCCACAGGAACGAACTTAATGTCACCAAAAGGCTAAGTAAAGGCTTTGTGCCTAAACGATGACCCCCAGTGAAGCTGACAGCTATCATGGAAAATTTCAAGGGGAAGAGGCTAATTTCTCTCATTTCATTCCTCCGTTAAATAAAGAAAATCAAGTCAGAAGCCTGCTGACTTTATGCTTTTCCTTTATCACTGTCAATATTTGATCTGGGCAGTGTTGCCTCTTCAGTCTCCTTAAGCTTACTTTTATCTCTGTCTTTTAACATACAGTGAAGTGCACTCCACATTGCAGAGGAGATTCCTCCAACATACACGAAGATGTGGGGAAAAAAGAAAGTATAAACAGCTTCTCACGTAACCTCACAAAATGTGCCTATGATTATATGAATTTGCAATTCTAAACTATGATTCACCCCCATCAAGCAAGTAATTAAAACTAAAATTAACACTGTTCATTTTTTATAAAGCAGAGAAACCAATAGAGTCAAAAAATCTATACCCAAATAAAAGGTATAAAACACATCTGCTAGGACAGTTAAGACACACCGCAATAAAGAAAATGGAGTTTTGTCCACGATTCAGTTCAACTCTACTGTTTAAACAACTTACTTTGTATGCACTTTGAGGTTCACAGTAGCAACTTCAAAGATGCTCAGTAAATGGCCACAGCAGAGCTGCCTCTACAGAAAAGATACACAATGAGAAGAGATACTCAATCCAATAAACTAAGTAAAAATTACAGATATAGGGCTTCATTCAGCACAATCTAAAAGAATAAATACAGTATCTTGACAGCAGACTTGTCAGCAGATTTGCTGTATCTGCCCCTGTTTAAGTTGCGTGCACACAACACAGAAAACAGCTAAAAATAATTCATGTTTTCAGGGGAGTGAAGGGAAAGAGGAAATCAAAAATTTGTACCCAGTTCTTTTTACATGCTTACTTAATGTTCGGCCCCAAATTCAGCTTAGACAACACTCAGAAAACAGACATGTATCTCCAGGATCTTCCCCACACTTCAGATACGATGGCTTTCTTCCTCTTTCCACAGTCTTCTCAAGCTCTGCTCCCCACTGCTGCTACTTTCCAAAAAGCCTCAGTCACCAGATCTCTGACGATAAAGACTGCAGGTGCAGTCAGTTGGTGAGGAACACACACAAACGTTGAACAGACTGTTTCCTCCTCCCTGGAGGCTCCCGAATGACACCAAGGTTGGCAATATAAATGCTCGATCCCTCAGCAAACCTTCCCATGAATGGAAATAGATACCTGATCGACCCATCCACACAGGTCTCTGCTACCATATCATCTTGTTTGGAAGTGTATTTAAATACACTATTTTATTGTATCATCCCTCATCCTTTATGTTTTCTGGGATGCAGAGGTAAAACAATCTGGTGCACAAATCCACTGGGAAAGACTAAAAATATGCAGATGCTTGATACTACTGTTAATTTTGCACAGAAAAAAAAATCTTTGCATAAAGTAGTAATTTTCTTTCTCCTTATGTGCCATGAGACAATGACACGGATTATGGCTATGAGACAGCAGTCCCAGAACAATGTTGAGGAGAGTAGTATCAATTCTTACAATGCTACAGGTGCAAGGACTTGGCCACATCCTTCAACTTAAGTCTTTTCAAGTCAACAGTTTGACTATGGTTGAATTGTCAGGAAGAATGGCACCTGAAAAAAGGTACACATGATCAACCAACCTGAGTTCAAGGAACACCATGAATGCTTTGAGATTAGTGGTCGGGAAAGCCTGCGGATTCCCTAAGACACTGGGTTATGATCAGGAAGAAGCGTCAGTACCTACAGATTGGATCGTGGCAGCGCGACTGAAGCAGCTCTGTGCAGCATCGTTTGAGAGGCACTCACCCAGAAAGGCACTAAAGCAAAGCTGTACGTAACACTCCTAATGCAGGCAGCGCTCAGCTCTGCTCTGCTGCTGGAAGGGAAACACTACACAGAGCTCCACAATTTCATAGGTCACGTGAACAGCTAAGAGAGCTTTTGTGCTTGCACTGAAACGAAAATTTCTGCTTCCCTTAATTTCCTTTCATACTCCAGTTTAAAAGCTCTCTGCTACCATCATTCTTTCTCTTCCTCTCTTTTTTTTTCTACCCTTTCACAGCGATTCTGATTCAATCAGTGATTAAATTCCCTCTGTTTTCATGCAAACATCTGACTTTCCTAGCTTCACTGGAACATCAGCAAAGGGTCCCCTCCCACTCCTCTCTCATCCCAAGCCACTGAGGCATGCACAAATTTGCCTGAGCATCATTTCGGAATAAGGCCACACTTGTGTTTTTAAGAGAGGCAGCCAGCCAGCTGGAGGCTTCTTTATGGCCTCACTAAGTGCAAAGCCTTTTAGACTCGTAGACTGAGCCAAAACCTTGACCTACCATGCCCTTGTGGGGCCAACAACATTCTTCCACTACTTGAGAGAAAAAAATAAATGAACTGTCAGTTTGGAGAATGCTCTCAGGCACATGGTGTGATTCTTGGGGTGCCCTGCACAAGGCCAGTAGTTGGACTCGATGATTCTGATGAGTCCCTTCCAACTCATGATATTCTATGTTTCTGTGATTCCATGAAAGAAGCATGCCACGTAGCAAGTGAATATTATCACTGCAGGATACTATCGAACAGTGTTTCAGTAGACAAAATGCAGTAGGGTGAGGTGTGCAGGACAAATATTTTTAAGACTTTGAATCAATTCTATTCCATTTTAAGGCAGGCAGGAAAAAACCATTCAAAAGCAGAAGATTCAGTTTGAGTTTTAGGCCACATACACATATCAGTGCGAGAATCTGATCAAACGCTTGTCACAACCATCAGAAGTAATTCCACTGAATTCAACAAACAGAGGGTCAGGAGTTAAATTTATGTTGTGTCAGTATTTGTACATACATTTTACAGATACAAATACCATGCCGAACACTATTAGAGAATTTTTTTTGGCAGGGAACTGTCTAAGCATTAAACATGAATCATGGCAAAGGGTTGGAGTTTTTTAATAATTTAAAAAATTCTTTCTCCTTTGGGATCCAGCCACAACCCATTCTTATCACTATAATAACAGAGATTTTCATCTCACTAATCTTCTCCCATCCTCAATACAAAAAGAGACTTTGCAAAGTGGATGACTAACCAAACCCCTTTCAGTTAAGCCTCACTCTGCTTAGGTGTTTTGACACTCCTAAGCTGTATTTTTGGACTCATTTTTTGAAAATGCATGTTCCTTTTGTTTCAACAGATTTACAATACACAAAGCCAGAGACAATGCCCCATCTAAGTTACCTCATAAATCAGCAAAAACATCAGGGGAAATTGCTTTTTCCATCCTAGCAGTGCAAACAGAAATTGTCCTTGTCCAGCCTTATTTAACAGACCATCTTGCTGGTGAACTGCATAACCTTTACACTGTGTCCTGAGCACATCCACGCTCCCATGGACCCAGGCACCTGCAGATTATAGGGCTTTTCATGGGAAACAGTTTTTTCTCATTCCTTCCCTTTAGCTGAACTACCAGTCTAACCTGAACTGTAAAATACCAAATAAAAGGGAAATAATTTCTCAAATGCCAACACTCAAGCCACTTTGTACTTCTAACCACCACTTTCTCCAGGCAAAGGCACTGCCATCTCATCCTCACCCAGACTAAAGTCTGACTCAACTGTCAGAAGAAAAACAGAGCAGTTTAAGCGCAATAGCATTTAACTTTTCTGTCAACAGAATAATAGCAGAGCTCTCTCTATATCAGGGCAACTTGAATTTTTCTGATCTATAGAACAGGAAAATCAAGGAAGGGAGCACAAGCTCAGACACCTACCGTGCCAGCAGCAGAATCAGGAATGTGATGTCACAGGAACAGAGTTCACAGGCTCCTAACCACTGCCTTTTTGCTTCTGGAGCACTATTTTGCGTCCACCAAGAGCACTTGCCTGATTTTCTGCCTCACGTGGAACACAGGTCAGACTGTGCACCCTCTGGGGTTCCTTTCATAGCCAGGGCTGGGACTGTGGTGCTTTTGGGGTTGTATCTTCCATATGTTACCCTATGTCATCACATAGATTAAATATCCAATGTACAATGCAGGTCACCCTCAAGTGTTTACCAAAGGGAAAAGGCAGTCATTTGATAAAAAACCAACTTCTTACTAAAAATCGTGGTTCCTTCCTTTTTTCCTAGCACCTTCTTGCCCATTCCAGCTCACCCTCAGTTTTACATTTTCCCTACCACGGAGCAACCCACACTGCATCACAAAATTTAGGAAAAAAAAAAAAAAAATTCCGCAATAGGAAGACTGGTACCTTCTTACCTAGCAGAGCACAAATAGTTCTAACGACATCACATTTTAGAAGTCATCAGAGCCACCTCTTCACCTTTTCAGTGGCAGCTGGATGACAGTTTTCTGTTCCTTTTGCTGCCTTTCTTATCTCTGCTGGACTCAAGCTAATAAGCTTCTCATTAATGAAATGACTATGCCAAGGTCCTAGCAGATGGTCCTATGTTCCCAGCACATCTTTCCATTCCCTCCCTCCCAGAAGTCCTAATCTATACACAGTGTAATCGCCACAAAAACATATGCTCCCTGACAGAAAGCTTCCTCTCCATTATCTCTGTACTCGCGGGGATTGCCCCCGAAACCTCAGTGACACAAAGCAACTCCCTTCCTACTCGAGTCTCAGTTTCCTACATGCCTGAAAACACATTCAAGAGGTCCTGGCTGAAGTACCTGTATAAGGCTTAAAATCCATGCTTATCTCTCCATAATACTGTCCATATCCTAGTTCATTGCTAAGCAAAATGCACGTACACAAATATATACAAAATTAACTGATATTTCTTACATGCAAGTCTTTGTTACTGCTTTATTTACAAGTCTCTGTAACAGTACACGAGCTTTTCTCATAGATGAAAAGTCATATAGTGTAATTTATTATATCAGTTACCAGTAAATCTCTTGAGCAACACTTCTATTTAAATGCTGAGTCAGTCACTGATTTGGTATCTCATATATTTTAAGATAATCTATTTGTTTCATCTGCTGGCTCCCTCTTCCCCATCAATTTAATCAGATTATTGTGATTGATGAATTCATTAATGCAGTCATTGTATCCTGAGAGCAGAGCAACTTCTATGGAGAAAGTTTCAGGAAGGAAGAGCAAGTATCTCCCCTTTGCACACACAGATAGTTACAAGCAGAGGAATAAATTAGCACTATCAAGTTTACCAGCTGTGGGAAGGTTATTTCTAGACATGGTGGCTGGCTCTGCTAGAGCTCCTCAGAGAAGGCTAAGGGTATGATGGGCACAGACACGTCATCATAATGTGAAGGGTTGTTTTAGCTCTCCAAATTGACTCAGAGCTTTCTGAAAAATCATTTCCTTACAGAGGAAGAGAAATTTTTATTGTCATTTCTTCTCTGCATTTAATCCAAACAGTACTGAACAGCTTTTCCACACTGCAGATAGGGAAAAGCACTAACAGAAACTAGAAAAGATTCCTTTTAATCTTTGCCAACTGTTTTTCAATTTTGAACTGGAAGTCTTCAAACTAAAACCTTTTCTCATACCTCCGAACACCTTAAGATACTGATTGTCATAGGGAATATCCTCAGTTTAGTAATACCAAAACAATCTACATTACAAAAGGTGACAGTGTTAAAAAGCTTGTTCATTTTCAATGAAACAAAAAAATCAACAGATCAAATATAGGCAATGGTGGACAAGAAAAAAGAGTAAGAAATACTATCTACCCAGCAGTAAAAATAAGATAATTATGCTTCAGTAGCTATTGCCATTCAAAAATACAGAAGCCTAAATTTGACAGCATGCTTCCCAGTCTTCCCAAACAGTAAAGGAAAGGTAAAAAAGAAGGAAGGAAGAAACTTACCAGGAAAAACAGTAACTACAGAAAAGCATGCAACAGCACTGCCCGAGTTCCCAGGAGCTGTGACTGCCTGAGGAGGACGATATAAATGACCTCCACCTGTGCTTACACTAGCTGGCTGAAACTATATTCACTCTGCCTTGAGCTGTAACTTTATATCTTTCTAAAACCATCATAAACGAGATGAAAAACACAGGACTTAAAAATATTGTAAGACACCAAATTACTAATGAGAAAATGTAATCTCTACCTTTTGCTGTCTGCCAGAGCAATATCCAAGATGACACTGAGCGCTTGAGGATCAAAAAGGCTCTCGGCGAGCATTTGTCAAGTGGAGAATTTGGATGAGGATTACTTTGGGAGGACAGCCATCCTGGTAAACAGCAGCAAGCAAAAAGGAAAGGCTACTTGTTGCAGGCAAAATGCACAATAAGCTTCCAGAAACTAACAGAAACTAACCACACCATACATAATTAAAGCAATTTATTACAGTTACGTGGCTTTGCACATTTGGAAATGGGTTTCCCCATTTTTAGTCTTGGAGTTGTGTGCTTATTCATGAAAACTGAAAGGAAATACGCAAACAGTTTTGAAAATTTAAGAAGAAAGTTTAAGAATGGAACATTTGATATAGCATTATCTTGCAAATGTCTCCAGATTCCTCTCTGGTCGCTGTGTGGGCAGCACATTCCCAGGACAGAGAGCGAGGTGGGCGGGAGAAAGGGGACTGTAAAGCTATTCATGAACCGAATTTCGTCTTTTCCCGCTGAGGTTCATTAGGGACCTACTGGAGCACTCGGGAGCAGGGAGGGGGAGAGCTGGCTCCCTGAGGAAGCACAGGCACATGGAGCCCGACACCCCACGTGTCCGAGGAAGCCGTGCCAAGGGAGCCCTCTGCCCACACAGAGCCTTTCAGTTGCTCGGCTGGGGCTGCGGGGCCGCTTTGCCATCTCTCATTTGGATGTACCATACGCAACCACTCGAGAGGAAAGTTAATCCGTCACAATGAAGTTCTTACAAAACAGGTACCCCTTTCCCCAGCCCACACAAAAACAAAAATAAAATGTGCGTCACTTTGATCACCTGGACTTTCCCTGACCCCAGCACAGCTCAGGTGTACAGGGATAGGAACTGAAGAGGACAGTGAGACCCTGTGCTCGCTGCTGTGCTGACAAACGAGGCGAGGCCTTTGCACACCCAATGCCGGCACAACCAGGTCTCCACATATGTCATCCCTCACCTTGCTGCTGCAAACACAGCAGCCATCCGACATCTTCCTGCTACAGAAAGCGTCAGTAAATGACCCAGCACGCAGCACGTTAATTCTAACTACTTAGGATGCTGGTAGAAATAGAAATGCAGATCTCCCTACTAGAAAAGGGCTCTGCCCAGTATTTTTCTTTAAACCATCCTCTCTGCAGCAGATCCTTCTTTTCCCCTTGTAGAATAGGGCAGTTCTATAACCAAGGCAACATCAGAAAGCAAGGTCTGCCTAGAGCTCTGAAGACAGGGATAGATTTGAAGCTGTGGTATGGAAATAACATGCAATTGCTGACAAGTGGATGATGAGCCCTGTGTATGTACCAGTTACTAGTGCAGGCTGCCTACGGACAGAACAGCATTGAACAGTGCCCACAGGGTAGGTAGTAAAGGGAAAGGGTAGGGGGAAACACAGCTGGAGAATCTGGATAACTGGTTTATCTGTGCAGCCCATCGTTACTCCAGGTATCCCTCACAGCAGAGGGATGTGAAAATGACAGGCTGTGAAACAGCCCTGAGCCCTTCCAAAATGTTCTCCCTGTGAGAGACATAAGATGCATTCCTACGTGGTAGACTAAAAATGGTAAAAATGAGTGTTTGGGGGATTCTTAGTTCAGGGTTAATTTTTGTCCCATTTTTAGACCAGTAACATCTGAGGCTGATGTAGGATGAAGAATGGTATAAAAGAGAGAAAATTACTCTGACATATAAGAAGAGAGCGACCTAACAAGAAAAAAGGAAATGCAGTAGAATGACTGCAGTCAACAGGCTGTGATCACAGTGGGCTACAAACCAGAGTATATCACACTAATGAGGTAGGAAACGATTTGTGATATGCAGAGGATTACACAGAGTCTATTAAAAGCATTCTCTATTAGGAGAAAAACAGAATCTAATTCATATGTAAGCAATTTTCATATCATAGAAATCACAACACAAAATGCAGAACACAAATTCAGAAAAAATGGCACATAACACTGACGTAGAGCAAGCTGTTTGATAAAATCGTAATACTGGTGAACTGAAAATCCATCCATTTGAACTAAGCAAACATAACACTAGGAAAAGATTTCAAAGATTTGAAGTAGCAGATGCTGTACTCTAAAGATGCAGAAATGACGGCACAGTGAGTTTTTGATTAATAAACCTGACTTCTGTAGCTTGCAAATGAGTTCAAATTAAGGATTTGGGTTTCTGTACTGCATTCATGGAACATATAAAACAGCTGGCATCTGACCTGTGATAAGGGCTCTGTGCAGTTTGGCAGTACAAACAGACTATAATCCAAGTAGTAATTTCACATATATATGTAGTCCTCTGACAAGAAATGAATTAAATAGAAAAGAAATATGATAAGACATCGCATTTAAGCAAAGTACTAAACAGTGAAAACTATAACCACTCATTCTTCTCTTTGAACAGGGTCATAAATAAATAACTGGAAGAAAAAAAAAAAGATGAAAAACTAGACACCTTCATGAAGGCACACCATGTCCTCATTAAGTAGTGACAATAAAAAATGAAATAAAAATACACATTAAGTTATATTAAGATGCGTTACAACTAGAAGATTAGTACAAGAGCTACCGTGTGGTTTCCACTGGGAAACACTGTTCAGTTCTCACCACTTGATCCTAAAACAACAGAAAAACATTCAAGTAACAGATTGAAATTGCTAATTGAGAATAATAAAGAAAATCATCTGAAGTTTGTTGGTTTTCTACTTTTTTTTTTTTGAATCTAACAAGAGCTTTAGGAAGCACATGAAGAAAATCCAAAATAGTCGAGAAGAGAGTCTAGACAGATAAAGAACTATTAATTTGGTCTCCTAATAAAAGAACAAGAGAATACATAATGAATCTCTGGGGTAAAAAATGTGGGCAATTTGAGATTACATACATTCACACCAAACAATTATCCTGTAGTGCTTACTTCAGCATTATACTGGCATTAAAAAAAAAAATCTTAAAAAAATATTAATATATGTAGAAAGAAAATTTGAATTAATAACAATAAACATCAATCAGAAAGCACAGAAACCCACTAGTTTCATGGAAAAATGTAACACTAAACATCTAGGAAAAGTGTAATATAAAAATCTACAGAAGTTTTTTCTTAAACAGAGCTACTGCTGACAAGGGAAGGACTTTGTATCTTGATGGACAGATGCTCTGATCCACTATGGAAAATGGAGAAGACACCAGCAGCAGCTTCATCTGCAGAAAAAATGTGAAATTGTATCACTGTAACTACTAGTGATAAAAAGTCTTATGAAATGTGCCACAGAAATGCAGAGCAAAGCACTTCTAGTTTAAGCTTAAGAAAAGAGACAACAGAAAGATGTATAAGCAAAGCTTCAACAGAAGGTAAGACAACAACAATCAACTTTTAAAAATCAAGTTTTTGTAGGCATTTTGTGGGTTCCTAGAGACCTCCTAAACATGGTCTAGGAGTCAAGACATCTAACTATGAGAGACAGACCACTGTTGGTCCTGCAGCAAGTATAAGGAGAGAGAAAACAGCTTTTGCTGTGTCCCAGGTGTTGTTTACCAGCACTGTGGGTGGCTGGTGTCAGGCAGGAACATCTTTAAAAGAAACCAACAAACAAAAAAACAATAACCCACTGTCTCAAAATACCATCAGCCAGAAAAGAAACCCTCTGTTCTCGTGTTTTCATCTTTGCAACTACTTCAGCTTCATAAAGAGACGGTGATCTCGCAAGTAGTTTGTTCCATCTCTTGTGGTTACTTTTTTCACGATGCCTTGTGGTCTCAGAGTACCTCAAGGACCAGCTGCTCCGAGAGAGAGTGGAGATCCCATGGCACTTGGGGGCTGCAATGACACCATATCTGAACATGGCAGACAGAGCTGCGTGCTGGTGACAAAGTCCATAACAACCTCAAGTAAAGAGAGTGGAGGAACAGGACCAAAGGCAACCCAGGGATCCAGTTCATAGCAAAAGGAGATGGAGCCAGTGACTGGAGAAGACCATGGTCCATCCAGGAAACAAGACTGGAGACAGAAGAGGAGACAGGCACATCTATCACACCACTCAGGCTGGGACTGAAGACTGAGGCCTGAGCCTAAGAGCAGCCCCTGGACCCCTGGGGAAACAGTGCACAAGTGGGGGTCCAGAACGAAGACTTCCAGGATGCCAGTGCCCTTAGGACTGATGCTTAGCTGGTTTCTCCAACCTGAGTGCAAAGAAGGGCCAAACATATCTGATGGAATAAACAGATGATGTGCCAAAGATCAAGGGTGGTTTATATCACGCATTCTCTATTGTCCCCACGGGAATATACACATATCTTTATATGTTTTTTTTATATATATATATATATATATATATATACAGAAAATTACAGCTATCTGAAAGCATTTTTACCCATGGGAGCTTCAGAGCAGTTTTCCTACAATTTATGTAAACATATTCCTGTCAAAGAGGGCGGGGAGGGCAGGAGGTGGCAGGACTTGGGAAATACTTTTTTTCCCACTTCAGCTGCACTGAAGTGCTCTCCTGTAATTGCTCGTTCAACCCATACGGCCTCTTTATACCTGCGCAGTCTCCACTCAACTATATCTTAAAAAGGTCTGAAGCAGCATTTTGCCTCCAGCAATCACCATCCCAAGTGTTCTAAACGCTCTTGACAATAACGGCAATACAGCTGCACGCCTTTCTTCAAAGTTCTGCTAATGTCTCTCACACCCTCTTCAAACAAAGCGGAGGGAAGGGGAGCCTCACCCGCAAGAGTTAGAAGGAGAAGAGCTAGGAGGTGTGACATGGGCAGGGAACAGCAAACCTAAACAGAAGATAAGATCTTCTGGACTAATTCCTTCCACATAAGCAGCGCTGGGCCTGTCTACATCGATACTCTTCTTTAAAATTTCCTCTGTTTCACTGCTGCCAGTGCCTGCAGGGGTTGACGCGTGAAGTGTCACTTTGCACCAGTTTCCCACGCATTATCACGCCTGTATGCCGTTTCTCTCTTTCCTGGGATTTTCTTGCTTTAAGACACTTGACAAGCATGGTTTAATATTTAAAACCATAAATACATGCTTCTCTGCACGTTGAAGGAAAAATCTGGGCCCAAGAGTATCATTCACACGTTCAGTTAGGCCATGAAGAAAAGTATTACAGATGCAGAAAAATAACAGCCTTTTGTGATTTGTTGAGGTTTGCCACGTAAGACTGCAAACATTACGATGAAAAAACATAAACCTAAACTTTTCTGGTCAAGTAGTTTAATAATGTAAAAGTGCACAACGTTGTTCGCAATGCTTAGCCAACAGTTACAACACACTAATCTCTACCTTAACATAGCTCCAACTTCACAGCCTGCTTAAAACTATTTAAATACCAACATTATTAAGCACAGCAGGCATGCTGTACAAATGGAGCCAGCTTGCTGCATGAGAAACCCAGTCTGCAATTCCTCCCCCTTATTTCCCAGGCTAAGCTTACCTGTTCTCCAGAGCAGGACTTTCCTGCCACATTACTGACAGAGGGGAGTGGTGTTTCCCTGCTCTCTCGCTCTTGGACTACTGCTTTTTGTTTGCCTGTGGTGGAGTGAACCTTGGCTAGATGCCAGGTGCACACTGAAGCTGCTCTATCGCTCTCCTCTAGTTGAACATGGGAAAGGAAATACAATGAAAGGCTCATGAGTTGAGATAAGGACAGGGAAGTCACCCACTAATAACTATCACAGGTACAACAGACTCGACTTGGGGAAAAAAATAATTTCACTTATTACCAATCGGATCATAGTTGGATAATGAGAAATAAACCGAAATCTTAAAAACACCTTCCTCCCAGCCCTTCTTTTCAAGTCTAACTGATTTGCTCTACTTCCTCCCCCCAGCAGTGCACGGGGATTGGGAGTTGCCATCAGTGCATTACACAGCCTCTGCCGTTCCTTCCTCCTTATGCAGAGGACTCCTTACACTCTTTCCCTGCTCCAGTGTGGGGTCCCTCTCACAGGAGATAGTTCTCTACAAATTTCTCCCATGTGAATCCATCCCACAGGCTGCAGTTCTTCTTCAACTGTTCCAGGGTGGGTCCCCTCCACAGGGTGCAGTCCTTCAGGAACACTTGGGTTCTCTGTGGGGTCACAAGTCCTGCCCCAGCAGGGGCTCCTGTCCCCACAGGCCCTACCAGGAACCTGCTCTAGCTTAGGCCTTCTCCCCAAGGGCCACAGCCTCCTTTGAATACATCCAGCTGCTTCAGTGTGGGGTCTGTCTTCCATGGGCTGCAGATGGATATCTGTTCCACCATGGACCTCCACGGGCTATAGGAGAACAGCCTGCCTCACCAGGGGCTGCAGGGGAATCTCTGCTCCAGCAGCTGGAGCACCTCCTGCCCCTCCTTCTGGATTGATCCTGGTGTCCGCAGAGTTGCTTGTCTCACATATATCCTCACTCCTCTCATTGACTGCAATTGCTGTTCTGCAGCAACTTTTCCCTCTTCCTAACCATGATATCCCTGAGACACTACCACCATCTCTCAGCCTTGGCCAGTAGCAGGTCCATCTGGGAGCCAGCTGGACACTTGGAGTAGCAGCTCCATCTTGGAGCCAGCTTCAGGCAGCTTCTCACACAAGACACTCCTGTAGATCTCCTGCTGTGAAAACCTTGCTGTAAAAGTGCAGTACATTCCCTTTTTACTACTAACTGCAATGGAGACTAACCACACGGCTTCTTCAAGTCAGAGGTTTGCATCCTTGCCTCAGTGGATCTTGCAGGTGGCCTCTCCCATTGCTGATAGGAAGGAATTGAAGGGTGGACTGAAATGCAAGTGTGGCTCTCCTGCTGTACACCTGGGCAGGTGCAGAGAGACCTCCTGTTACGACTGACTGAGCTCGGAGGTCCCCAGAGGGTTCACTTGCTTGTGCATTACAGAGGCTGTAACACTAGAGACATTTCTTTAAATAAGGAACATATAAGAAGTTTTAAAGTTATTACCTACAGATGGACAAAACAATATAGGATTTTTTGCAATCATTCACAAAATTAACCAAGACCAGAGCTATTGTAAAAGGCTCTCATAAGATGACAGACAAGCAGTAGGAAAGTTTGGTCCTTCAACATAGACTTTCTGAAACTTCCAGCACCTTTTCTACTGCATTTGTTAGTGATGGCACATCTTGATGGGCATGGAAGCAAAAACACCAGATCAAGAAAATTATCTGCCATCATCAATGGTTACAAGGAAATGCCATAGCCGAAACAATGTCAGAGTTTAATTGCTTAAATATCAAATGCTTAGCATACTTTAAGCAAAACTTTGAACACAGTTTCTCAATCATCACTTGAAAGCTGCCATGTGGATCTCCAGAGCTTTCAGTAGTATGCATTGCTGATACCTGCCGGCAAAAAAAATATTTAGTAGCCTGAAAACTGTCCAAGGGGTAAAGCATCAACTTCTCATTTCAGACGCAGCCATGAGGCTGCGCAATCAAGAGCACAATCCCAGATAACAATCTGGACAGATCTTAAGAATGTTAGGGATTTGTTTGGGGATTTTTTAAACCCTTCTCCTTTCCGTCTTTTAAGTGTCCCGGGTGCAGTTATGATACAGTCATGAGTTACATATATGTAGTTATTAGTTCTAGTCAGTCTGTTCTATGTATCACTTTCCTGTTGGTCTTTCTTGCTGTGGCTCAAACATTTTTAGACTCACCCGAGAACCAGACCCATACAGAGATACACTGTTCACTGAGACCCTTTATTCCAGACTGCTGGACTCCAATGCACAGTCTTGTAATCAAATTATTCTTAAGACTTCTGTCAAGTGGCAGTTGCATTAAATTCTTGGCTCCAACAAAAACAAAACTATTCCCTCCAGTCTAGAAGACATACACATTTCAAGGTAAAGTTTTCAGGACTGACTTTTAACTAAAAGCCTTAGACCTTGTGCTTCTAAGTAATATTCTGCTTTCAAAAATATTATCCTTGAACATAGTTTTCTTTAAGCGTGAAGGGGAAAGGAGGAAACCGAATATAAAGATTGTGTGAACAGATGGGGAAATAGGTGTCCTGTGCTCACAAGTTGACCAGTGCTTGGCACAGGTATTGCCTTCTTCCACCCCATGCTATCTTTCCTGCCTCCAGTCTTACAGATAAAAAGGTACAGACAATAGATTGAAATTTAGCTATCTTAGAAGTCCTTCCCTGTTGCATAAACTTTTTCTACTGTCACCTTCTCCACTCCCTCCCCAAAAGTAACTCTCAGCCTCTGAGTGAGGTCGTTCTCCAGTACTTTGTCATAATCTGTTTTACATTCTGGATACTTACTGTGAAACCTCAGATGAGCTAGGGGATACACTGGCAGTAAAAGCTTCATGTAAGAGACCACTCCAGTACTAATATTCCAGATCAATTACCACTACAGAACCACAGTATCGAAAGTCTCCTGTTTCTGAACAGTTCCTAAAAGCCCCCTTGAGCACACAGCCCTACTACTGTATGTAATGATGGGATAAATTAGAAATAGTAGAAGGGAGAGGATGAAGAGGAAAAATCCTTAACATAAGGAGTTTACCTAAGGAAAGGTAAACGTGTTCAAATGAACAATCACACAGATTTAATCTACAGAATTGAGCTGGAATTCAGAGACGGGTTTCTGGTACCTGATCACAGAACCATTGAAAATCTTAGCTTGTCAGTCAGTCAATACACAGAAGCCTTCTATAGCAAAGCCTTAGAGATGCAAGATGAACTATTGAAGTCATACCTTCTTTTGAAACTTCGAAGACATACTTTGATGAGGAAGGCTAAGGCAGGAAGGGACCTCAGGTCTTACATATACGTTCAAGCAGTCTTTCTATCATTTTGCTGCAGAGTATTCCTGCTTGAGCAGTTCAGATTTGAAATCAGTTTTCTCCTCTCTCAGACATGCTTCTACCCCCTCAACACGCTGCCCAAATTATTGCTTTGGCAAGAAACTTTCAATATATCACTATAGGGTTAATTTTCTTTTACCTTCTGCTATCACACTTGAGTGCAGAGTGCGAAGCTGGGCTAAAAGCTTAAAGGCCATGAATAATGTAAGAGAACTCCACAGTGAGGACCATTAATGCCTTAGAAAGCTTCACTGGATCTCTTACCAGCTATCACTTGCCACGTCCTTCATTTCCTTTAAACGTTACAGCACCAGGCTAAACTGAACTCGAAGCTCCCACGCCCAGCACCTCCTCAATAGCAGTGCAGCCAACAGACTACAGGGTCTTTGGGGTCAAAAGGGCCCCCCCCCCGCAGCCTCCTGGCTGTGCCAACTCACTCCTCTACCTCCTCAGCCTGTTAATTGCTCCTCAGTTTCTTTAACTTTTGCCTTCAGCACTTAAATATTAGCCCCTGGTTTAAGACCACTTATCTGCCTTTGAGTTATATAAAAGCCTAACAAATACAAATAATTTTAATATTTGGAAAAAGTACTCTTTGCTTTCAGGGATGGCAGAAATCCAAGCAAAGCGTTCCCTTGTAATGTAACATGAACATTAACCTTACAAGATGGCCCGGGTAACATTAAGCTTAGGAAAATTTGGCAATAAAATGAGTTGCGGTTACAAGAAGACTTAGCCAGGTACATGCACAAAGGGAAATGGTGAGTCAAGGTTATCTGATGAGCCACAAACTTGATACATCACACATCTATGAAATTAAGTTCTTAATTGAATCATTCCAAATCAAATCAGGAAAACACAATCAGAATTACAGGAAATACTGGGAATCTTAGGCAAATTGCCTTCAGTGTCTGCTGTCAGTTAGATTATCTGCAAAATACAATTGATAAACCTAACCATTAAGTAAATGCTAAACACAGTAAGTCTAATTCTTAAAGAGAAAAAATAAGGCAGAGACTTGTTTGGTATCATGTGTCAGATATCTGCTTTGCACTGCGCTGTAACTATAATCCAATTTCTGAATGGTGAAGGGGCTGGAAAATGTGAGCTAGAAAAACATATTACAGGCAAACAATTTGAACATATAAAAATCCTTAGATTTGCATACGTACAATCATGACTTGTATTAGCTACGCCTGCATACATAAACTGAAGTAACAAAATATACAAAACCAAATTGTGAGTATGTAAGGAAAAAATATTTTAACTCGTAGCTACGAAGCTAACACTGCACACAGAAAAAATGTCCTCTGGACTTCAGCGTTCTCTTAGTTTGGCAAAGCCTGTACGACAAGAGTCTTCAGTGATGCTGCAAGTAGGCACCAAAGAATGATTGAAGGTAAAAATGTGAAGTCACAAGTATTTTCTGTGGTTGTAATATTAAAAGAAAATGAAAGACAAAAGGATTGAAGAGCACTGAAGATTCTAAGATCGGATGAAAATCATTACTTAAAAAGTAGTTTGAAGTTGTGGTTTGAAATATTTAATATGTAAACAGGCATCTGTTTTAACCTTCAGAGGATTAACTCAAACCTTCTGCAAATTATGGGAAGTGAGCTTTGTGCTAGAAACCACTAGACAACTACTTTGTGCTGAACATTAAAAACTGTAATACAAGACAACTGCTAAAACTATAAAATGTCCTCTAGCTCTTTAAAAACTAACCACTTGCTTTGGTCACCGTATTACCTAATGCATTTTCCCAATATCGTACGTGATTGTCTGAAATGCTTAAAAATTAAAGATGCTATGCAAGTGCAAAACATTACTGCAATACACTCAATTTAATTTGGACATCCATAGTATCTCATTTTAGAGTGAGCTCCTTTATTGAGACATTTGCTAGGAAACCAATTTGGCCAAATCACAGTGAGTGATAATGAGTGCTGTTTAATCAAGACATTATTAACATAAATTTTAACTTGTGTCAAGTAGCTTAATGGCAAATTACTGAATGTTAAACAGACATGGAATTTTTTACTCTGAACTTGTAATAAACAAGTTCTTGAGTAAACTAAAATGTACGCTTTCTTCAATATGAAGTCAAAAAGAGCTACATGCAACCAGAAAGAGTTGAAGTGAAGCAATGCAAGACTTGATATCATAAACTTATTTTCAAATTTTAAAAGGCTCAGTATTGGAATGCTCTTCATCTTTGAACTAAGCATAACATTTTTAAAGAGTAAAGTACATCCAGCTATGTTTATAATGAGAAAGTAATAAAATGTATTTTCATTAATCTCTGGCTTTTGTACATATGTGACATTTCTGATTTGGACGCTTAATCCTGACCGGCTTTGAACATTTTAGATGGATAAGTGTTATATGGATTGAGTGCATTTCTGGCCTTAGTACTGTATAGACGGTGATAAACAGGGTGCCTTTCCAGGATCACCCCAGATCATGTGGTTTCATACGTTAGCAGTTCATTTCACCAGTCAACACATCCACTTACTGTTTGTCAAAGAAAAATATAGAACTTCTGGTGTCCTCACTCAAAAATGCTAGGAACTAAAATACTGATGGTAAAGAGCCACTGCACTAATGACATCAAGTAGAAGTCTTTACTGGAAAAGCATAACATTGTGGAGATTCCCAAATCCAATATTATTAATATAATTGACTTGTCTGAATTTTAAATTAAATGGAATTTTAAATTATTCCATAACATACTGAGTTAGTGTGTTAAAAGCAGAACAGCACTTACAACAATGCTCCCTAGAACATGCAATTCCTAAGAAAGGGAAGAGGAGTAAAGGAGAGGAAAAAAACTCACAGAGAACAGTTTGGTACCAAAAATTATATGCTCTGCAAGAAAAGATGACAGCTTCGTTCTTAGGAGCTGAATACTAAGGAAGAGGCAAGATAAACTGTTGAAAAAAAATAAAACAATTGTACTGAGGCTTGCACTAGGCACCCACATAAGAGAAGACTGCTTTCTTAACTACAGTTGAAGAAAGGCAACCCTAGCAAGAGATCAGTATCAGGCCACATGCTTCTGTTCTCACCCATCTTTAAATGGTTACAAGGGGCTGATCTATGGAAAAATTTCAAAAATGGAAGGCTTCTTAGTCCTCCACACTGCAAGAGACACTGAGATATGAAGGGAAGTGTCTTGATACCTACAGGAGATACCATGGCCAAGAGGTGGCTTAACATTTACAGCCTATTTCAGTGGATCAATTAAACGTGATCTCATTCCTTCCTCACAATACCAGGACAAATGCTGTGACAGAAGAATAATTTTTTTAATGTGACATGCAATCATAAAGTGTCTATGAGTAGATGGACAGAAGAGCTCATGCCAAAGGCTATGATGATTGTCACTACTGACCCAGACCCAGGCCTTCCATCTGCAGCACTGAGAAAGAGCCATGACTTTCAAAACAAATCATATTAGTCACACTAAAGCCCACAATTAAGTAAGACTCAATACTTCCACTGTTACTTCATAATCACATTGTCTCCGTCCAGAGTCACACCCTCCCCATCCTACTCCTTCCACTCTTCACCTGTGTAAACCGAAATCTCAACAGGGGACAAGAGGGCCAAGCTTTTCCACAGGTCTAATTCTCAAGGCAGCAGTCACTTTGAAAGAGGGGAAAAAAAAAAAAAGTGTGCTGTTGCTGTGGAAACAGAGCACAGAAGTACTCCTGTTAGATCAAATATCTCTTGAAGGATCAAGCACACTGCTGAACAGTTACTGGAACTTTCTCTAGGATGGAGGAAGGCTTAGGGCAGGAACCCTGTCAGATGCCTCTACCATCACCCGGACTCCAGGAGATCTGGGATAGCTTTCCAAAAGTTAGTTCCTTGCTACATATGGTGAGGAAAGGTAACTTATTTTTGTGAAAACAATTGCCATCACCTGAAGGCCATGAACTCGGAAGTGAATAAATTGTACAGCCTGCTTAAATTCTTGAGAGATATATTAAATGTTTAACAGAGAACTGCAAGAATGTCTGGGCCTGCCCTAAAGGTTTACAGGCTGAATTAAAAAGCAATGAATGGTAGAGAAGAAAATTAACTTACATGCCAGCAGAGTTCTTCAGTTCCTTGTTCCCTAAGAAATGAAAGGGAATAAATAGAATGTGATAATGTAATTAAAGACTACGTGATAATCAAAACACAAAAATGTCTAAATTATGACCACATGGGTGAACTCAATATCAGATTACTCTGATTTTTGAGTGACTTGAGTTTAAAATCCTTCTTCTGCATAAATCTATAGTTTTATTCCTATCTCCATTTCCTTTAAGGTCCTTTAACTGTGTGAGCTGTTCATACTCTAAACTACTACATGGACAGTATGGGACTGAAAGAGTCTAATGCAAATCAATCAGAAAGAACACCACAGCTAAAAACAGCGTTAATGAGAACACCACATACACAAAATCCAACTCCATGTTTTCAATAAAAAAGGAATTGCCAAGTGTCAGCATCCAAAATCCTCATAGTATCAAAGGTCATACTATCAGCAACCAGAAGCTCTGATTTTGCTAGGGCATTTTAAACATCAGACGGAGATCACAGGGGATTGCAACAGGTTAGAAATTTGTTTAGTTTATCAACACTGTAATGCTACCAGACATTGCCCCTCCAACTCTGAATGTTCCACACTTCCTTCTCATCCCTGCAAAACACTTCATATTAAAAGAAACTACACACTGGCAAGCTAGAAGAACGTTTTATTTCACAAGGGTGTTGTGACACTTAATTCATGTTTATAAAGCCTTTTGTATTGTGCCTTTCATCTACTGTGGGAACCTCACAGTATTATCAATAAGGTCTTTCCTGCAGTAGAAGAGCTTTGCTAAAATAGCTATACTAGCAAATCTGCCTTGTCGAGATGTGGTTTACACAGGCAAAAAAATTATTTTGCCAGAACAATTAATACCAGTTCCCTGAAAAAAACATACTATACTGGCAGAAGCACAATTTTGGTGTTATCTAACTGAGTCTAGCACAGAATACTGTATGTCAGCTAAGGGTGATTTCTGCACAATCTTAATGGAATAGTTACACTGCAAAAATCTTGAGAGGTAGCTCTGATCAACATTTTGGAGACTGCAAATGTGTATTTACTACTTTGTTCACGTGAACAAGCTCCAAGTGTAGTCCTCTGTTAAGATATCCCGTTAGCAGCAAATGCATTTGAATATACTATTTCATACAAAACAATAGAGGAGTGGAGGTTTTTTTCCCTTTCAGAATCAAGAAGTCACAGGAATAAAGATAAAGCCTTGGTCAGATATATTCTGCCAAATAGAAAAGAGAATTAACAGCATTATAATGAATACTTACAAACTACTTACACAATTGCAAAGAACAAAAGACTGTGGTACAAGAAACTAGTTCACGCAACAGCCCTTTAACTGTGCTAACATTCTTTTCTATTCAAGACCTCAGTTTTCTCACAAGTTTAAAACAACATCAAATATCCAATTGTTATTTATCTCCTAGCAAAGGTGGAAAGTTGCCATCACGTCAGGTTCCCAAATGACTACTTATCATTTTTCTAGTCACATTTAGCCTTATTCTGAGCTGCCAGGGGTAGCAGTCTGCAGCTACCAGCACTAGTACATTTGCATTTTGCCTATCAACATTTCCAGAACTTGGTAGAAGCCTGTAGCAAATCTTATCACCTAAGGGCTTGCTTATACAGGGAAAGCAAACTCATCTGTTTCACATCACTGGAAGGATTTTTTCTGGTAGACATCTGCATTTATTTTAGAAAGGTGTCACTCATATCCATGTGCAGTAGCACACCATTTTCCAACTCTCAACAGTACCAAAGCAATGCTTTACACTACAGAGTAAGACTTTGGCAGAGTCATGTTTCAAAGCTGTCATGGGTTACAAACTGGCTAAACATTATCCCAACAAACTGATTCGGATCAGACATGCTTGGGTTTGGAATGGAGATCAAAACTCAAAACAAGGAATTACCCTAGTTAACAACATGGAAAATTTATTTTCCATATGAAAGATGGCTTCATTACCAAAATTCAAGCAGGTGTACTCAGTTGCTTTCCACTAAGAAGCAAAGTTAAAACTACTTGAAAGCAAAATTAACCATGAAACTCAATCTTCTTTGCTACAGAGATAAATTAGAAGACTAACCACCATAAATTAATAAATTAAACCTATTAGTTACCGACATAGCACAGCAGAACACACAGCCCTCATACCATGACTATGTGATGTGCTGTTTTGTCACACAAAAGATTTATGGATTTATGTTTTGTCACACAGAGGATTTATGTGGCCTCTGAAATGATAAGCATAATAATAATAAGCAGCAATTCATAATTTCTGTATGTTTTCTCAGTCACTGATGTAGTTGCCTATATAGCATAAAAACATCACCGACTTAAAAAAAAATCAGTCTTGACTATTCTGGACTAGGCTTAAAAAGATCAAGGTTCAAGTAAGAACCAAAAGAGATAAAATCTTTTTGCAGATTGGCTAAGCTATACACCAAAGCTGCAACACTAAAAGGCTGTGGACTGTCTTGCATAAAGAAGCACTTTCTTGTCATTAGAGTATTAAGAAAAAGCTGGATCGCATTTCCTTTTCCCGCTATCATGTATTTTGCATGTAAGCAGCTGTTCCTAATCAATGAGAGTTTGATATTAACACTTTGTGCAACATGAAAATTAAGTCACAGACTTGTTTCAAAACTGCAAAGACATTTTCTCTCAATTTGCTGTGCCTACAGCACAGCAACCATATAGTCCTACGTCCTTCATAGCATCCTTCACTGGTATCACTAGAAGGTTTGCATGAAGATCAAGGACAGAATACTGCCATTAGACAGTAATTATACTTCCAGCTGGAAAAGTTCATTCTTGCCTTTGGAATACTCAGCAGGAAAATCTAAGGTTAACCACTCTTCAAGGCAAGGCTATTTTGTCCCTATGTTTCTTCCCCTTCCACTCGCTTCTTTCTTTTAGCTCTTTCCCATCCATTCTTAACGGTCTTCACTCTCTTGAGCCTCTGATTGTGCTGACTAATCCCTTCATGTCTTCCCAGGAAGAGAGCTCACAAGGAACTTGCAGGTTTCAGTGTGTCATCTTTCTGTATTCCCTGAGTTCTGTCTAACAAAAGCGCTCCCTGGCTGAGTACATCCTGGCAGTGAAGTTCAGATAAAGCATTTGGAGCAAAAGTCTAACAGCAAATACATGGAAGCTGAGGCCAGGCTTCCCAGTGGAAGGTCACCCACTCTGGAACATTCTTCCATCACTGACCAAGATATTCCCCATTCATAATTTTCAAGATGAAGTACACTTCAAGGCCATCTTTGTTTCTCTTAAGCAAACATGGAAGAAAAGAAATTGACTCAGGCTGAGGCATTTTTCCTCTTAAGTTTTCTGGAATTCGTAACTACTGCAGAGTTTCTGCAGAGGTAGAAATGAAATTTAAAAGGTAGAAACATGATCAGCTGTTCTTTTCTACACTGAAGCACAAAGCCACAACTACAAAAGAAATGCAGTTAAATGATGAGGAGCTCATGTCTGCTGAGACAGCCGAAGCACCCTGAACAATGTGGGGAGACTGAGGCTACACTTTTTCAGCAAGCTCACATAAAGAAGTTCAAGCTGTTGCTTTTGACCTTTAGCACCCTTCATGATTTGTGTCCTGCACCACTGAGAACAGGAGAAAGTCTAGGACAGGTTAAAGATTTAGCCAGTAAAGAGCATTTACAACTCAGTCATGAACTTCCTACTTCTAACAGAATGGAGGTTCACCAACTTTCAGAGCATGCTGGGACCTGTGCACTTAAACTTTATGGGGATGATGGGAGGAACAAGAAATACAGAGGAAAACAGATGCTTTAGTTTTTTAGATCTCAAATCATCTATATAGATCTAAACTTCTATTTGTACCTAAAGGTAACTATTGTAAAGAAATACCACAAGTTGCAAAACAATATGCAGAATTGAAGACATACTGATTTTGCACAAAGGGCTGAAGTATAATCAAAATCCAGAAGTCCTTGCATTTTAAGTATACTTTAAAAAGTCAACCACAAATATGCAAAAATTTTTTGCACTAAAAAAGCAAACACAAAAAGCAGCACTCTGGGTAATTGATCAATCAATCAGCTTGCCTAGGAATCCATTTGTGCACACTGTTTCTTTGGATGTAAAACACAGGATTCAAAAGCAGCTGCACCTATTTCATAATTCACGTTTTCATCACCCAACTACGAAGGCAGAATAGCAGTCTCTGCATATGCACAAGTAATTCTGTGACAAACCATCAGTTCCAATTGAGGAAAACACTTTCACACACAACATTTAAAAAATTAATTGTCTTTTGGCCTCTGAGAAACACCACAGAAATTCCAATTTTTCCTCACTTTAGCATATGTCCATCTTTTAACATAACAAACTTGGATGCTGTTTTATCACTTCTATCACATAGGAAAAGAATAGTCACTTTTCACCTGAAAATGAGTCTCAAAAATGTTACCTTAAGACTGAACACGCACTAAAATCTAGGTGCTTCCTCCACCAAAACATTTACACTTTTCACACTGCTTCCACAAATATTTAATTTATAAACAATTATTTCATAAGAAGCTTTTCTTGAAATAGCTGTAAAACAAACATTTGAAGACCAAAATGGCACAATGTGTGTTACACTTCTCCCTGCTTTCCAGGGCACGTCAGAGCCAGAGTCACGACACAGCACATCCAAACCAGCAGACAAACCCACAATACCTAAATCTGTAATATTATCTAATAATAGCTGATCCTAATTTAGAATCCTAAGATTTGAAAACATGAATTATAAAAACAAAACAAACAAACAAAAAACCCCTCCAAAAAACTCCCACAACCAAAACCAATCTTGGGTAAGTTTCAGAAGCCAGTCTGAGCCCCCCCCATTGTCTCTTTCGTCATGCTGAAGTTTGCTTTGTTGTTGTTTTCATCTTTCCTTTTAAAATAGCCTCCTGCAGCTCTAAGCTAAAAGTCTTCCTGGAGCTTCTATGTGACAGCTGCAGTATCTTAGCCATCTGTTTAATTTATATTTGCTAATGCAGCTCCTGCTGTTTTCAACTGACAGCTTTTTTCCTTCTTATTACCCCCACACGGGAAATCATTGCACTTGCCAAAGTTTCTCTGTAGTCTCAGATGTCAAATCAAGTCTGGTGACAAAAGGTGATGAATGAGGCTCAATGATCTACCTCTCTTTTGTGTTTTTTTTTTATTATTATTTTTTTAACTATGAAAACTTTAAGTAGTTTTTATATTATTTCTTTAAAGAATAATTATAAAGAAAAAGGAAGGAACGTACAAAAACAAAGAAGGAGATAGTCTAGGGAAATCATACTCCTTTCCTCTCAATATGGCAATTCTGTAGGAATGTTAAGGTTGAAGGATCTCCAAGATACTCTCCAAAGCAGATTATCCATTCCATATCCATTCACTAAAGCCATGATTCAATGTCTTCAGTCATCTATGCCTGCCTTCCGAGCTCAGGGTTTAGCTGACTGCTTATTTTCCCTCACTTGCAACCAATGTGCCTCCCAACTGTTCTGAAGTGCTCCAGACATCAGAAGTATTCAAAAGCCAAATGGAAAGTGATGGAGTCCCATAGCACAACACATTGCAAGATCAGCAGTTACTGCCATCCTGTAAAGCTTCCCGCAGGAAGATGCAGGGCCCACGATTTCTGTGCTATTCAGAGACACTGGATAAAAGCACTACTCCTGAAACAGCCTCACAGAGCAAGCACAGATGTTACTGTCCCTGCAACTCCCCTGGGCATGGTAGCAAGATTAAAGAGTCTGCTCCTGCTGAAAAGTGACATCAGGTTTAACATAAACCTTTGAAATTTCACACTGATCCCCCCATCCTGCATAAAACTGCATCACCTGTATCACAGTGAGCTCTGCGATACCTGCCTGAGGTATACACGCACACTCCTGTGTCACAAGGACCATACTTCACTGGCTAGCCCCAGCCCAGAAAAAGTCACATTAAACAAAAAGAAACCAAACTCAGAAAGTGCAACCACTCTTTCTTCCTAATTTCTTCCTTTAAAAACAACTTTATTAACTGGAGAGGCACACAGAAACATGAAATGGGCCCTTGCCAAAGGTGGTGATGAGAAAATAAATCTATTGCTCTGTCACCCTAGAGTGTGCTCCAGCTCCTAACATCAAAGCAACCCATAGGATGGAACTTGTGACAGCTCCCTGTCTCTCGTGCACAATCATCCCATCGAGCTCTGGAGGATAAAAATCACTTGAAGCAAAATGAACATTTCTGCTCTTGAAAGTACAGGACACTAGTGCCCAAAGTAACTACAGGTGCACTCTGGAGAAGGTTACTGCTTCATCTTCATATCCCCACTCCTTGAATAACTGTGCTACAAAAAGTTGATCTTTGAAGTGCATATTGGACAAAACAGAAAAAAAGAAAAGTGACCCAGAATAACCTTAGACCTAATATACTATTAGGTACAGCATATATGAGGACATTACATCCTTTCCTAGCCAGGAGATTTGGGACAAGAGCCAGACGAGCCAACTCTTAACGTTCAATCTGTATCTCAGTCTTTAAATACATGTAAATGCTGATGTACTTCACTAGAGTACTACAATACAGCATTATAGGCTAGATATCCAGCACAGATTCTATAGCTTTTATAACTCAGTGCCAATACTAACAGAGGAAAAAAGTAATTTCAAAGAGTATACAGGCCTGAAAACCTGAAGAGCCGCTACTCAGCTTCATTACTTGTACATTATGGCATTTCAAAGGTAACACAATCAAGATTACATTATAATAATGTAGATAGATTCATGTCCCAGGTCCTCAAAGATTTGTTTCTTATGAGTTTCATCAACCAAATTCGTACTAACTACTGAACCAAAGACCGATAAAACATGAATTCTCTCCCAATTTCTCTGTCTATCATGCTACCCCAGGACAAAACTATCTTTTATATCAATTCTTTGTTCCATCAGGAAGTAAATGCCATCTCAGAAAGAGCTGTGTACTGACTGACTGAATGAAAACACCATGAGCCTGGGGAGAGAGAAGTAGTCCTGTATAAATATGCATACCTGACAGTGTAAGGCAGCAGTATTTTCTGCAAACACTCTCCATCCAGGGTGTCTGATTCACTTCAGTACCTGAACTACTGCAGTTTTCAGCTCAGGATATAAAACTAAAGTAGTGCTGATTTTAGTAGTTCCTTCAGCCAGGAACAGGAATACCTGAGCTCACTAGAAATCACTCAAAGTTGCAAAAAAATTAAAAAATGTTAAAGAAGAACATTTAGTTACACATACTGGTCTTCTCTTTTTCAGCCATAATGTTTTGTTTCTCTTCTTCTCCCAGGGTTAATAAGAATTATTGAGACTTGCCTCTGAAGGAAAGAGGAGGCTCAGTCCATATACCACTGCTCAGTCTGATACATGATTGTATCTGTTAAGTAGAAAGGCTAAATCAAGGACTAGGAAGACCACAGTGTTCCAGCTGAAAGAAAACCAGCGCACATCTAGGTGAGCAAAGATGTCTTGCACAATGCTACATACAACCCTGCATAAAGTAAGTTGTAAAACCAGGTCCAAGAAACAAATACTTCAATGAAATATGGCAAGACATTTTACAGCTAACAAATTGAGTTACTTTCTTGTCTGTAGAGTACCACAGCCTCAAAACAGAGTAACACTTTCCTAACCCTCAGGAGTAAATGCAAGTAAGTATTAGAATCATGGAATCATTTAGGCTAGAAAAGACCTCTAAGATCATTGTGTCCAACTTCCTACCACTGTACCTAATGTTAGCAGGTACACCTCTAAACATGTCCCTAAGTGCCACATCCCCACAACTTCCAAACATCTCCACAGATGACAGTACCACCACTTCCCCGGGCAGCCTGTTCCCATGCTTAACAACCCATCCAGTGAAGAAATTTTTCCTAATCTTCAATCTAAACCTTCCCAGAAACAACTGCAGGCCATTTCCTCTTGTCCTATTGCTTGCTACTTGGGAGAGAGAGCAACATCCACCTTGCGGCAACCTCCTTTCAGGCAGTTGTAGAGAGCAGTAAGGTCTCCCCCTCAGCCTCCTTTTCCCCAGGCTAAACACACCCAGCTTTCTCAGCCACTCCTCATAAGACTTGTGCTCCAGTCCCTTCATCAGCTTCTTTGTCCTTTGGAGATGCAAAGCATTGCTTCCGGTGGGAGATGACATTATGGAAAGTAGTGTATTCATGCATGCCTACTTTTGGACACCTTTTCACAATTTGACAGTACATAAGGGGAGAAAACCTGGCACTTCTTAGCACATGCAAACCACACAGGCCTACAGGCTTTCCTGAAATCAGAATATAAAAATTGCCATTCGGATGACAGAGGTAAAAGGTATCGTGAACAGAGTATGTTTGGTTACAGAAAAAAAACACTATTCAAGGTTAGATGGATTCAGCAACAGAGCCAGGTACAGGATTACTTGCTCTCTCAATCTTTTTCATAAGTGTTCTGAACATTAAGCATACCAGGGGAAAACTTGAGATGTCCTCCAGCTGCTTATACAATGATACATCTACCTCTTCATCCTGGCTGGGTGGTCTGTAACAGACTCCAACCAGGATGTCAGTCTTGTTGGCCTATCCTCATTCTTACCCATAGGTGCACAATCCGATCATCATTAATCTCCCGTTCCATGGCAGCAAGAGTCTCCCTAATAAACAGGGCCACCCTTTTTCCCTTATCTGTCTCTCCTGAAGAGATGGTAGCCATCCAGCACTCCAGTCATGAGTCACCACATTTCCGTGATGGTGACTATCATAGCTTTCCTGCTGTACCAAGGCTTCCAGCTCCTCTTGTTTGTTACCCATACATGAATATATTAGTGAACATGAACTTCAGCTGGACTGTTGACTTCACACCTGACCCTGGCTTACCACCCTCAGTCTCCTCTCTGGAGAGCCTGATTTCATTCCCTTCCCCCTTCAAACCTAGTTTAAAGCCCTCCCAATAAGCCCTGCCAACTCATGGGCTAGAATCACGTTGCCCTTTTTAGATAGATAGAGCCTATCTAGGTCTAGATGGCCAGATGCAGTAAAAGTTGCCCCGTGATCAAAAAAAATGAAATTCTGCTGAAGGCACTAGTCCTTGAGCCATTTATTGATAACGTGGTTCTCCTGTTCAGTATTCATCCCCACCACTGAAGGAACTAACTAGAACACCAAGTGCACTCCTGCCCCATAAATCAATTGACCCAGAGTCTTGAATTGCTTTATAATTACCCGGTGCCCTTCTTATCAACCTCACCACTGCTGGCCTGGAAAACCAACAGAGGGTAATAATCAGAGGGCTGAGTTAGCTCGGGCAGTCAGTCTCCTGGTGGTGTCCCATACCCGGGCCCCAGGGAGGCAGCAGACTTCCCTGTGGGATGAGTCCAGGAGACATAAAGGACCCGCTGTTCGCCTCAGAAGAGAGTCAAATATTACAACTACCATTCCTTTCTTTTTAGTACCAGAGGTTGTGATCCATCCAACAGACAAAGCGTAACTGAGACACTCTGCAGACAAATTATTTTCGTCAGACTCATATGCCTGACCCTCTGGATCCAGGGCCTCGTATCTGTTCTGAAGCAACCTGTTCTCAATCTCCTGCGTGTCCCAGCTTCAAAAGGTGCCGAGGCAGCCAAGCTGGTGCCCTGGAATGATGCAGCAGCCATGTATTTTCCAGCCTCATATGCCAGAGCCTTCCCCATAAAAGTTAATGTTAGTGTACTTTAAGCGCAGAGGTAACAGCCAAACAAACTCCCAAGAATTTAAAAATTTTTTCTTCCAAAAAAACAAGCTTCATAGTTCATCTGTACTTCAAGTGTCTAGATTTAAAAGGAAAAGGCAAGGACATCTGCTCACAGCTGATAAGTCCTCATGCTTACGGACATTTATTTATGTCCATGATCCAGAACAACAAACTCACGTATTTTAAACAACTGAAACAACTATTAGATAAAATATGGAAATGAGAAGATGGGACTAGAAGCAAACTCCTTTACTATCTATATCCCTTCACCATAAATCATGAAAAAACACATCTAGGTGAAAGTAATAGAAGATCTATACTGTTTGTGGAGATTAACTACCAATGCAGTTTCAAAAAGAATTTCCAAGTTAAGGCACAGTGGAACTCCTGACATCACCTTGTTGGTTCTCATCTGAACGTGGGGCCAGCACCTCTGCCAATCCAGGTAATGTTTTCTGACTTTGAATATATTCTAGGAGACAAAACCCTGAACAAGACTGAAATACAAACAGCATTTTCAAGAGCTTTCCCTAGTTCGTTCTCCTGTTTCTCCTACGGCGTCTCTATAGTGAAAAATGTTAACTCTTATTAAAACAGCAGCAAATATTAGACTCAAATATCCCTTCCCCTGCTTTTCACCTATCCTTTTGCTCTACTGACAAAAATCCACTAGCACAGACAGGGAAGAGCACTACAGAGCCAACAAAAGACAACCAGACTGGGTGAAGAGGTATGTATTGGAGTAGAACGCTACAGCTCTGGAACAAGACTAAAGGAGAGGATTTCTCTGGAACAAATCCGGAAGAGCCAGCAGCTGAGGCATACACTATACAAATCCATGTAAATACAACAAGCATCTCTCATGTTGACTCCATCCCACACCAGTGTGCTATTCCTAGTCTTCACAGTAAACTGACATCAACATTTATTCAGAGATCAAAGGTTAGAGAAAATATTATTTACATTAAAGAGATTAATCTCACTTGTCATCATGCCTCCTGTGCTTTTTTTTTCTTTTCAGCCTTTCATTTTGATTTTCTGTTCCAAATTTGGGTTATGGCAAGACAACAGGAACTTCAGTTGCTATGCATAACGTAAAGTAAACGAAATAAATAAAAAGTCTCAGCTCTGAGAAGCCAATGCTCTACATCTTTAGATAATGCAAACACCAATACAATGTGCATGATGCTTAGTCATGAAAAAAAAATCAGTCAGAAAATCAGTCTCAAGACATTGACCAAGGCAATTTTTGTTATGAAGTATGCCAGATTCAACTGCGTGGCTTGGACATGGATTACAGGCAATAGCAAATGCATCAGTACCTGGAACTGTCACTTTTTTCCCCAGTCAAACCCTCACAACTATTTAGCCATTATTCAAATCTCCTCTTCCTTGATAAGCACCAATATTGCACATCTGAGTCTTTTAAGTTTCATGAAGAATCTGCTCTGCCAGGTGAGGAAAAATGATTGCCTGTTGTGCTGACCTAGCACAGAAACACATTTCATTTCAGTTGGAAATTGTTCTCTCACAACCAGTACTCTCAATACATTAGAAAATGGTTTAGATACCTGATACAGATTTTAGCGTTTCGACTGTGGATATGGCCCTCAAAATTCCCACTGCCTCTCATTTCTCACACACTTAATATATTGATTTAATTATGTGCCTGTAATTCAGTTTACGTTTTACAGGAGGCAAAAGGTAGAGGTATTCCAGTAAATGACACTTGAGATAAGAGAATGAATTACTGGAGAGCAAAATGCTCATTCTTTGCATATGTGCCAGCCTATAATAAAGGGCTTAAAAATTCACTTCATCAGAAGGGGTAGGAAACATTGGAAAAAGCTAAACTAAAATTAGTTTTCCAGATTTTACGGTAATAAAGGTAACTTGCAAAGTACAAATCAGCAAAGACCTGTCCTTGTAAATCCATGGACAGACAGCTTCAGTCGGCTGGGCTGCATTAACAAGGCTTTGCCCGTCCTCAGTGACTGGGACACCAGGCAGCAGGGACAGGAGCCGAAGCAAATGAGGTCAGTTCCATGCTGCACTGCCTGGGAAAGCTCTGAACAGAAATCCATGCGCTGATCACTAAGGAAAAGGTGAAATAAAACATCGAGCAAGCAGAAGGAGGTTTAGAGATGGATTGCTCTCCAGCTGTCTGAATCTAAATAGCAGCCAGGAGTCTTTAGGGCAAGATAAAAAAATGACAAACTCTGGCTACTGTTCAGATGAGAAAGCAGGAGGGGAAAAAGGAATCAAACAACTCTGAATCTAAAACAAGTGTGACATGAACGGTTTTTCCAAGAATAATTTAACCAAAGACCAGATGAAACAGAGAAGCTACAAGATGCATCCTAGTAACAACAATATGTTTATTAAGTCAGTCAAATTCTCCTCAGGGAAAACAAAAATCAAAAGACCCCAATCAAGTAAAGGTCGATGTTGTGGAGGGGAAGAGGAAGCATTTAACAGGGGAAAATTAATTTATATATATACCCATGTTGAAAACTGGACTTTTTTTTTTAGCAGTTGAAACCTGTCAGCAATATCCAAAAAATTTTGGACAGCTTCTAAAATTACTAGCATAACAATCCTCACAGACTGTGAGAGAAAGTTTTGGGATTTCATCTCATGCAGACAGGAGTATATTTTTTTCATAGAGAAGATAATATCAAAAACTGCAGCAGATTAATGGAATAATGGAATAAATGGAAATACACGTGCCAGCCTTGATGCTGATGCTGCTGCCGCTCACTGAAAATAACCATGTTAAAACAGATGCTCACTCTTTCCCCATCCCTACAAATGTTAACATGAAGCTGAGTGCCAATTAGGAACCTTATCTCCAACTACAGTATCACACTCCATCCCAATGGACATCGCCCTGGTTTTCCTCCCTGTATCACTTTCTCTGAACTCCATCTGACATGTGTGATGTATATGGCAAAAAGAAGCTGCTTCAGTGGTGTATTTTTGAAAATCTATTTTTTTCTGCAGCTCCCCAGCCAAAAAGGTTCAAACTGGGAAATCAAAGCCCTGCATATTATTAAGTATTGTCTCGTATGACTCCAAGTCACAGGCAATCAAGTCCTCTGTGCATGCATCCCTCCAGGGAATCCCAAGTTCTGGGGACAAAAATACTACTACAATCTCTACAATAAACTACTTAAGGAATTGGATGGTATATTCATACATATTTCATATGAATATATTTATTTTGTATGTATTGACATATATAGATGCCTTTTTGATGCAGGAATTAAAAAATCCCTTCTAACACACCAGCGGCCAAACAGCTAACATACCAGCATTTTGGAAGTGGCTTGTACAACAGGAAAAGCAATTGCACAGTAAGAAAACTCCAGCAGGGAGACAACAATCCAACAACAAACAGGACATGAAGCATCAAATGGAAAGTGAACTCTTGAGGGGCTAAGACAGATGCAAAAGCTGTTGGTGGTAGTGTAGAAAGATGTATTCGGTTTGCAAGTTTAGGAATACATAGAAGGTGTGGAAATATTTATCAGTGCAAGGTGCTGAAAAGATATATTGAAAGAAAATTCACACTCATTTATCAAGCACAGCTGTTCAAAAGCACCAGGATACACTCCTGCATATGATCTCAAATAAATTGTAATGCCACACACTAAAGAATACCAGTGGTATTAATTTCTAAGCTGGTACAGTTCCGACACAACAGGTTTTAACTGGAAGCTCACAAAAATATTTTCTCCCCTCTCAACAAGTCTGTTTGTGGAATGCTTCTAGCTGGAAAAAATGTCAGAATTTAAATTCTAAACTCATAACATTTACTAATTGTTCCTTCCAGAAGCAAAACTGACACATCTATTGAACAATGCCAGGCATACACGTCTCCCAAACCACCACTATTAAGTGGCTATCAGTCAAAACAACCTCTCCTTTAAAAAGGACAAGCTCAAGCCTTTCAGCATAAGTTGAAAATTCTTCTGATGCACTCTAAAACATTATCTTGCATGAAATGTAATAAATCAAAACAAAGAAATATTTTCTGCATAATTTTACACCACTGTTGTTTTGATTTTCCCGCTTTGTAGCTCCATTTCATGCACTTTAACATTATCCCCAGTATCAGATTTCAACTTTGGGCCTGTGTACATCCAGAATTAGATATTTGTTGTTAAAAGGTACCTTATTCAGAAAGCTGTTTGGACACTGCACTACTGATACCACACGTAGGCAGCTGGTGCACACGGGAACTGTTGGAATCCCACTAAACACAGCGTCTCCTGCTAACTTCAGCATCGCAGCCAGGAAACCAGGCAAGTCACACTGCAGCAAAGAATTCCACTTCTGGTGTGATGTGGCACTAAGAGGAAGGCTAAAAGAAGTACATACGAGGAACAAGTTACGCCAGAGCATGTGCTGTCTCCATTCATTCCTTACCTTCCCCCTTACACTGCAGAGGTTACATCACCCCTTGAAACACAGTGATAGGCAGCAGCAAGTCTGGTATATGAATCCTTCCTTCCCTGGGTGCTTTGGGGAAGCAAGAACATGCGCTCAAGTGAGCACTCAGCCTCAGTCAGCTTGAGGACAAGGCTCTGCACTGAAGTCCCTAAGACCTTCTCATGGCTGCTGATTTCATCCACTGAACTGAAAGAGCATCTCAGCAGGACACTGCCAGCCTCCTTTTCAGCTCCCACTCACTGATTGCCAGTCTCTGGCAAGTGAAATGTCAAGAACCAGGCAGGGGCGGTGTTTGGAGAAGGAGGGATAAGAAATTCTCACCATCCATCAACCTCAAAACCTATTCAGTCGACAACTTGAATGGAACAGGCATTTCATTCTCCATGGTAACAAGAGATGGAAGGAGGTTGGGGGAAAAAAAAAAAAAAAAAGAGAGAGGAGTACGGACCCGGGAAAATCTGATGTTGAAAACGCTGGGGAAGTTTCAAACTTAGCAACTTCTCTGTGCTGCACAAGTTGCACGCAGAAGGGGGAAAATCCCTTTCCTTGCCTCCACAGTCCCCAAGACAAGCTGTCCCATGGCCGTGACGAGGGGCCCTTCCTGCAAGCAACGTATTGATGTGAGGGGGATGAAACCTCTTATTCTGCACCAGTCCTCTCCACAGGGAAAACAAATGCCTTCTGAACAGTGGGAATTAGGGAAAACTGCAGATTAGTGCCCCACAGAAAACAGAACTGCCTGAAAGGGAAAAGATACTGTCATACCCTGTACAGTATTTCTTGTCTACGGATCAAAGCCACTGATGCCGACTCAGTCAGTGTGCCAGCACTGACTACAAACTGGAGTGGAGAATTAGCATCGCTTTCTTTGTCTGCTTTGCATCTTACATGGAAGAAAATGTTTGTTACTTCTGCTGCACCAAACCACTTAGATGCACAAGGTACTAATTCTTTTCAGAGGCACATCAAAATGAAGCACGAAGCAGCTAAACTTAAAATTTGGGCAGCACCATTGCCGAGCTCACGGTATCTTATGGTAAGTCAGTTCTTATTAACATTTTGGGCCTGGCCATCTTCTGAACTTTTTTCCCTTCTATTTTACATTCATAACTTGAGCTGTCACAGCCAGAATGCGCACAACAGGGAAATTACATTTGGATTCATGCTCGTTTGTGTTCCAAGCTGGCCCCATGCAGCTACTGAAAAGAGTCTCTGGCTAAAGCACTTATGCAAGATAACTAAACAAAGGACTGAAAAGCTCTGCAAATCCTGGCTGCTGCCATCTTATTTTTTTCTCAGTTCTTTACACCAATTCTTTCCTGAAGAACACATTAAAATCTCCCTCCCCCACCCAAACCCAATTCAGAGCTTGTTCTCACTTCTGTATTGCATATGGGACATGTGGTACTTCTGTACTATTACTTATGAAGGGAACTTTTGCTTAAGGGTGACCTGCAGAGTTCTTTTGAGTTCTCCCTGTAGTCCTTATGTATCAGCAAACATGTTTAAAATCATAGGTTTTTAAAAACTGAGTTTTTCTTCATTGTGCCCATTTGAATTTTGGATAGGCAGCTTTCAGTTCCTTACATGAGTCTTTATTTACCATTCATGCCATTGCAACCCATAAGGCACATTAAGACATGTCCCTGTCCACTGAACTTCAGCCTTTATCCACCACCAATCATTTCAAAGGCATGGAATACATTCTTGCTTTTGAAAAATACTTTCTTCCTCTGAAATAATGTGTTTAATCTTCTCCTTTGTCTTCCAAGACTGTGACCCTTGGAAAAACCAAAAAGGGATCTCAGAGGGAACAATCCTACACTCACTTCATTTCTGTAACCCTTGCTACTCTGTTCTCCAACTCATCTTCCCAAGAGGGTCTTTTCCTTAGGTAAAGAGGGGCATATTTACTTTTTGAAATGTGCTTCAGGTGTTTGGTTTAGAAATATTTTCCTTTTTTCCTGAAGAATTTAAAAAGAAAAACAAGACTGCTCCATTCCCTCTATTGCAGCCAAAGCCAACTAAAGTGGGAGTGAAACTACTCAGCTGGAATATGTCAGAGCCTCCTATAAGTCAACATAAGCAAATAAATGCACCTGCATGATCAGATGAATTCAGTTCTTTTCAGATAGTTTTGAAGATATTTCAGAATTCCAAAGAGATATTTCCATCCCTTTTAAAATCTATTCTATCCACCTCTATTAAGATGAGGGTATTTAACATAAAAAGCTTTTTATGTTCCTTTCATAGAACAATCTCAGAGTACTTTGTTATTTTGCTTTGTTACAGGAGCAGAAAAAGGAAAGAAGGTATTTTTGCCACTTGTCACAAAGCAGAATCATCTTCCCTGCACTTGCTGTTCACTCACTTTTACCTTGATCCTCTTGAAGGTTTGAAAGCATTGTTTATCTGCAGCTCAGGGAAGGGATTTTCTTTCTCTCTGAAGTTGATTCTAACGTACTTCAAAGACTTGCCATCTATTAACATCATTCACTTGTCTTCCTGTGACACAAAAACTATACCCATAGAAACAGAGAGCTTTCCCAAATCTATTCTAGCAGCATGCTTCAGGCAAGGAGGAAGATACTGACAGTGTCACCAACACTAAGAAATGTGATAAAAAGCAGTCCAAGAACAGAGCTGTACCAACCACACCCTACTGTGTGTTCTCCTACAGCCACTGTAAAGGGAACGCGGATGTCTCACCAAGGTACGCAGAGATACACTTTTTGGAAAGGAATTTACTATGAAATGGCTAAAACCAGCATCTCAAAAGGTACCCTTCTGAGAGGTGCTGAAGTGATGAGTGAAGCACATCCACACAGAATCAAGGTCTTATCCAGCTTCCCAAAACAGAAGAATAACGGCACAGTACAGCCAACATTCAAAGGACTGCCCACCATGTGTGCCTGTCAGGCAATAATAAAAGCTGGAATACATCAATAGCTTCAGTCTGGCTGAGAACGAAGCTGACTTGGGTTCTGATCAAGTTGGGTGGTCCCCACGCAGTTCTTGCATTACAAAAACTACCATCTCAACTGGCAGCAGTTTTACAGAGAAGTGAACCAGCAGTGTCACAACATCCTGAATTGCACCTGCTCAGGTAACAAATAGATCTGCTGCTGCCACAACTGTGAACCCAGAACTAAGTTCACCTTTTCCTGCTCTGAAAAGCTTGCCATGCCTATAGAGAAAATAAGCATGTGAAGTGACCTTGCTGTAACACAGAATCACACAGAATGGCTAAGGTTGGGAAGGGACCACAGTGGATCATCTTGTCCAACTTCCCTGCTCAATCAGGGTCATTCGAGAGCACATGGCACAGGATTGCATCCAGATAGTCCTTGAATATCTCCAGTAAGAGAGATTCCACAACTCTTCTGGGCAATCAGTTCCAGTACACAGTCACCCACACAGCAAAGTTCTTCCTCGCGTTCAAGTGGTCATTTCTCTGCATCAGTTTCTGCCTGTCTCCTCTCATCCTATTGCCCGGCACCACCAAAAAGCACCTGGCTCTATCCTCTTGACACCCTCCCTTCAGATACTGACAGTCATTGATAAGGTCCCCTCTCAGTTGTCTGTTCTCAGGCTGAACAGGCCCAGTTCCCTCAGCCTTTCCTTGTAAGAGAGATGCTCCACTCCCCTTAATCTTCATAGTCCTCCAGTGGATCTGCTCCAGGAGCTCCCTATCTGTCATGTACTGGGAAGCCAAGACCTGACATAGCACTCTAATGCTGCCTTATTAGAGCTGAGTAGAGGGGCAGGATCACCTCCTTTGACCTCCTGCTGGCAATCCTCTTTCGAATGCACCCCAGGATACCAGGTGCCATGATCTAGCAGCAGAATGTTTTCTACAGCTATTCCCTAAAGTAAATATTTTAAAACAGTAAAATGAGCAATTCTGTTCTACATAAAAAAGAAAACAGATGCATTAAAACTTAGCAAATGTTTTGAGTTAGGCATTCATCCACCAACCAACACAAAGGAGACTGAGCCAGAATTTAGAATGCCCAAGAGAAAATGACTTGAAATATGTTTTAATACAGAGAGATATCCCAGCCTTATATTGGCTCGCCTGGCGTGTAGAAATGGCGGAGACCAAATTCTCTTTACAGCTTGGAGGGGAAGCTCAGTCAGTCAGATATCCTGTATCCACACATACTCAGAGAGACTGGTAATATGCCATAACTTAATACAACAGCAAACATCCCTTGTCACAAGCCAGAACAGTTTGGGGACTGGCAGGGCAGCCACAAGTCATTCTTCATCAAGTGCATTTCTGGTCTTTTCTTTATTTACTTCTGGGATTAAACAACACATTAACAATCTAAGGAATAAACACCCATTTTGATTTCAGGTCAGAAAGCACTCACCATCACAGAAAGAATTCATGCAGTTGTTAGGTTAACAGCTTTGAAGTTCCAGTTAATGTCAAAAGTTCATCTGCTGTGGGAAAGCAACATTTGTTTTTTGGTGTGACATTCCCAAATTTCAACCCAGGTTAAAAAAAGACAGTTTCTAATAAACATGGAAAAAGAAATGCAAATTTAGCCTTATGAAAATCATGGAAAAAAACTCGTATTTTGCCTGGTTGAAACGCAGAAGTGAGAAAGAACGAGAAAAGAAAACAGATAATGAATGACAAAAGAGTAAAACTACTACACATGAATTTTTCAAAACATATATTAAAATGGTTTCTGGGAATAAAACAGGCTAAAACCCAAGATGATTAGAAAGCGCACAAAAATCATCCAGACCTTCACAAATTCTGAGGAGAGCACTTGGGAAAGCCAAAGCATCTTGATTTAAATAGACAACCATGGCTAAAATACCTCTGAGCTATTCTCAATACAAGTAATTTCAAGGTAGGAATGAATATGGACAGAATACGCAGACTGAGCTGAGCTGATGGCACAATGCCTGTGTCACCAGCAAAAGAACACACTCTGCCACTTAATTACCTGTCATTCTCCACTGCAGACACACCACCCCAAAAAGCAGGAGGACTGCATGCAATTTTATCAAAACACATTTCTCTAATACGTGAAATTATACTAACCCTATAGCTTCCTAATTTCAAGTATGCCACAAAATTAATCAAAGAGAAGAGTTTAATAAAAGGCCCTTCAGAAAAACCAGTATTTATTCAGACCATCCCCATAATGCTGAAGATTGACATTTTAACATATTTGCGGTTAATTCTCCTTTTTCTCTTTTTTAATTAGTCAGTATGTTTTTAAAACTTTTCATAAAAGAGGAACTCATTTTCAACATCATCCATTAAAGAATCTCCACGACTTTATAAACAAAAAGAATAAATGCAAAATCTTTTCCATGACAAGAGTTCCATGTTTCATAAGAGAGCAAATGACTGCAAGAGTCCTAAGAATTTGGCTAATGGTATCTTGAACAAGACAATGTCACCTCAATCTGCAATTTGAGAATTTGCAATACCACTAAACATTAATGACACATGGAGAGGTAAAAGCTATCAACCAGGGAATGAACAGCTTTTAAAAGAGCATTAGAGGCAGATATGTTTTGAACTCTGAAATGCTGTATCTGCAGTAAAGGTTTTCAGTATTTCACATGCAAACGTTTTCATGCAAATAAATACGTGTTTCTCTAAACTGAAAGAGCTTACACAGGCACAATTAGCTGTTCTCATTGAGTATAAATCAGACAGCTGCCTGTAATTGGAACCAGAGGCAAAAGAGGTATAAGAGATGCTTTCTTCTTTGCAGATGTTTTTCCAAGATTTAAGAGAAAGTTCTACTTCAAGAAATTAATATAATACTATCTAAATCTACACGATCTGTGGCTTTAATGGGTAAATTTACATGTGAATAGTTGGTTTCGTTTTGGGGTTTTTTTTTTGTTCTTTTAGTTCCAAATTTCCTCTTGGATTTTACCTATTTCATGTAAGATTAAAACAGCCACAAAGATTCTGCAAGCCAAATTAAGCACACCATGATACCTCTGCAAATAAAGCTATCCTTTAACAAGAAGAAGGGGAGTCAATGCAAATGAATCAGCAGTGCTGTCGCTAACAGCGCAAAGAAGAAAAACATTACTCCTTCATTCTAAGGGGGATCAGAAAAGGCTGCAAATTTTAACCTGTGAGTTATACAGATGAAGAAATTAAACACACGTTTCACACAACAGAGACACGTTTACATGCCTGTTTCTGTCTACATTTATAATGCTACCGAAATACAAGTGATGTGCAACATACGCTTGGGACACAGGACACTACTTAGAGCACAGCAGTGAGCTAAGCCTTAAAACTCCATCACTGTAACTAATGCAAAAACAATGGGTTGGGGATTTTTTGGGGGGTGGTGGGGGATGGGGGAGTGAACACATCCTAACCCATCTTCTTATTTTCCAGTAAGTCAGCACTTCAACAACTTAAGTATCTATAAATTAACCTGTCTCTTAAGAAGAAAATGATTTCATTTAATTGTGTATCATTCTGCAAATAGGAGTATTTAGAACAGATGACACAATTTACTTCAGCCTTCCTGCTACAACTAATTGCTCCCACAATTTCTAAATCACTTTCCTATTTTATACAGTGATCCCAGCTGGTACAAAAAAGGGAAACTCTCCCTTCGTTCAGCTAAATGTAAAATCAGAATCAAACACTTTTTAACATGCCAGTTGACCAAAATATTGCAGATAAATATAATGAAGAACCATAAGTTACATATTTTTATACACCCCACTCCCAGGATGCCAAAGTGATGGAAGAGCCAGCTGAGGTACCAATGCTGATGTGACCTAAGACACCTCAGGCACAGATAACCAAGTAACTTCTGCAACTTAAAAAGCAACACAAGCTCCCAGCTGCTGCCTTCTCTTCCCCAGTGTAATAAGATATAACACACATTCAGTTTACAGTATGATGCCACATTTTGGCTGGAAGGCATAAGAGATATGAATTTAACAATGTGTTAAATTGGAGTGTAGCACCTGTGTCTTCCTATCGGCCTGCTTGATTTCCCCAGGGCCAGAGGATGTCTCTGCCACCCGGAGATGGGCAGCACAGGCTGACTTACTCCTACCAGGCAGAAAGGCCTGGGTGCAAGGTCCCAGACCTGCTCACAGACCCTGGGAACTGTGATAGGGTGGTGAGGGAAAGTATTCTTTGAATCACAGAATTATTTTGGTTGGAAAAGATCCTTTCAGATACAGTTGAACCATTAGCCTGGCACTGTTATGTCCACCACTAACCCAAGTGATAGACTTGGCAGTCCCCAAGTGCCCTAAGCATCTCCCTAAGTGCCATATCTAGACATTTTTTAAATACCTCCAGGGATGGTGACTCAACTAGAGAGCTATCAAATGCTTCAGAGAAAAAGGTTAGTCACTGAATGAAAATATTTGACATAATTTACAAGCATCCCTGACATTATCTCCTCTCAATTGTCTGTGCTGATATAAGAACGGTGGGTATACATTATAATTCAGGCAACTGCTTCAAGTGACTGCACCACAGGAAGAAGCATCAACACTAGCTACAAAAGGGTACATTAGAGAAGCTTGTGTCTCCTACAAAACACTTTAAAACAACCCTCTCTGTTGCAGCACGGACTCTAATCAAATGCCTGTATTCTCTCAGGTATCTTACTGACAAACATGAATAATATGATGTGTAATGAAAGGGAATAAAGGCTTGTTTCCAGAAAATAAAGTAAGATAGCTGATTTCACCAGAGGAAAAAGAAGAAGGTTGAAGCTCTTACTAATGGCTTTGTAAGTGTCTGATTTCTAATGCTAAAAGCTTCCTGCGCTTAGATTATGAATTTGGAAGGCAGAAGTTATGGAACAAGAGCATGTTACACATTTTCTCACAGGCATGTTAATGTCTACATCTCCTGTGAAGATAATCTTTCAGTAGTAAATTGCAGTTTTCTGCATTTTGAAATTTCATTATCTTTTGGAGCAGCAAGAAAGCAGACACGTTGCTGAAAACATCTCATATTATTTAGGCTGGCATTGTGCTCTCCGGTTTCCCATATAAATAAATATCAAAATTCCAAACCAAGCCTTTCGTCACTGACCTTCTAGTAAGTACTACTAAATATTCTGTGACTCCTTGAAAAAAATCTACTGTATTCTCACCCCCTCAAACCATTCCTCTGTAAAACAGTTAATCTTGAAAATACAATGCTGTCACCTTCCTTTTGCAGGTTTCTGCCATTGCTGTCACTATGGAAACAATCAGAACATCAAATATGTCAGTAAGCATGATTTATAAACACAAAAGCGCCAAAGGTAGAGACTCTACATAAAAAAACCAATCAAGACAAAATTAGCTTGTTAGCATGGAAACATCGGCTTTAAAGGTTTTTCAAGTTCATATGAATTCCTAGGGCAATGCTGCAGTCAGCTATGGCCAAGGAGAAAGCTGCCAGTGCAGCATCATGCATGAAGTCACACAGCTAAAGGCTGCAACTCACTGCCAGGACAAAGGGTACTAATCATCCCTTTTCCATCCATTGAAAACACAAAAAACAAATAAAGAAAGGTTGGTATACCCCCAAAACATACCAACGTAAGAAATATGATAAGACATACAGATACTTGAAATTTGGAAATTAAGGAAGACCCTCCCAGCTCATTTAGCCTGTATCTCAATAGTGCATTCAGTCATGTTCCCTCTGTTCATCATCTTCATTCACACCCGCACCAGAAGCAAAGGCAAGGCCAATTATTCATAGCTTCCCAGCCCAACACAGATTTAAAGCAGTTCTCAGAGAAACACCAGTCACAGAGGTTGGTTGGACAGCTATTCTGTTGTGTTGTAGCTTCAGCAGTGCAAAAGCAGAGGGCTTATTATTTCTGTAAGATGGGTTCATCTGAGCCCTGTATGTGCAGAAGAAGCAGTTTTCCCCCACTCCCAAAGCTCAGCACATACTTCACTTTGACATGTTGACTCAATTACAGCACACGGGAGCCTCAAGGGAACAAACACAGCTTTGTGAGACAACTCCCTCTCCACCACACACACATTCTCTCTGTGTTTATTTAGAAGCTCATTCCACGGAACGTTTTGCCTTTCATCATCACATTATTCTCTCCTCTCCCTTCACTACGTTACAGTGATGTACCTTCCCACTTCATGGTGCTGCTTTTCCCCACCTGTACTGTCTTAGAAAGTAACTACTCTACCTCAAATTTAGCTACTGAAGTTACAGTACAGGCAGCAAAAGCAAGAGGGATCTCTTCTTATGCCAAGATAGAACATTTCAGCTCAAGAAAACAGCTCAAACACAAGTTAGAGACATAGAGCTCCAGAAGACAGGAGCAGATGTGCAGCTGTGAAGCGCTTTTAAAGCATTGCGGAGCCAAAAGGATAAATGCATACTTTTCTTAACAAATACATATCTAGCATATGGTAAGCTCCAAGTGCCATTTCACACAGGGGAGACAGTTTGCCAACTAGTCAGTCCTGGACAGGTGACCCTGAGGACTGCTTGCTGCCTTTAGGACTTGGCTGAAGCCTTCTGCATATTCACTGCTTCAATGCTATGTGCACACACATTCAGATTCCCTCCAGTGGCTCAGTAGAAGAAACAGTCTACGGTATTCTTGTCTTAAAAACCATGTTTTTGACTGGATACCTTAATGACAGTTGGAAATTTATCAGATTATTCACTTTGTGAGAGAGGACCAGGCACTTAGGGAAGCAGTTCAGGTATTCTGAGAGAGATACTCCCTTCTTCACTTGAAACATATGCTTTTGATTACTGATTTCCAAAATATGAGATTACATGCTTTGTCTGAGACTTCCTCTATTAGACTGCAGAAGTCAGATGGGACAAATTCAGACAGGAGCTGCAAGGAGAGGATTGAAGGGTTTAGAATTCTAAACTACTAAAGAGGGCAGGGAAGAACAAAAGCTTTAAGTTACAAAACTGAGAGGAAAGGTAGAACAGAGGACAGATGAATTTAGTAAGTCTTCTGTGGAAGATCCACTTCCGCAAAAAGCATCTTCCAAGAAACAGAGTGAATTTTGAGGCACTGTTTCCCTAGTAATTAACAATTATATTAATTTATAAGGAAACTGTCTAATAGTACAGATGACAAGTCAGAGTTTGCATTTATCTTCCTCAAGTATTGGACAATTTGAAATAAGTCATTCCACCTCTTTGGAAGAGTTTCAATAAATCCTAAATGAAAATACTAATGGAAATAATCAGTTTTTAGAAACTGACTCACTTACTGTACAGCTGAGTTTATGTATTTTTCAATCTGACTCTTCTTTTCCCCCCTTTTTCTATCAGTCATGCATGCCCAGATCCACTAGATCGCATTTACATCTCAAAAATAAGCATGGCCATGAGTTCTGTGAACAAATTTGGGCATAATCCTGTTAGCAATTTAGGTTTGCTTCTGCTTAGCATTTCTGAATAACTTTTTGTTCTTGCATAAAGAAGTGTAAAAAAAGAAGGCTTTAAATTACCTGTGCTAAACTATTCAATAGTTCCAAAATGTATTACTTCAGATTTGTTATGTCTTCAAAAAAGTTTCAAATTTTTAAACTTAGAATCATATTAATATGGTGCTATGGTAGTTCTCATTTGTGTACGCAGCTCTCTGCCCCTCTCATTCCCTTGTATCCTTTCCTGCCCTTTAAAGTGACTACTGCACATTAAAGTCTGGGTAACAATACAGTACCTACACAATATTTACCCTATTTCCATCTATCATGTATTTCTGAGTACAATTTCTAGTACATTTCTAGTAAAATTGTAAGACTGTAATTAGGTTAGTTTAATCAAGCTGATGCTAATTACCATCTGACCTCTAGCAAAAACTGCTCTGAGGACTCTAAACAACCACCAAAGTCAGTGCCACAACACCAAGGTGAGAAAATCCAGGCGGTAAGCGTGAGGAGCTTTTGCATTTACTGTATGACTTCTGCAGAACCAAATATGTCACTGCAATCAATAAGGGAGACCATTACAAAATCCCTTGACATACATGGAGGCAGCTTTTATCCTGTAGGCATTCAGAAAGAAAGCTAAAAACACAGCAAACTTGGGTTAATTTTTTTCTGAATAAGAAGTCTACACCATGATTTAAGGTACTGAAGTTTACTGCATAGTGACTTCCTCTTTTCTCAATGCATTCATGCAAACAAGTCTTCAGCAGTCAACAGCTGAAATTCTCCTACCCTCCAGTGACTTGAAAAAACAAACTGCAAGGCAGAAAATCTGTTTCAACATTTTGTTGTGACAGGGGACGTATCAAAAATGAAAATTGATTTTACCAGGCAGTGAAATAAGCACTTCGTCGTAATGGAGAAAAGTACCCTGAAAGGGTCCTTAACCTCAGTACAAGTACCATGACCTATATGTTTGATGTGTAGAAAAAGTGTGGAAAGAGAGGAGTTTCATTATCTGTGATTCCATTGAAAAAGACAGAATTATGGGTTTTGCTTATAAAAGGGCACACAAAAGAAGCAAATATAAAACTGAAGAAAAGAAGGCAATCCCGTTTAATGGAAAAATGTACCTAGAGTCTGAAACACATACACATTTCATCTCCTTAGGCTATTCTCCCTTAGTACTTGCTGAAAAAAAATTTTGTCCATTACCTCTTCCCTTCTTTGCTTATCTGATTAGTGAATTGGATATCATCTTCTTACTCTGAGTTCTCAGAGTTTCTTTTTAATAGATTAATGACAATGGAAAAGCCACAATACTGAGTACCAAACATTTGCTATTTTCTTTGCTTTTTGTGCATTGTCTAACAGCACCATGAACTAGAAGATAATCTTTATTCACATGCCCAAGATTCACAGACAGAAAAGAGGGAACAAGACACTGCATGCAGTATAATCAAGCCACAAATGTTCACAGTGAACTTGCTCCCAGTATTTTGACACTCTACAACAGAGCAACAAGAAGGCAAATAAGCTTCAGAAGAACCAATTTATTTTGGAAACTAACAGTGATTCTCAGTCACCTAACAGCCACCCTCAAAGAAAATAAACAAAATTCAAAGCATCCTACTGAGTCTGGAAGAATCGGTGCTGTTCAGGAGCAGCACTTAATACTATCCACATCAAAACATGGCTCTATTGGAGCCCAGCAGGCTCTGCAGAGGAATCACACACTACAACAACAGTCAAAATCAACTCAGGTCCCCGTTCTACACACTACACTCCTGTAATTTCAAATATCCCTTCATATTAACATAACTTGTTTGGCAAAAATGTCAAGTAGCAAAAATGACAGGATAAAATGTAATTTATTGCTCAGCAAATACATTAATTCTACAATTAAACTGCATTGATGACATTCGTGCCCTTTTTATTTGGCATAAATTAAGGAGTTAATCTACTGAGAAAGCAGAACTCTGAAATCCAAATGAAGTTTGCCATCCATTCAGAGAAAGAATAAGATGACAATCATGTGGCATACATTTATCACATGTTTAACGTCATTCTGGAAACTGGAGCAGCAATAAGTGCAGTGTAAGAAGTTAGCTAAAACACAAGGAAATACCTGAAAACATGTTGTTGGCAAGGAGCTATTCCCAAGGAAGGACTGAGGAAGGGCAGCAATTCACAGCAATTTTTCAAACCTAACATATACTCAAACTACTACTTTGTGGAACTAGTTCATGGGAAATTTCATCTCTGCAAGGGAAACTCAACTGCAAATTCCATTAACTGGAACTCAGACAGCAACTCGGCTACTGTGAGTCACTGACAGCTGGGAACAATCTTGCCAGCTTGGGAGAGACACCAAATTCAATGCAATATCCACCCCCATATACTCAAGTCCACAAAAGCCACCACATCTGAAAGGAATCACAAAGATGCTGCTGCTTACAGGAGAGGGAGATATTAGTCTGGCTGAAAAAAATCCCTCAGCAGGAAGGGCCTGCTTCAGGCAGCTGCTGGTAATACAGACTCATGTGCCCAGAGCTCCTCAGCAGAAGAGAATTCCATGTTTAAATCTGGTGTTACTAATATAGAGTTCCAAAACTTCATCCTGTGCCTGAATTTCTGGTTTGAGTGAGGATATTAAAAGGGGGTTTAGAAAGTCTCCTGCACTAAACTTACAATCACCTCCAAATTATCAGTTCTCTCGGTATGGAAAAAGAGGCATAACATGCTGTATGCTAATATAAGGATTCCAAAGATCCCTTTACAGATTCCACATGTATCAGGAAGGTCTTCAAGCCTTCCTGCCTCATGAATTGAGGCACAATGGAACAGATACCACAGAACAGCAGGGATAAGCAATGAGCTTCTTTCAATATACCTAAAAAACTATATTGCTAAATCAAACAATATTTCAAATGAAGACATATTTTCTATCTCTGGTCTCAACAGGCTGTCTGATTAACAAACCTGACTTGTGCATCAGATGCTGCTTTTGTTAGCTGCACGAAGTTACGGCATATCTACAGTTCAGACAGTTACATGGATATGGCAAAAGGCACACAGTAACTCATTCAAAAGGGTGAGAGAAATGGCAAGAAGAAAGCAGAAACTCGATGTAGATCCCTCAAACTACATCTTTTATGAAAGCATCACATCTGGAAATAAAATTAAGGGAGTTTATTTGGGTAGGGGGGAGGGTTGCTTCTTTTTAAGGAATCCATGCCTTCTAGAGGACACGAACAAAAACACAAGTATCCTCAGTCACTGACCTAAGAGTTTTCAACAGCTAAGATTTACTTGATTTTATGGTCTTGTCTACAACAGCAAGCCTTAGAAGAAAAAAATAAAAATACTATTTCCAATTCAGCACAGTTGTACCACTGAGTCTCACATGACTTAGCTGCTAAAGGTAAAAAGACCAAAGATACTTAGCCTCAAGAGGACTATGGTAATTGCTGAACTCAACCTTTATTGGAAATGATTATTCTCTACAACTCCCCAGGTACAAAGAATTACTCTTTACAATTATTTAATAGAATTACAACTCCATAACTAACTTCTTGCAGGACAGATCCCTGCATCTACCTGCCACCTCTTGTTATTAAACTTATTCCTTGCTTGCTTGCAAATCTTTCTGCATATTGTATTCCTCATGGTTGCTCCTCACCACTTCCTAATGGAAGAAACATGCCAAACACAACTGAAATCTCTAATTTGATGCATACTATTGCACCAAATGTCAGTCAGAGACACACTTTTGGACCTGTAAGCAGTAGACATACTTCTCATACTTCTCCACATCCTTCTTATAAGAGATTAGAAGCGTCCTTAGTTGGAAAGTTTTTTCTCATTGATGTAATAGAGCAACAGAATCACAGAACAAGACCCTGCTCTATCAAACAAATTTATCTATGCACAAAATCAGGAAAAGAATCTTGCCTTGTCTTTCATGATTTCAAACACCCTGAAATTTAGCAGGTTGATGGTTAATGAAGTCTCACAGAAACAGACCAATATAGACATTATAATATCAGATATTTACTTTCATCTACTCTTCATTAAAGTACTAATATTTTCCAATAAACAAAGTTTTGTTTATTTCCTGTAAACTACGTTTGACCCTCCCCTTGGCCACTGCACCTTCGCATGCCTCGCACGCTCAGCATTGTACTGACTGAAGGGAAAGGTTTTGAAAAATTCCTGCAAAGTACTCAGAGCAGGGCAATGCCATTAAGCCTATTCCCCACCTTATAAGTAGTCTCACCTATTTCAAAAGCGCCCCTCAGCCATCCCTTCCCGTGCAGGTTACAGGGCAGGCATTGTATTTTTATCTCTGCGTTTTCAGGATTTCAGAGATTTCTTTAGCTCTGTATTCAGATCTGTTCAAGATATGAGACATGCCTACCTTTCAGGTTCTCTGGTCTGCAGAATGCCACACAATTTACTCTAAACCAGAATCTAACAGTGCTTTGACGGCTGACGCTCACGATTTTATGAGCTGGTAGATCAGACTTTCTCCGTTGCAAACCTAGTTACAGTTTAAGGTGACAGGTTTGGCGAGTCTGAATTTATCAGTTCCTCTGAACATAAATCTGCATCAAAGAGGATGGAAGTTAAGTGCTCACCTTTTCAGCAGTGCCTTTGTTCAGAAGCCAGCACACTGAGCAAAGTCAACAATGCCTGGCTCACAAGCACACCCTCCAGCTGCGGGGGAGGAGGGGGTGGGAATGTCAAATGGGTCCAGATTAGAGATAAACAGGAAAGAAAGATCAAAGATTACTTAATCTTATACACATATGAGGAGCATTGCACACGGGCCGTGCAAGCAACTGCTTTGTTCTAAACAGAAATTATTCAACAAGACAGTGCGCACACTACTGTGTCTCCTTAAAAACATATCAAGTGAAGAAACCCCAAACCTTGGCATTATTAGCACCATACTCTAACCAACTGAGCTAATCTCAGCACGATGTACAGAAAATAAATGGAGCATCATAAATTCACTGTCTCTTAGTTCCATTTCAAAAGTAAGGTTTAGGGGGTTTTGCTTTACAAAGGAAAATCCCCAAACTGGTATACTGTCCAAAGTCTTTAAATAATCTTCTCTAATTAATTTCTGGGCTGCCTTCCAGCCTACAGGAGTCACTCAGCAAATGCCAAGCACAGCCAAGTCCCTTCTCTCACAAGTCTGCAACTTGGGCAGTGGCTCCACGAGAGGACTCCTCACTGTCTTCCTCTGCCACATGAGAGCTTAGCAGGCACCTGGTATCAGTCCAGACAAGAAGCTACTGAGAGGAGCAGTGAACCTGAACACATTTTACTATTTATCCTATCACTCCAGCCAAATACAGCAGCTTAGAGCTGCTCTCCATCCTTTCAGATGCAGTCAAACTTACTTTCTGAATGGAATTTTAAGATGCATTTTGTTTTCATTAAAGAAAAATTCTCTGCTGCTTTCCTCTACACTAAAAAGGTTTTGATCCTGTTCATATCATCCCATCAATGGCAGGCTGGCTACACATTAACATAAATAATAACCCACAGACTGGGAGCTCCCTCCTCTTCATTCACCTAGATGCAAATAGGAACAAACCAGTGTAATCAGATGTCTATACCTGGTATTAGTTTGCTCCCATTTATTTGCAGATACAGCTTTTAAGCAGAATGTAGCAAGACACCATTCTTAAAAAAATCATTCCCAAAGCTTACCCACTTTTCTTCTCCCCTTATACTTTTTTATACTGTTTGTCCAACCATTCTTTTTTCAAGCAATTTTTTTTCCTACAGAAAGACAGCATCTAAGATTGGTATACAAGAATGTAGATTTGAATCAGCAGGAAGCACTAGGAAGGCAATATTAAAGAGAGGTTGCCAGCTTTCCCTGATACCTCAAAAGCAAACATAAATGGGTAAAAGAAACGTACTAAATTGTTCAATCTATTTTCATTAGAAAGCTGACTCTTTGATGTTAGATTATTTCCTGAATCTTTCCACCAATCTTTTGTACTATATATTTGTTTTTTTACATATTTGTTCTTCCAGTCTTTCCTTTGGGCAGACTATTCCATACTTGAATATATTTCATAATCTCATTCCCTTGTTTCTAGTTATGCCCCTTCTCACCTTACTAATTTAATTAGTTTCTGTCTTTAAAGTATGTGCCTTTCAAATATTTGTAGACTCTTATCACATCTCTCAGCTACACTTAATGTAGTTATCACACAGCCAAGGAAGGCATGTTTGCTGTCGGTCCCTTGGGTCTGTTCTCATTTGTTATTTGTCCCTCCACTCTCTTCAGTTGGTTTACATCAGTCTAGAAACAAGATGTTTGGGCCTGTACAACTGGCAAGGTAACTCTCACGGTTGTTCAAGAAGGAAATTCTCTTTTACTTTTATAAGCCAAAACCATATAAATCTGCTTCTTGCTACCATGAGACACCTGTAAACTGATTTCGCTGCTGCACAGCTACTCACTCCAAAGGATTCTGGTGCTTGAAAACACACTACTGCTTTTCCAGTTTCCCTCATTCCCTGGAGCACACACAAACACATTTTGGGTTAAATTTTTTTGACTGAATTCTACCCTCCTCGCAAATGGGAACCACATTATTTTGATATTCTCTCATTAGTTCTACTATCTCCAGTTCTTGTCTATTAGTGTCCTCATCTGTATCTAATTAATTTCTAACATTCACCATGTTACAAGATTAGAAAGACCCCGGCCTGCAATAAAGGCATTAAACCCATACATTTTCCAGTAAGATACAATGATACAATGACTCCACATGGCCAAATATAGTATTTTTCAGTACTATTGTGTTTACCTATTTGCAACTTCCTGTTATGAATCTCCTACTCTCAGCCTAAATTACTTCATGCAAAAGAAGAGAACAGACAACGTGGTGTTTCTTAAGCCAGGTATGACACACAGTCAAGCCAGTGGTACTGTCAGAAGGCAGCAGCTGCCTCCCTTCTTTCCCCTCCCTGTCCCGTGCATTAAGTGCTTGCACGTTGCCATTGTGCTGCCACTGCCCTGTGCTCTGGCAAGCTGGGTATTTCTCAATTTTAGATTCAGAGCACTGAATCTAAATTTGTAATACTTGCAATGTATTACGTTGCCAATATTTGTGATGGCACTATGCACCACGTTATGTAGGGACAAAGGTGTGAGACCATGTGAGAATTTATGCCACCAAAAACTGTCCATGGGATCCTGAATTCCCATTTGTAAGCACCACGGCAGCACAGGAAAGTAAGCCTGAAATCCTGTACACTGGGAGTCTTCAAAAATCCAAAGACTTCTCAGGAACAGACATAAGGAGAATCCTTCTGAGCCTGTGAACACTGAAGATTTCTGCATAGTTCAGGGGACAAGATGAATTGAACACAAGGTAGATCTGTTAAAGAGCTGAATTCTTTTAAGGATTAGGAAAAAACCCCAATGAAGTAAAGGAATAGAAGAACACATTGTTTATTGGAACTTTCTCAAAAGATTTGGTCAAGTCTTTCACAAAGGGCTACTCAAGTCACTGTGCAGGCAAGAAGAACAAAGTACCGTCACAAGCAGGAAACTGGCAAAGAGAAACAAAACAAGAATCGCTGATCAGTTCTGAGCGTGGAAGAAGGGTATTTGTGGAGCTCTCAAAGATTAGCATCTGTTTTCTTTCAGGTTGTTATTAAATAGTTCCAAAAGAAAGCAAAAACTAAATTAAACTTTCAACTGAACACAACTTTGAGTGAGGTGGGTTGAATTCACAGAATAATCTGAATTTCAGGAAATTCTACCAGAGAGAGCTCTTGGGCAGTTTGGGGCCACAGCAACAAAGAAAATGAAAACAGAAAGAGAGGGAGGTCTTTAATGATGACCCATAAATTACCTATAGTTACTCTAAGAATTTATGTTGTGTGTTAGTGAAAACAGCACCGTAAAAAAGGTAAAAAAAGACATTCAGGAAAAAAAATTATGTATATATAATATTCTTTAACATACATGCTCTTCACCTTTAATATGTTTAAGCCCATATTCACTGAAACTGTACTTAGCAGGAAAAAAAATCCTCCACAAAATGTGATGAAAATGATCAGTGCAAAGAATATGCTAAAACTGAAGGGAACCTATACAGCCATGATTTCAGTACCTTTGAAATCACAGACAACAAGCATGGAAGAAAATTCAGGTGTGATCAGTCATATCTAAAGCATCTTTAACACATTTGGCTGTTACCTCTGCCAGTATCTTCCACAAACAGAAGGTTCCGAGGGTTCCAGGCTACTGTTTAACTGCTTGTGCTGCCGGAAGGTTTTTCCTGAATCCCACTTCATTGTTACAACTTAGGCCCTTTACTTCTGGGCTGTGTGAACGTGAAGAGGATTTTTTTTTTCCTCTCTTTGCAGCACTCTTGGAAATTTTAAAATTATTTAAATTTCTCCAGCCTGAATAATCCTGATTGTTCCATTTTCTCACACCACTCCATGCTAGGAAAGGACTGCCAACTTGGCAAATGCAATAGGCTTAAGCCCCCTAGCCAGAGGGTCAAATCCTCTCCCTACTTCCCCATCATACCTGTGACCCACCCACACGCTTCAATATGGCTCATCCTGTGCCTGCCCTATTCCATCTCAATTCTAATTGCCATGGCCTTTTTAACAGTAGAAAAATGAAAAGTTCTAAGATATGTGAAAGCTCAAAAAGGCTCAAAGAATTTAGGCCCCTTTGGATTATTACGATCAATAGTAGGTCGTATAGTTATTTACAAAAAAACGCTGTCTGTCCATCTGCTTTCCCTCCATCCCTCCCATATTAGCCATCCTCCTAGCAAATGCAATCTAAATCTTCCCTTTCCTCTCCCCTTCTCTCTCACTGACAAACCTAGGCCTCCTCTTCCTTCTAGCCATATAAAGCCTATATAATCAATCTGATGTTCCAAGTGAGCTTCAAATTTAAAATATACCCTAATTGATGCACTATGAGCAGTTGCACAAGCTATCTCCTATGAAGTGACACTAACCATTACTCTTCCAGCTGTAGTCATACTAAGCAGGAACTACACCCTTGCCACCACACAAGAACACTACACCTCATCTCATCCTGGCCCCACACAATAAATGCGATGCATCACCACTGTCACCAAAACAAACCTCACAGAAGGAGAATCTGACCCAGTCTCCAGTTGCAACACAGAGTATGCTGTCTCTCTCAGATGCTGGGCTCCTTCATGTTCATCACTTGCATTACTGAATCCTGTACAACATATGACACGCAAGCCTATTACGTAGCTCACCCTCACTGTTCAGTATTTGTGCAGTTGATAAAACTTGCCTAAACAAGATATTTACCTTTAGCAACATCAATACATACAGAAAAATTAAAAGTCAAGTTATTTAAAGTAGAAAGGAGGACTTAAAGGAGAAGGAAGCTGCATATACCCAGGTATTCCATTATCAGAGCAAAATCTAGCAATAAATACAAAAATAAAAATGTCTTCAGTTCCCACAAACATAAAGGAGACAGGCATTTATACATTTGGAGTATTTTTAACCTCCTTGTCTTTCAGTGAAATGCATGTGTTTAAATCTCTTCAATGTCTCTGAAACTCTCACTCATAATTACATAATTGTCCATTAAGGAGAGTCTACCACTTCTTCCAAAACAATTCATCATCAGGTACTAGAAAGAGAACACATATCACTTCTCTAAGTGGATACAGCATTCTCATCTGCTCCTTTTTTATTCTCATTGGTGCATTTTATGCTGCAAAGTAAGCCAAAAAGGAGACTGAGCTACGTAATAAAATGATCCTGGTATCAAAGAAACAAAGTGATGAAATGACAGACAGAAATCTTTATGTATTTGTGCAGGAACATATGACATTCGAAAGCCATGGTACAGTATTTATGACAACACCTAAAAATGTCACCTACAGTTAAAACCAGGAAGCTGTATTTTGTGACCAAATTGTTAAGAAAGCTTCACATAACTTGTTCCAACTACATTGCCATTGCTATTTACATCACAGCCCACACAAAAAAGGCTTCAGACAAGGTTAGGGTTGTTATATAGTAAGTATCTACCCTAACATACTGCTCTTTTCACAAGGGCATGTAGTAACAGGACATAGGGGAATGGCTTGAAACTGAAAGATTGCATATTTATTTTAGATATTAGGAAGAAATTCTTTACTATGAGGGTAGTAAGGCACAAGAACACATCATCCAGAGAAGCTGCAGGTGCCCCATCCTGGAAGCATTCAAGGCCAGGTTGGCTGGGGCTTTGAGCAAGCTGGGCTAGCAGAGAGGTGCCCCCGCCCATGGCAGGGGGGCTGGAAAAAGATGATCTTTAAGGTCCCTTCCAACACAAGCCATTCTAGGATTCTAACTGTACCTGTATATCTAATCCATTTCCACATGCCTAACGAAATACAGATGCTGTAGCACATACTTTAAAAACAAAAAAACAGAGATGGCACACAAGTAGAAAAAGTGTTGTCCTGACAAAAACAGCACCGAGGCAGCAATGAAGCAAACTACCAAATTTCACACAAAAAGCAGAACAAAGGGCCTAGGTCAAATTTTCTCATCCCAGTTACAGCATATTAATCACAAAATAATACTTCTTTCCCTGATCAGCAAATAATAAAGATGTATTATGCCTGCACCTAATGCTCATTCACAGTAACACTGGTGGCAGAACAACATGCAACAATTCTTCAAGACACAGCAAAAAATACTTTTGTTCTTTATTGTTTGGAATTTAGGAAGCCACTACCACTGTTTTCATCCTTCCTTCTTCTCTGTCAGTTCATACCAAAGGCCTACACAGGCAGGGATTAAGCAAACAGTTTATTTCACAACTAAAGCAAACTAAGAACTCAGTCACTGCAGTCCACCTCCATCAGCTGGTTGTTAAATCAGAAGAACTAAAAAGTTGCTTTAATCACTACATTCTTAAAAAAGTACTATGGAGTGCTACACCAGAAAAACTGGAAAGAGAAAAATCACACCTTAAGTTACAGACTCTTAGAAATAAAAGAGTATCTGAAAAAACAGCAAACCTATCACTGACATTTTCATCTATATTTGAAAGAAAGCATGCAAAAAAACAGGTAATGAGAAGTATGTTTCTATGAAGAAAATCAGAATCACTGCAGGAAATGATGGAAAAGCAAACAGCTGAACCAGAAATGAGGTTAGAAAGGAACATCTCTCCACAGCCCTAACAAATCCATCACAAGACCCTAGGGAGATGTTAAAAAACAAGGGGCTTTTGTAGCAATGTTTAACATTCGCTTTATGTGACACAGTGCATATATTTACCAAGAAGAGTAATGCAGCACACTGAAACTAAAAATACAATTCTGTACTGAAATAAGTTCAGAAGACACAACAGCATTTGATCAAAGACACACAAAGGTAACAGACCACAGAAGGGTACAAATGATGTGAGAAAAACTGATAAGGATATATTTCAAAGAACAGGGAAGAAACCACAAAAAGAGAGCTGACAGAAAATATCATGCAGGTTACACTTGCAGTTTAGTGAAAAGCCTAATGAAGCATTACAGAAAAAACCAATCTGCAACAAGCAAGGAAGAGAGTCAAGTACCAACACACATTGGGGGGGCACACAAGGAAAACATCTAATTGGGTACTTTTATGACCTATTTTGTCCATTTTATATTAATGATAGCTTTCTAATCATTTTCTGTTTGTATCCAGGCAACAGGACCAACCATGCATGTAAGAGATCAGGATACTATTAATATATCTTTAAGCTGAGGCAGATGACAAATTTTTACAGAGGCAACGAAGAATTCCAGGCCTTGTTGTCTCCCCACCAACTGGAAAAAAACCAACCCATTCCATTCACACCCCAGACTACACGTTCTGCTGCAATAGAGCAGCAAACTACTCCCATCGTGGAAATAATCACGTGAGAGGCACCAATTCCACTTCTATCATGTGATACAATTACTTGCAGAGGATGGAAAAGTATCAGTAGAAGTTAGCAAGAAATGGGTAATTGGGACAATTCATAATCTCCTCAATTTACTTTCCCAGCAAGTCTGCAGAATACTGAGAAAAGGGCCAGATGAACTTTGCTGCTGCCATGAATCTGATCTGCTGTCCAACCGTCTCACCTTTGAGTAAAATATTGCAGTTCTTGTTCTCACTCTGCACCTCTTTTACAGAGTTTTCAAACTTGGAACACCAGACTGGTTTACAGAAGAGTCCTCCCAATAGAGATAAGGTAATGCATGCAAACAGTTAAAGGCAATAGGATTTTCTGGCTCATGCCAGAAAGAGTAGCACACCGACCTCAGCTAAATACAGAACCCATCCCCTCTATCCAAAAGAAATGTCTCTATGCTATTAATATCACAAGATGAGGCTCAGCTGTATAAATAAAAATCTTCATTTCAGCTAAGTCTTCATCATCTCTCTGGCACCCACCACCTTCTCTCCACAACAAAACTCTCCAGAGGGCCTGCAGTGTAGGGCTTTTTTGCTCAAGCTCACTGGACGGGAATGCAGGTCTGGTTTTATTATCTCCTCTTGGCAAGTTAACATTTATAAACAGTTAGGATGGAATTAAGGAAAAAAACATCAGAAAACAAAGTACTGAAGGAAATACGTAAGTATTTGCAAGTCATCACGGTTTAAAATGGAAATGTATTCTCTGGAAGTCAAGGGGACCCTGGATGCACTTTCTGGAGACCTGCTGACATGCTGTATGACCTCAACTCATACTTATCTTTCCCGCATTAAAAAATATCTCCTTATACACCTTTGCGAGGTAGCTGACTTTGAGAATTAAAAAATAAATACACTATAAATCCTCCTATTATTATTACTGCTGTTACTATGGGGGGACGGAACTGTCGTCAGCAAACAGGCAGGACATAATTTAATTTTCTTCAAATATTTATTATGAGACAACATAGCCATCTGTTTAGCACTCACTATATTTAGTTTCTTACAAAACACTGGGAAAGAAAATACCAGCTTCTGACTTTCACTTCTCCATATCCTTTCCTGTCCACTAATACATGGACAATATCCTTTCAACTGTAAAACCCAAGAAATTGTAGGAAAGCAGGGAAGATCTCGGGAGTTTTAGCAGTATTAAGAAGATTTTAATTTCAGCATTGAGAAGACAGGGTATGGAGGAAATTGGTGGTATGAGAGGACAAGATGGTAATAAAGCATTGTGCACAATGACCCCATGCTAAGAGAGATACATGTCTATACAGAAAAAGTAACTTTTCTATAGCATTAAATTCTCTCCAGTGCATTATAAAATAAGCCATCATTCTTAAGTGATAGCTGTTACATTTTAAGTGCCTTTAGCAACTAAATGTATTCTATTTGAACCCTTTTATGAAAAGGCTTCTCTTCTCTTTTCTCTCTTGCCAGATGTACTTCCATCAGTCTGTATGCAAAACTATTTTAACATGTCTCATGTCATACCACTGGGACTCTGAAATAATACAAGTCAAGGAGGTAGCAAAGAATCTAAACTGAGAGAATTTGCTAATGAGGAAAACAAAAAAAAAACAGAAGGCAACAGCTAAAATGCACTCATCCCACTTTATCCTTCCCCATTCTCTGCTCAACTATTTCAAGCTTGAGACCATGAATCGCTCCCAACACACCTCAGCTGATGGCAGCAGCATCCCTTACCATGCCAGTCCTGGTCCACCACTGCAATTCTAAAATACAGAGCTCAGCCCTAACTGGGAGTACACCCTAATTTTCTACACTTATTTATAAGCCACGATCCCACATCAGATGAGTCACTCCTGTCTGAGAGGCCAATATCCAACACCACAATAAAAAAGGGCACAAAGTTCAGGCCAAGAAACTCCAGCACACAGGTGAAAACGCATAAGCCAAACACACAAATGCAAAGAGATGTCCAAAGTTTTAATGCTTGGATTGGCAGTTTCTTTTCAGATCTTCTGTTGCTGACAAGTCTTCCTCCGTTTTCATACAGCCAAAAGCCTATATGCTGTAAAAGTGATACACTGATATCAATTTACTACCATTTGATAGTTGAATAGATAGTGAAAAGTAACTCCCTAATATACTGCCACTCTTTTGTCCATCAACTACAGATGCTTATTGATGTGACTTTTTGTTCATAAATGGTGGTTTCTGAATACATGAAGGCAAATGAATTTTTTAATAACTGTGACTAATAAAACCAATAAGGATCTAAGTATTACCTTTTTGCACAAAAATCCCAAAGAGAAACCCAACTATTTAGGAAAGGTAATGACTGCTTTCTAAATGCTTCTGTGTTTGTGACCAGCACAGGAACTGCCCACTTACAGCCACACTCCTGTGGAGCAAGGGTTGAGCACTGGCACAGGCCTGTAACTTCTCTTCAGTTTCTCAACAAGGACAAAGGTTTACACAAACACAATAGCAGACTTCTGCCCAAAATGAGCTAACACTGGACTTTACATTGAACATGATTTAAGAGCAGGTTAAAGATGTGCAACTGCCTGATCCATCCAAGTAACAACTAGATCTATTCTATGTTATAGTTCTTCAAGATATTACAAAAAAAAAAAAAAAAAAGGAAAAAACCCAAACTACATTATTTCTCAATCCTGTCAAAACTCGGCATTTTTTTAAAGCACTGTTTACCTGCAATGCAGAATACACTTCTCCCAAATGTTTTATCACCAGTGTAATGTAATAATCTAACACCTTGTTTTAGTGAGATACTTGTAATAGCTTTGTGACCTGATAAGAATCATAGTTATTTAAAATATTTCAAAATTATACATGAGATAAAACACTCACATCAGTTCCTACCATCTGTACTGACCAGCTCCAGGTATTTCAAAGAATGAGCAGAAGAAAGCCTTGAAGGCAAATTTGCAAAATAATAATCAGGAAAAGTAGTCCTTCTTAGTGTCCTTTATACTGATGATAACTTAAGCTCAAGGAAACTCTAAAAAAAAAGGTTGTTTCCATTTGCAGGACTTGTCTATATAACTGACACATAAATATCCAGTTACTTTTGACTCCACAAACTTTAACCTCAACCACGTACTGCAGTAATAAGTTCCATACTAATTTGTATGCTGAATATTTTTTCTTTGGCCAGAATGAATTTGTTACTTTTCAGTATCACTGACATCTCCCTTTCTGATGACAGCAAGCTATCTATAACTAAACCACTACTCAAAACAAGAAATCATCAATATTTCTTTTACAGAGACACTATTTCACAAATAGAAAGTACTCTGTAATCACAGTAATTTGCAAAGATGCTGTAAGAAGATGTTAATACGAAAGATACTGGCAGTGCATACACTGCACATTCTGCATCTGAGATTGTCTCTTCCCAGCAGTATTGCCCTTTATGTGTCCCCGCACTAGGGCTTCAAGTGCAGAGCTCAGAGCCCTTTACTCACAGCTCAATATCCAGGCCTAGACACAACAGGACCAGCAATATCATTATCATGAAGAATGATGATGAATACAGAAGATTTTAAAGGGCTTCTGGGTTTTCTGAGCACATCAGCACAACTGTAGTGTACTAGAAAGATTCACTCCTCCCCTGACGGTGAGAACAGCTGTATGAGTTAGTTATTCACTGGAGTGCTGTTCTTCTGAACTTGCTTCTAGACATCATTCCAACCTGCAAGATGCAAAATCAGCAGCAATTGCTGTCCTCTAGATGCTGTTTTACAGAAGTCAGAGGTGGCAACCACAAAAACGAGCCAAACAACACATAAAAATTACTGAGATTACTCAGCTAATTGACAGAAAGAAATACAATGAACAACCCACCTGAGATTCTAATACAGTAATCTGGTCTCTTCATCCACCCCAAATTGTTAGGAATGGGCTGAGAAAACCATTCTGTTATACTTCTCCCTGCCATGAAGTGGATCTTCTGTCCTGATCTGTCCAGAAATACTGAGAGCAGCTGAAGCCAAACCCCATCAGTGTCCTGGAGGACTCCATCATCTGAAAACCTGCACGGAAGTGCATGACTCTCTCCCCAATCAGAAAGCCTCACATAGCCAGTAATTCATCTCTTGCAATTAGAGGTGGCCCTGAAATAGATTAAGTATCTTGCTATCCACCTTCAAAGGTACTCTTATTTGATTTCAGCTTTTTTTGTATTGACAACAGAAAACCATGGATGGATATCTAAACACTGCTAAAGAGATCTAGCATTAGCTCCCTGATGTTAGCCATCAGGATTCTACTTGGGTTAAATAGTCTCTCCATTTATTAGAAGAGCAATTCTAGATGATTCAACACTTTTTTAAAATATTAAAGGATGTCTCTGATAGGCCTAATGATATCACCACTGATTCTGAAATTACAAAACCTTATACTATAGTTTTGAGTCATTTGATGCTGGCAATCACCAAGTATAAATGACACTGTGCTTTTTGGACACATGTAAAAGGTCTTTTGGCACTTCAGAGAGAGGTTATGACAAAAGAATGCTCAATCTGGACAAGCCAGAAATATTCAAAATGGTCAAACAACAAAACATCAGTGAAACTGCATTTTTCATAACTTTTGGCATGTTTCTCTAATGCTAAGAAGTTAAATATGATGGATATTTGCAGAGTTCTTCCTTGTCAACACAGGTTGTAAGTAAAGAAGGCCCCACTTGCTTGACTCTATTCCCTCTCTGGAGCAGCAGATACAGACACTGCAGCCTCTGCTCCCCTTCCACTGCACACACGCTTCCAGTGAACCCGTGACACCTGCTTAGGAAACCATCACTTTACAGGTCCTGTGAAAAAACAAAACAACAATACTGATCTACCCACAAACACTGAAAGGACAAGGACCCTGCTGCTCTCCTGTTTCTCTCCTTACATCATTGAGAACTCAAGTTTAATTATTTCCAGAGTAATTTGTGTTCTACTGAATTGACCTGTTTTTACCTTCCCCTGAAGTAGTACTGATAAATAAAAATACTTCCTTGTAAATTAAGGAGTTGGGGGGTGAACACAGCAGGCACTTTCCACTAATGTATGTCTTGCAGATGAAATAAAAGGCAAGACCATTCCACAAAAAGGCCTCAAGCAAATGTCACTTTCCATTTTATTCCAACAGCCTACTTCTAGCACAGACAAACTTCAAAAGAGCTGAATTAAACATCAGGTGCAAAATGAAAAAGTTGATAACAAATCAAGGTCTTTTAAAAACATTTAAAACAACTTCTCTGCATTTATTTTCCCTCTTCTGCCTAAGTTTCTCTTCCAATCCTCAACACCTTGCGTAGTTTGTTCTTTAATATGAAATAAAAATTATATAGCAACTTTTTCATTTGAGTGTTGTGGACAGAGCTAGAGGAAGATGAATGATGACTCACTGATTTTTAAATCCATCAGCAAAGTCTGTGACTGCCCCAACTTTCTGCACTGGAAGATCTGCCCACTCCACCACCAGCCCTCCTTCCATCCGTAAAGGGTGGGTGGCTCACAATCAGCCCTGTGCAGCCCCAAGAAATGAAGCTCACACAAGCCACAGGTCAGCAGGCAGCAACTCCAATGTTTCCTGCATCCCATACTTCCGGTTTAATCTGTATGTCGAAATTCTTTACTTGCCAAAGTTATAAAAGAGGAACACACATTAAAATTTGGACTCGGGTTGTCAGCAGCAGTGTTACAATAAGGTGACCTTGTAACAGTGCAGAGGTGAGCTATTTTTTTTTGTTTTAACACAGTATCAACTTCCTGTTAACTTTTTTGGGTCTTTTCAATGTGAAGACATACACTTTAACCAGGTAACACCAAAAAATGGGTCTGCCTTAATTACAGTGCCTAGTGAACCACTGATCACAGATAGGTTTGCTCAGCACTGCTTAAGAATGAAATACCAGACCACAGGGCTGCTCAGCTCCATCACCAAGTGCAAAACTAACAGGACTACATAACAAAAAATACTCAGGTCTACAGAAAATGCAGCAACTCCACTAAGAGCCCCCAGATTTAAATACCTACATACATAAATTACGAATGGAGCAATTCTCCTGGGAAATAACATGGAATTCTTCACGTAGAGCACAATAACAAAAAGTGGCAGTCTTTTCTCCTGTAAACAAAACTTTGAAAAGCGTAAGTACTGAAATGACTTTGTGGTAATATACCACTGGAATGAAAAGGGAGCCATACCTCTCTGAACTATTGCTCCAGCCTTGAGTCTAAAAGGCTTTCCTCACATTCACTCACAATAACTTGTTTTGTCTAAGGACTTTGCACGTTAGCTACTATGTTAGAATATATTCTGGAGCTGCACACTTCTTCAAATGCAATACAAACTCAAGGTGCTTGGTGATTTGGGCTGTGAGGATGGAGATGGATTAGGAGAGTGATCTGATCATCATTTATCCTACCATCTATGGGATCTGTGGGATCTGCTGGTTGCCTGTTGCCTTCTTCTAAGCTTAGTGGCCTAAAAAACCCACCTGTACTGCTGCACATTGTTCTTGCAGGCTTTTTTCCCAAAGAAATGGAGTAGAAAAAGAGGCTGGCTTGATAAGGTAAAAGGAAATACCCCATCTGGACAAGATGACTGCAAAAGGAAATTGTTGACTCATAAGCTCTATATTAAGCTGTTTCTTAAAATCTCCCACTCTCAATCTCTCCAATTCCTTTTCCCTAAAAGTGTTTAGATTTATTTTTCTCCCCTTATCCTAGCAAAGCCTCACTAGGCCACATTAGTAATGCTACAGTCACAGAAGAGAAGACCAAAGGGCAAAACATGGGAAGTAATTCAAGGTATGACTTTTTTTTTTCCCAACTCATTATTCCCCAAAGACAATGAAAAAAGTCCTAGCAAACACAGCAGGCTCAGCTCCCAAGATCTAGTATTTCAAGGCTGCAAATTGCACATACCATTCTTGAACACCAGCAAGAAGCAATACAGAAACAATGCTTGCTCAGACTGCTGGGTTCCAAAAGTTCCATTAATACCAGCAGATATAAAATAACTCTCAATCTGTAGCATGCTTTCTTCCATACAGTAATTATAATAAAACATGTATAGATGGTAGAATTAAAAGAACTAGTTTTTCCTCTGTATTTCTATGATCTGTGCAAGTTAGAAATTATTTTAAGGAGGACACATTAAAGTTGTTCATGTAAAATTAATTCTGATACATTCTATCTTATGGCGTTTGTCCTCACAACCTTCTCGATGTGGTGCTGTACAGCCACACACACGCCTTCGTGTCTCTCCTCCTGCCTACAGTTCCAATGTTAAAGCAAAATCCTAAATAACAAACTGCCCTCCATAACCATCCCACTGGCATCATATAGGCAGAGCTATCACCTGATACACCACAAGGGCATCAGGGTAGAACTACAGAATGGAAGCAGCACTGCCAAAAGGTTTGAGGTATTCTTGGACAGTCAGGTCTTCAGAATCGGAGACCTGGATTTCCTCCAAGGCAGGAGAAGGTGCTACAAAGCTTTGTATCTTCTTCTGCTATCTGTATCTTAGCCATTTCATCTTCTATTCTCCTCCAAAACCTGTCCCTCCCACCCGAGCCGTTACAATCTGACCTTCTCATGTTCCTTGTGCTGTTATTTGCCTGTCCTTTCTGGTCCTCTGTCAACTCCCTGTGTAATGTTTCTCCTTCGGCAACACAAGCTGACAGATGCAGTACCCTCCTGATGCAGTATTCTCCATTTCATTAGCACCCAAAAACCTGCTAGAACCTCAGCAAGCCCCCGGTTTCTATGAACCCCCGCTAATTTCCCAGAATCAGACATCTTCTTCAACAGCCATAACCTTTATTTCCTACAACTTGGAACCTTCGGCTCCCATCTCCTGGAATGATCAGTCTGTATGCTGGCCTGCTCCAGCTCACAACCCCAGGGGTCCCAGGACAGGAGCTCCCTCCTCTCCCCTCTATACAGCAACTGCAGAGTCCCGGCTACAGGACACGTCCTCAGCTCTAGTGCAGCTCCAGTGCTGACCATATCCAAGGGGCAGGGACCTGCAATTCAGGGGAGACACCATGGTCAGCCCCAGGCTCACACCTACTCAGTGGAGGGGTATCTTCAGAATTTCTAACCTGCCTGACAAAGTCTTAAGCATGCTAAAGCCACATCTATCCCTGTGACATCATATCTCTCAGTTAATTCTCATGGGAACATAAAAGAGTATTCTGGGTGTAATGCCAACATCAATAATCACATATTATATATATTCCATATATACACTTCTTTTTGATAGTCAAAACCACCGTAACAGATATTCGTGTTTGCTATAGCTCATATTCACTATCTACATTAGCAAAAGATCCCAACTGCAACACACAGAATCTCCAGAGCACAGACACGAACCTGCTACATTGCTTAGTTACCAATCTCGTACCTCTTATCCACCTACTAAAAAAAAAATAAAAAAGTGACACTACTTTTCCCCTGGAAAAGGAATTAAGGTGCAGTGGCAAAACTACAGTAAAAAAATGCTGCAATCATTGCACATACTATCCCCCCCAAAACAGTCCATGCTTCCACCATCCTCTGATGAAAATTTATGCGACAAAATGCATTTACAAATAATTACATACTGTTATCTTTTGCTAAAAAGTAAGCTGGAAGTTTTCCAAGGCAAAGGCAAGGTGTATATACTTTGAAAACATAACAGTGTAGTTTAGTAAATGTTTATCATTATTTACTTGCTGGAAAGAAGAAAAAAATGAAGCAAAGTACAAAACCCAAAGAGAATCTCATTTTCTCCTTTTCCAATTTGCATACCTGAGCTGGGAGAGTTCTTTGATGAAGCCAGTGGCCAAACAGTACATGCTATTTCCTTGTGATGAGCAGCATGATGTGATGTGATAACAACAGCTCAGAAGGCTGGGAAATAGTACTTGGTGAAAATCAATAGAATCTGTTAAGAGGGGAATCTTCACAGGGCCTCAGATGTACAGACATCACAGATCTCCCTATGCAATGAACTTCCCTGAGATAAAGCTGCTCTTCAGAAGAAATAAGTCCCATTGTGCAAAGCACAGCCCATACAAGGCCGTGTAAAGAACAGCTTTTCTAACCAGAAATAAACTGCTTTAGAAAATGTAGCTTTTTACTAGAACTGGCTCTTGGGTCTCCTGACAGCTGACATCTTTCTCCAAAGCAGCACAGCAGAATATCCAATATCTGTAAACTACATTAGATCTCATAGTAACAGAAGAAAAACATTATACTGATTATTTAAACAGTGCAATCAGGGAGCACTCTTACAGAAATTGCTATGTCAGATATCACAACTGGGTGGCAACTGGTTTGTAGTCTCTGGCATGGGGCCTTCCAGTCCCAGAACCATCATTCAGAAAAATAGCAGCTGGCACATAAAGATCAGAAGCATCAATATTGATTAAAGTTACATTCCAATGTCAAAATTTTAAAGCCATATGAAATTATTCCAGATNTGGCTTTCCAAAGAGGTTTCTGATCTCCTGAAAAATACAAACTGCTAATGCCATAAAAGCCAACATCCCAGCAAGAATGAAAGCCTCCTGCTGTAGGTGCTCTCAACTTCACCACATACAGCCCTGCTTTCTCACAAACCATCTGAGTGCAAGTGGTCAGAAGGAAGAGGGCTTACCTCAAATTCTTAAAAGGTTGACACACTTCGCTGGAGTTAGAAGCAGAAGAATATGGTCGAGGCAATCTTGCCTGGCTCTTGGAAGGGCCAGGGGGCTCTGATGAATGTATTTATTGCTGTAATCTTGTGCCAAATGCCTAAGGGTGACTGCAATTTCAAATCCTCTAAAGCCTGCAAAAACAGATAATCCATTGTTTAAAGATTTTAACTAAAAAAGACCAAGGTTGCAAAGCCTCAGGCAGAAAGAACAATGAAACACTAGACAGGAGAGGGCTTTGCATTAGTTTGCTGCCCACATACTGCTGTGCTTTGCACACTGTAGGAGAAACAGAAGCAATCAGACCTTTGTGTTGAGAAAGCTTTTACTGAAGAGGGAAGAGAAAAGGGATTCCTCTACCCAGTCTTACAGCTTCCTGCTCCCAGATGCACTATACACCAAGGGTTTTAAGCCTTAGCAGTGGTAAGTTATGCCCAGCATAACTACATAAAACGGCACAGAGTTTTTAAAGCTCTTGGCACTGCCGAAGCCCCTTTAATAAAATGCCCCAATCTGAATACTTAAATATTGCAGCATTCAAAAAAAATCAGTAGTCATTTACAACCTCTGCTGCTAGTACATTTAAAGCATGACTATGCTGTGCTACAGCTATTGCTGTAATGGCAATGCTGACCTCGTGCAAGAAACTTGCCAAGCCAAAAAAAATGCACTGTATGAGTTGCTCCCCAGGAGAGAGACAACATATCTGAGCAACTGGGATAGAGGAAGACCTATTGCATTCCACCAGTCTCATGTACTGCTTCCTAGAATTTGCTATTTCCAAACTAAACAAAAATCAAAAAACATTTCTAAGAATTTTTATGTGATACTTCCTCAAGCCTGTGTAAGATGGTCTTGGGTGACAGTGATAGGACAAAGAATCTTTTGCACTAGTGTTAACTCAAAGCTAAATTCAGATCAGTACCAGTAAAACTCAATTCTACTTTTTTTGTTGTATTCTTTGCTGATCTCCGTTTCTGCAGCCTCAGTGAAGCCAGCCTTACAGGCAGAAAAAAGGGACAACTCTTCTCACATTCCCAGAATGGATTTTATTGCAGTAGCCAGTTTGTTCCCATAACTTCACAGTTTTTCTTCAAGACAGTTGGAATCAAACTAGATGAGGTTTTCTAAAAAATATTACCTAAGGATAATTAATTTTAGGAAATCTACATTTTAAGACTTGAGTGTTATATCCTAATGTCTGCACATACAAGGTCATTCCATTTCATTTGGCTGAGAGGTGCCTTATCTTACACTGGATACCATTAAGCTCTGGCAACTGCTTACAAGCCTTGCATCAACCTCCCCAGCTTTGTCAGCAGTTTCATATCTACATTGGAAGACACCTGTGGTAAAAGGTCACGGCTGAAAATGAGGATGGAACTCCATACAGCCCTATGAAAACTTACAGTATCCCAACAGACAGCCTCTGCTACCAGCTGTCTAACACAAGTGCCAAAGAGCTGCAAAGACAGGACAAAACAAGTATAGCTCTCAACACTCATTTTCAAGCTTGGTATCATCAGTCCCACACAGGCAGATCAAGCAGAAGGTTTCTAAATCACTAACCCATGAAGACCAAACAACATCTGTATCCCTACCTAATGATTTCTCCATAAAAAGCCTCTTGATGGGGGAAAATAGCACCTGGCATTTTTGGCTTACACCCTACGTCTGTATGAAGATGCATTTGTCTGGTTTTTGGGTTTCTTTGAATCGGCTCATTTATAAAATCTTTATGGGGTACTTTTAAGACCAAACAGTTTACAGACATACCCTTCAAGAACAGTCCTGCTTCCAGTGCAGACACTGTATCAATTTCCACTGCCTTGTCTTTCAGCACAGCCTTTAGCTGATCCTCACCCTTGCACCGGATGCATTTCAGGAAGACATAATTGCAGGAAGGGCCTGAGCACTCACAACAATTTCAGTCCCCAAAGAGCTGTCCAGAATAGTATCATGGGTCAGACTGTCGGTGCAAGAGTGCTAGGAAAAGATGTTGAGGAAAACACAGAAACATTTCTTTTGTTTGTTTGGGTTTTTTTAACAAGATACAAGGTAAAAAAAACAAAGCCAAGAACCATTCCACAGAAACATGATATAACGTGTCATGTCTTTTTGGTAAATTGCACAGCAGCATAAAGATAATGCAGCACTGCACACTGGAGAAGCTGGCAGGTCCTGGAATAGGTGCAAAAAAGTACAGTACACAACCTGTGACACCAGGGTTGGTCTGTACCTCAGTCAAAGCCACTGCTTCACTCATCTCCTGGATGCATCTTCTTCACAAACTATATTGCTATTATTTCTTCAATCTTTCCCCTTACAGGAAATCAGTGATATAAAAATTAATTCATTTTCCAATTAAAAATGGAAAAGAGCAGGCAGCAATGAAGGACTGCAGTTACTGGCTCTCAGTCTGCTGGGCATGCAGCTTGGCTCTCATCACGATGCTTGTTTCCAGCATCCTTGCACAGTTTTTCATGACCACCCTTAGTTAAATCTAACCTAGATAAATTTGATATTCAAAAACTCTGCAGGACTGATGGAAAGAGAAGTAGCATGAGACACCTCTTCAGCTTACACCATGTGAAATCATATTTCTAAGGTGGTCATCTGGCATGTCTTTAGGTGGTCATACCTCTCCTCCAAAGACAGTAGCCCTGGCATGCCATCAACTCACCCTGTCCCTGAGACACTTGGTGGTATGCCAGCACCAAAGTGTTTGAGCCTGACTGGGTTTCTTTCTGATCAACTGAAAAGTACATTTTCTCTTTTGGGGAAGGATAACACAGCAAAAAAAAGAGAACTGTTTTGTTCTGTTATTTCAATTTCCACATCAGTTTCCTGATCTTCCTGCTCAATGGTTGTGCCAACTGAGTCGAGTCACTATAGGATTGGATTGCTTTCCTCATCAGTAGTATCAGCTTAAATGCAAACCAAGGGAAGTATGTTCAAAGGGCACCTTCACTCAGCTTCCATTCAGCAATAGGAAAATGCTACAACTAACAAAAATAAGATAATTATACAATAGCTGTACAACATACAAGAGAATTAACTATAACCACCTCAGAGAAACACTATGTTTAACGCCACCTGCAATTATGACAATCCCTTCTTAACCTGCCCACATACACAAAACAAGACCAAAAAGGAGTTTCAAGCTCTGCCTGCTACCACAGGCACTGTGTGGTTAGCGAGGAATTTGTATTTAGAAGTAATGCTGGGAAAGGAAAACATCAATATTATGTTTGAAGCAAAGCAAGTTTTCCTGCAGAAAGCTCTGTGTTTATATGGACTTGGGCCATGGAGACATACTCTGTTCCACTCACAGGATACTAAAGTACAGACGCAAACACATGTTTACATGGTAGCCTTGACTCAGGAAAGTAGGCTTATTCACATCATGGTCTGATACACGTGACCAGACCTGAAACAGGAACACAAAGGAGGGATCTGGATGGAAGTCTGCAGACAAAACTAAATCAGGAGACAGTGACAGATCTCTGCTTATAGGGAAGATGATTATGACTCAGTCATAAGTAAAGCACATGTAGTTTGAGCTCAAGTACCACTGAGTGAATCCAGAACATTTAATTACAAATTAATATACCCAACCAAATTACAAGTAACAAATTAAAATACGCTATTTGTAACTGAAGTGCGGGGCAGGGAAAAGCTCGATGTTTCAGAGGTGTCTTGGGCAGCAGATCAGGCACAGAAACTAGCAATTTGTGCCAGGCTTCAATGCTGAAATGAGTCTGCTGGACTGGGGCATGATCCCACTTTATCCCACTGAAAAAGCAGATTTAACACTGCAAGAGCTCAGCTCGTTCACACAGCTGATGAAACAGGGAGCTGCAGCAGTCCTCGTGCACAGACACTGTGTTGATCGATGCAATGTCTACACTAGTTTCTGTCCTTTTTAATAGCTCTGCAGCCCTCCATAACTGGAAGAACAAGCAGTTCATCAACACTAAGGTGACAATTACTGCAGTTCTGTAGCTCCATCACCGAGACAAGCGATGCCACTTCAAAGAATTCTCTACACTTGAAACACACAGGTGATGCCCAGAAGAGAAACACAAACAAGACACGGGTGACGACAGAGGCAAGAGGATGACATTTTAAGGGGTCAGTCAAGACACCAACCTTTTCTCTGCTGAAAACTTCTGCCTTTATTTAGATCATACAAGAGTTCTCAGTCTTGCTCCTCGTTCATCTTGGGCCATCAAATATTAAGAGGTATTCAACTTGCTGCAAAATTACATTATTCATCTCAAGCAGGGATCTACGTGCAATGCGCTACTGTGCTGGGCCACTTCAAGCTTATCAGGCCACTGGTACAAAGTTAAACTTCGAGCAGTGCAAAATCTGTCTGTGCAACAGAGAAGCCTGTCTCTTTACAGAAAAAAAATCATAGGCCAGTACCTGACATTTTGACATTCTTGCTTCCAGAGCCAACTACAATCTCTGTGGTTAATGTTTTGAATTGAACAAAGACCTACTCATGACTTCTCTGGGACAGATATGGATGGCCAGGAGCACGAAGTCCTGGTTACCAGTTATAGCAGAACCCTGGCTGTCAGACAACCGAACCACAGAGTCAAGGGCAAAGACAATCAACAGCTGCAGAGCAAGCCATAACATAACACTTGCAAAAGATTTCAGAGTAAAGTGCGAGTGGCACAGAATGACTACACCAGCATTAGCTTAAAAAGAGAAATCTACAGAAAAAGGTCTCTAAATACGAGAAAGGTACTTAAGATCAGGAGGGACAAATTTATGTAAATCAATTAACAGTGATGGTACTAAAAATGCTATGCTGAAAGCAGTTCAGGGTTATAAGCAAGTTAGTGTTACTCTGGAAGGCGTTCAACTTATCTTCTGCTGAGATACTTATCCTGCTGACATTTTCTACATCTGGACAACCGTTCTCAGTTTTTAATATATTTCATGGAAAAACAAAGACGTTCCAGAACGTGATTCACCTCAACAAATGTGAACATCTGCTTTAGAGTGAAATGAATTGTGCCCTAACACACCCTTAAACATACAGGGAACTTACAAGTGCACAGCTCAGATGAGGACACTCCAGTTTTATCTTCATGTGTAGTCAGATGAGTCCAATTCTCATTATCCCAGAGATGCGTGAACTGACTGTTTTAAAAGCCCTTTCAGACACAAAATTTCCCATGCACTTTAAAGCACCAGTAAAGGCTAGAGAGCTAATGCAAAGTTATTCACTTAGAGATTCTTAAGACAAAAGTAGACATTTATAAAATGGTCTGTGTTTCTTCTAACCTTCTAGAGTAAATCTCAAGCTTCTCTGCTTTTCTAAATTGAGCTCTACTATTCAGAGCTTATCATAGCTAAGGCCTATCATCCCACTGTTTCCTTTGAGGAATTACTACCAAAGTGATTGAAAATGTAAGAGTTAAGATCTGTTGAAGAGCTCTAAAAATCCACATGCAAGCTCTGATTCTACTTCAGAAGTACTGCCAAGCAAATTAGCATTAATTAGAGACAAGCTTAAAGACCAATAAAATATTAGACTAATGGAATCATCTGGAACCGTAAAACTAAACATGATCAAAGGAAAACAAGTTGCTCTGTCACATAATCTGATGGTCCTGACACAGAAGCCTCCCAAATCGAACAACTCAGAGGAATGTAATATTATTTGGAAGGTTGCTGATGCAGAATTGAAGGATGCAGAAGACTGAGAAACAAAGAGAACGGAAAGGGCAGGGTGCTGGGGTTGTATGCTTTCAAAGAGACTGACCAGATGGCAGACCAGAACTGCAAAAAGAGATTAACAAAGGATAAAATTGTCATTTTGCTGTCCCACTCTTTCCTCCTTCCCTTTCACATCAGTTGTGTCAATCCAGCTCCCAAGCTAATGACGGAAAAAGGAGCAAAACATTTATCAATAAATAAAGCAGCACTGATTCCTAAGTACTGAAAGGGCTACAACTTGTTGGCATGTTGTCTAACACATGCAGTTTTATGTCCTACTCTCTCCCCTGTCGTGGAAACCTTCCCTGAGGATGCAACCTGTGAGCCTCCTCAGCTGAGCTACTGCAGTGGGACAGCAAGGCAGGAGGGGGGGGGGCACACTCTACTGTCGCTTGCTTTACAGAGAATGCCCTAGACAAACTTCTCCACTAATGCAGACATTTCCAAACAACAAAAAAAATAGATTTCATAATATTGCACTGCAGTGTTGAGAGAGAACAGATTAGACTAGTGCAGTACAACTCTACTTGTATCCACCAGAACTACATGGTGCTCCCTCATTTCCGTCAAGCTCTTAAAACATGAGACAAAGTTCTGTAGATAGTAAGTGTGGTATGGCACACAGAAAGCACAAGGACCAGCACCAGGACCTGCATAAGTCCCGTACCCTGACCAGAGGACAAAACGTGTCTCTACTTTTTTCACTCTCCTTTGATTTTGGGGGGCAAAAATGAATGTTGGCATTAACTTCATAATTTGTATTTAATAACAAATATTACATTCACTTAATGGAAAGCAAGATCACATTATTTTAGGCTAAGTTAAGGAGTTAACATTTCAGCCTGAGAAGAGCTGCAAACACTGTTGATATTCCATGTCTACAACCCCAGCAGGAAGAATGGCTGCAGTAACACACAGCTACAAACACGCTTGGAAGAGACAGATATTTCTGAGCACCTTAGTGTTGCTAGTACATAAGTAAGCGCTGCATGGAGCTGTCCTTTCTTATTTTGCACTGTCCATTTTACTTGACAATTCAAAACCCGGCTGAGTGGAGAGAGAGAGAGAGAGAGAGATGGTGACCATCACTCTCCTTGTTTGGAGTTTGGGCAGCTTTAAAAAACAAGCAAACAGCAATTCCGACTTCTGTGAAAACAGATCTTGTGACACTGCTCAGTGAAAGCCACAAATATTTTGAGAAGGTCCAAACTGCATTTACAACTTTATCAACTCCCTCACATTTGCTGCTAAATCAGTTAGCTTACTAAAAATATTAGAGCAGGCACGAACGAGACAGAGGATATCTTCCTAGTGCAGAAGATTAATTCATCACTCATGTCTAGAGATTTCTACTGCATTTTTAATAGGGTACATATGGATTGAGTCCAGTGATCTATTATAATTTCCTTTCTGGATATGGGTCTATATTGAAAAACAGTCCCCAAACAGCAATTGCCAGAAGCCCAAGACCTTCAAATATTGCTATGCAGAAAGAGAAAGTAGGGCTCTGATCTGTATACTCCAGTAAATCTTTCAGTGGCAGTTTAAGACATAACTGTGCTCCACAGCATTACCGGAGATTCCTGCCTCCAGAGCAGGATCAGCAAAGCAGAAAGTGCCTAATACCTTCACTGCTCCACCACACAGCCTGGTGGTGCCTCTCAAACCCAGTGGCTGAGGCAGAGACACGTAGTTCCTTGAGATTCGGCGTAGTGGGAAACTTGACAGTGTAAGGGCAGGGGGCACAGCTCAAAGAAATGAGACACAAAGCCCAGCCTCTGAGACTCCCAGAGCTGCTGTCAGAGCACCCAGAGCTCAGCCGTGAGCTGCCCAGCGCACAGTGCCTGCAGACTGTGCTGGTACAGGCCAGAGGTGAAGTGGCTCAGCGCAGGCATAACGAAAGGCAGACCTCCACCTCTTTGCATTACACTCAATTAACCAAAGCAATTGCATTCAGCAAAGTCACAGTGAATTTTCTAAAGACAGGTAATGTTCCTCTAAGCCTTCTAAAAATACGGTCCCAGCCCTTGCCTTCTACCAGTCCTGTACTGCTCAAAGCCTGTCATCAGACAACAGCAGCAACTTGGATGCATTTGTATCCAATCACAGAGACTGGAAAGACAGCTAGAAAGGAAAAAATGGAACTCAAAGACCCTTGCATCAGCAACAGTTACAAAAAGACTAGGGAAGCAGAGAGAGCAAACGGGAGCATTCACCTCAATTATTTCTGAATCCAGGACAGACCCGGCAGTCAGTGCCCAGCGCCACCACCACCATCTGCCTGTGTGCTGCTGCTGCAGCATTGCTGCCTTCCACCCACCACCTCCACTGCAGCTGCCTGTTGAGCTGGAAATCTGATACACTGCAAAGGTTGCTCTGCTGCAGCAGAGGCTGCTCCCTTGTCTATAAAATATCCTGTAATAAATTACATTACAGACTGGGGAAAACGATTCGGAAGAGCGAGAATTAAAACACAACCTTATGAGAGCTAAATGAGACCAATTAAAGGAGATTTGCTACAAGTGCTAAGGGATTTTGACCTGAGCTGTAATCAGGGATAGATATGAATTCCTTTAAAAGAGGAAAATGAGCAAGAGATCATGTGTAAACAACTCTGCCAATTAAAATGAAATGGATTATCTTATCTGTGGAGCTCTGCTCAGAGAATCACTGCATATTCCAGATATATCAGAGAGATCTGAGACAGTCATTCAACCCTCAAGTAATGAGATAGGCTGTGGCCTCAGCTGTATTTGGTTATTTGCTCCCTCTGCCCCTTTTATTTTTTAAGAAATCACGAAATTATAAAAATAAACACAAAACCAGGCTCAGGCTTTTTTACCAGGCCACCTATATGAATTCTGATGCAGATCAGCCTGAAGGTTAAGCAACACAACAGTAAAACATGCCTTATGCAAAAACCATGCAGCAGCTCACACCATCACCGTACTACCAGATACTGCTGGAAACTCACAGCTTGCCCATCACACACTCATGTCCTGATAAACAACCACACCTAGTATTCCATACCTTAAAACACTGCCTCTCAGTTTTTCTGCATCCCAATTCCATTTTGCTCCAGGTGCCCCAGACCTCCTCTCCCCTCACAGGCAGCCAGACTAGAAGGGCAGGATTGGCTCCTGCTCTCCATTCCAATACCCAGTCTCAGAACCCGTACCCATAAGCCAAAATCCTTTCTGCAACTGGAGTGAAAAATTCGACAAGGACAGACGTGCCACTGCTCCTGCTCTGTGTCCTTGCTCTCAGCTAATTGTGCACTGCACTTTTTTTTGAAAATTACAGTTCTTCCTAGTTCGAAATCGTATGTATGTACAAAAAAGCAGTTGCACAAGGGCTGAAGAAATATTGAAACAGAGGAAAAAAAGATTCATTAGGAAACCATGTTTAAGAAGCAACAACAAGGAAATCTGTACATGGACTTAGGGGAGAGCAAAAACTAAAAGGGAAGAAGGAAGAGAAAGAAGAATTTGAGACAAGGAAGAAAACGTAAGAAGAAAGCAGTAAGTGGACAATCCAGTAAGAGATATGTTCTCGTTTGGAGCTACTGTAGCAGAAAATTTTTAGAATGTTTTATGCTGGTTGCCAGATTTGAGCATTGAGTTTTTCCACTGGCTCAAAACTGGTCTAGTGCAGTCAGGCTGCTTTGGAACCACACTGGCTCCTAAAGCACCGCAACCACTTCTGCGCAACGTGAAGTATAAACTGAAATGCCTTTCTATGTCCAACCTGCCAGCAGTCGGATCAGTGATCTCAGTGCCATGAAAACAGCTGCACTGAGAAGCCCAATGCAGGAACATTACACAAAACCCCTGTGGATGGAGCCCCTCAGGTGCCTCTGTTCAGCAGCTCCACCAGGCTCAGCTCCGGGATCACTTACTGGTTTGGGTGCAGTGCCAGCTCAGAGCCCCAGCATGATGGCTTGGGCACCCACACCGAAAAACTCTTGGGGCTGATGCTGAGCTTCTAATTCTTTGTAGTTCTTAGGGTGTTCTTGTTCATAAAGCGTCTCACCATACCAATGCTACCTGGATTCTCCTGTCATCCAAAATTTCCCAGCCCAATTACCACAGATAATTGACTGCATGTAGCCTGAAAAACTCATCAGAAGTTTACCACTTTCTCAAGAAGGGCAAAGCTACACTTCCTAATGAGAAATGCAAATACAACTAACAACTCCGAATACTTCTTTGGCAAGACTGGCCACAATGAATCGTGTTGTGGAGCAGTGTAACTTGTGGCTGAATTCAGAGAGGTGACATTTGCTCACGACTAATTCAGGCAACACAGAGTTTATTCACTCTTGCATAAGCAAACAGGGGCGTCTCGTGCTTTATTTATCGATTTACCATTCCAAAAATGTTTTGACGACTAAATGACGGGAAATCCTATTGGAACGATTCCTCGCGTTCCACCAGCTTTGCCTACATAACATGATTTTTGTTGTGTCGTCGTGGTACCACAGCTGCCCCCGCCGCTGGCCTGCACTGAACGCAGCCCCCGGCGGGCAGCACGGGCGCCCCGGGGACAGGAGCATCCCTCGCCCCGGTGCACACCGACTCGTC
>VXBA01004709.1:351673-417874 GCA_013399895.1 Serilophus lunatus
GCCGCGCTGCCGGCGGCGCGAAAGGCGTGGGATACCCAGGGAAGCGGTGGGGAGGGACTGACACTGCTGCGGCAGCGCCGGCAGCAGGCTCCCGAGAAACACGAACACGCACGGTGCGATTCGCTACTTTGGGAAAGTGGAGAAAATTGTAGTAGGAAGCCAGAACGGGATGCGAAGCCACATCACGGGATCATTTAGTCTCAGCGTGGGATGGAGAGGTGGACAGCAGTTTGGGAGTGCTTTAACACGGTGCTGCTTTTGGATCTGCTGTGCAGAAAGCACCCGCTTGCACTGCGGAGAGTGAACATTTGGGACAAATTAGCCCGACCGGGACCTGGAGCAGTCAAAAGCCACCGAAGAGGAGCAAACAAGCAAGCAAAGAGAAAGCAGGTGCTCAGGGAATAAGGCCTCATGTTAGCAAAGTGCTGCTTCCCATCCTCACTGCCGGAGACCTGCTGGCACCCTTTGAATCATTCTCAGGAAACTTTCAAAAAAGCAACACTAGAGGTAGATCTGTACAGGAACCTGTTCCTTTATTGAAAAGTTGAAAAGTCTTTGTGCTTTTGGACACGTTTACCCTAGGCTTTTCATCTTCAGGTTAATCAGTTTGCACCTGAAGCAGTGACCGTGCTTCTGCAAGCCTGCCAAGCCCACATTAGCAAGTAAATCGAGTAACCCAAGGACAGCAAAGCTATGAGCAATCATATCCTAGTGTGCTTCAAAAGCCTGTTCTGCCTCTAGCTGACAGCACCCCCACTTCAGCAGAGGTTGATGAGGCAGCTGCTCCCACCACCTGCAGCCCCATCCACTGGTCTGCGCTGCCAAAATACCCAGCAGCACATATTGGAACACGTGATTGCATTTCTGTTGAATTAATCCAAACACGTGTCACAATGCTCACATCAGATTAATATCATCCCTCTGCCTGCAGCCATCCCAAGGCTAGTGTGGCAGCAACAGGTGATGCTCAGTCTCCCACAGACCTTGCACTTTCCAAAACAGCTGAGCAAATCTGAGCAAACAGAGGGAATATGTGGCAGTTCAGCACTTCATGTCATGTGTTTGTAGCACTTATGATCCAGTACTAGGTTCTGTGAAACTGATTTCAAAGTACAGCTTGATATTCTGTAAAATTTTTTTTTTGGTAGTTCCCATCTCTCCCTCAGTCCAAGCAATCTCAGTTACGCCAGGGGAGGGGAATCAGTGACAGGAGTTTATGTTGTACATGATAGCACACTATATAGGTCCAACAATCTCAACTTAAAATTCCGTTTAAATGTGCAGTGGAAGAAAACACCCCAAAATATGCTCCATCTCTGCAAACCCCTCCTGAAACCACAAGAGCAGAATTCATCTGCTTTCCTTATTTCACCACAAAGCAACCCTCCAGCTCTGTCCTGTCTTTCTAGTTACCTCATAGGTAACCTCCTCTATTCACTTTCAAGACACCCTTAAACTTTGATCTTGCATCTCTGCTCTCTTCCCCACACTCCAAACCACTCTCGGTGCTTGTCTTTATGACTCCCTTCTTCCAGGCTATCATGTTGCTCTGCACCTATTTCATTTAGCATGTGCTATCCCTGGTAACATTGCATTCCTCTGAAGCAACTTCTCCTTCTTAAGGTTACAAAAACAATCTTCCCCTGGATATTCCATTTAATGGGTCACTAAGCCCGTTTCTTCCAAATGGGAAAGTCAAAGGAAAGCACCGGTATAGAAGGTTAAATGTGTTATTGATTCTGTTGAGAGTCAATGGAATCTTTATAATAGATATGGAAGATTTTTACTCATATTGTAAAAGATTAGAAGGTGTTAAAACTTGCTAACTTACAATATTTAAAACAATTTCAGCATTAATATTATTTTGGAATGAACAAGGCTGAAATCTGTTTACCATTCCTAAAAATATTTAAGACAATCTATGCCAAGTTTGGTCCTTTTTTATACACAAAAAAATATGCTAAATCTAAAGCAATGAATTTCAAATGCCACATTAGAAGAACATATCTTTTTATATAATTGCTTTTTTATTTTTAATTTCTACACATGTAACAAGAAACAAACGTTTTCTGGAACAGAAACAACCATAGAGCAGTAGCACTGCTATGACTACTGATAAAATCTATAGGATGTTCTAATGGAAACAAGACCTCTGAAGCACAGCCTTAATGCCATTTTTGCAGACTATCCCCCCCTTAGTATGAGCACTACGCTTTCCCACAGAAGCATGAAGAAGAAATAAACCATGATGAGACAATACTTCATTGAAAGAGCTGGCCAAATCCCAACTCTGCCAACATGCAGTCACATGATGTATTAACAAAACAGTTTTCTGTGAATAAATGTCATCCTGCCCATCCACTCATGGATAATTACGGTGAATTAAATTATATAAATTGCCACAGATTAGGGACGAACACCTTCCCCTCTCACCCCTTCTCCTGTGCTTTAGAGTACCCTCTACAAGGAACTTTCAGACTGAGATTTTATTGACTTAATTATTTGCATCATTTTCTTGCAGCCAGTCTGTCTTAAAAACCATGAGCATATGCATTCCTGTTTTCTAACACTTTTTAGGTATACAAGAAATTGGCTTAAAATTCTTCCGAATACTACGCATCAACCGGTAAATTCTTATTCCTTACGAGCAGGCAGACAGGACATTCCTGCAGGTGAAGAGTTCTCAGGCACTAAGGATCTCAAGGGAAAAGTTCAAACCCCTGCACTCAAGCCATTTCAAGTGCCCCAAGGACCGCCTTCCCAAAAGCTAAAACAAATTTATACTAAACCCAAATAAACAAGTGTTCCAGGTGCATTAGTCTGCAGTCCCAAACCTCTCAAATTCTCAGGAAAAAAAAAAAAAGTCATCTGTGACGTGTAGCAGCAATACCACCCAGCTTCTCTGCGGCACTGCTCATCAGTCTCTCACAGCAGTTTCTTCAGAGGTCGGGCTTATCATCTGCAGGGACAAATGGGAAAGCTGAAGCACAGGGCACACAACCGGCTTACCTGCAAACACCCTGCAAAGCCACAGCAAAACCAAAACCAGGTCACAAATCTGATCACTAGTGCAATGCTCTGTCCATTTGTCTTTGTTATCGATTACACATAAGTGAGAGGTAACAATTTTCATAATTAAATGGAAAGGATAGTGACATTCAGGGTCTAGTTCTGCTCATGCTTCTCCCCGTTATCTCAGACAATATAGCGTGAAAGCATCCTGACAGACCTTTGTGCTGCTCACCAGCAGCACAATCTTAGTTTAAATGGAAACCTGATTGGGGCATAAATAAAAGCTACCACCAATCATAGGTCTCCCACAGAGTAACACCCCTATGTATACAGGTATGCATGTGCGTAAACTGGGAGAGAGGGAACTTAGAAAACCGTGCTCAGACACTTTGGTAGGAAAATGGCAACGCTCCATCTAATACAACGTCCAGATTTTAACCAGCTATGGCATACTGCAAAGCGCGTTTCTAGGAATATTCCTACTTGATAGCTCAATACTGGAGCTATGCCATTGCAGGGAAGTACCATTTCCAATCACTGCTGTCCGTTAAAACGTAAGAGGAGGTAAAACAAGCCCCCACACATAGGCTACATAAATATTCTTGACATGAACATTAGTCTGACTATTATGCTTTCAGTAAGAGTTTAGATTATTTTTGTCTCAGTTAAAAGAGGTACTAAGGACATGGGAGATCATCACTAATTTTTTATGAGTGCTTTCCTAGCACTTATCACATCATACTGCAACATTTCTTCAGAGATCATTAGGAAAGGATTAACTGCTTTGGGAGAGAGACCTTACCTGATGAATGATCCTGCCTTGTATGTCGGAAACGATAGCAGAACCTCCCTTGGCTGCTGTAATTGCAGGAGCTATCTCTTCTGAGCACGAGCAGATTGTTTTCAGCCCCAGTGAAACAGGCTGTAAAACTCTTACCTTCTCCCTTTATACACTAAGGGCAGTTTTCCTCCTGTTTCATCAGGCAGCAGAAGTAATCATCTCTTTAAGCAGTAGCAACTGACACCTATTTACTAGGTAATTGCTGCAGTTAAAGGGGATTAAGCACAGCTTTCGGTGATAAGGCAAACCCACCCCCTCCCATCAGCAGCGCTTCGCCGGCGCACCTGGGAAGGGCTCCGGGCAGCGGAGGCGAGCCAGGCCTGTCAAACGGGGGCACAAACGCCGACTACGGCCCCTCAGCCTGAACTGCAGCCAGTGCTGAGACAAGACGTGTGCCTCCCGTGCGGCCCCGGCAGTAACTGTGCCGGGCACAAGGCCAGCGGTAGCAGGAGATGCGGAGAAGCTCCTGAGCATTTCTGCCCCACCACCAGCCGGGCCGGAGGGCAAGGGCACCACCAGCTGCGGGCGGTGTCACCGCTCAGCCGCCGGCTCTTAAGAAAGCGGCCTGACATTTGCCAAGGATCAGGTGAACAGGAACAAAAGCAACAATTTCTCTATTATCCCTGGTCTATCAGGGAAATACCATTATATTCATTTTAACATGTTGTTTTTAATGCTAGCATTTTCCCCCTCATTTTAGATATGGTACCACTTAATTTTGTCTCCTTTTTAAACATTCCAGTTTTAAATTACATGACTTACTGACACACACACGCAAAAACTCTGTCAGTTGATTATTAACCCAGAAATACCAATCCTACGTTGTTACATGATCTAAGAGAATAATGTGACACTCCAAACTTTACACTGTTTAAATGTTATTTTATTAAATATCTTCAGTTCAAGGTTTCATTGTAACAAAGCTATGAAGGTTCTACCAACATTCAGACCAAACAAACAAACACTAGCTAACTTTAATTATTTCTATATCATGCAAAAATTCTGCATCAAATGCCTTCCATTTCCTGTTTAAAATGTGATATTTATAATATATATTATATAGATGCTTACATTAGCCCCATAAGAGAACATTAAGAATGCTAAAGGTGTACAGCTGTGTTTGATAATGGCCATACCAAGCTAAGGTTCTCATTAACTTAAAAGGAAACAAAACAAACAAAAAAAAATCCAAAAGACTTTGTCTCCAAGACTGTGCAAAAACAAAAACCCCAACAGTTCTGCTCTTTTAAATTTTTCTCTGAAAGATGCATATACTTAATACAGAGGGTTCTCTTTTTTAATTATTAATAATCATCAGGTAAAGAGACAAGGAAGATCAGACCGAAAGAAGGCATGCATAATGTTTTGTATTTATCTTTTTAAAATGACATAATTGGAATCTATTTGCTCTCTCTTTGTGGCTTAAAAAAAGTCTGAATAAAATATCAAGGCTTTTCACTTTTCCATTTCACTCACTGGCTTAGTGCTGTCTTAAAAATATTTTGAAATAATAAAATCTAGTGTTTGCCCCCCATGGGTTCAATCTCCCCATTCCTCCCTGGGATAGCGGAGGGAGGAGGAAAAGGGTGTTTGCTTAAACAAATCTGGGAAGTGATGGTCTTTTCCTACATTTTCCTACATCAGGGGTTAGTTCACCTGGTGGGGGATAGCACCTAACAAAAAGAGCAGAGCACTATCTGTTGCAAATTGACAGCTCCACTTTGTGCATCAGCTTTTATGTTATGCATTTTGTTGAATAAGGATTAAGATTCCAAATTGTCTTTCTTCTCTTCTGTAGTCTGCACAAAGGTTGCTGCACACTTAGTATGCTGTCAAGGCAATCATTTTAACTCCCTCTAAAGATCCAAAAAAATGATTAGGACTAGACGAATTCAGGTAGAAGCCCATCCCAACTTCTGCAAGTGATGCCTTCCCTTGGTCTAAACAAATCCCATCAGGTCGACCAAAAAGGCCATTTTCTTCTTGGGGCTAGGCTTCCTCCTTGGTAAAGTCAACAAAACACTCCCACATTCCCCACCTGATGAATAAAGGAGTTAAACTCCTTTTGCAGCAAAGAAAAGAAAGGAAGATGAATTGGCCCAAAGGACAAACATCAGATCACATGTGCTAATTCCCTTTCCCCTCTGCTTCATGAGGTATCCAGAGGTAACACGGGGAGGTGGCCTGGAGTCCTTCAGCTACAGCTTTTGAGGTTCTGATCTGATAGTTTTATGTGTTACAACATCACTGTAAAAAATAGAAAAATTACCCAAATAAACACTAGGAAACATGACACTTACAAACATCAGATGGGTTAGTGGTGGGGAGAAGCACCTGGCTGGGGCTGCTGGCTCCCACTGCTATTTTACTCGGAGACCAAACAAATCAAACAGGAGGCCAGGTAACCCCTTTAATTCTATGGGTGCATATATTTCAGTATAAAAAACACACGCTATTTATGCCTCATATAGGAGTGTATGTGCAAGTTTTCATGAAGAAGATAACACTAAGTTTTTTGTCTGCTTCCTAAGGAACACGTGTTCTGCAGCACTGTGGATCCCAACTACACTACTAGAAAGGAAAAAAAAAAGAATAGAAAATCCCATACATATACTCTCTTCCTCTAAAATCTCTGTTCTTAATGCTTTTTTGCTTTGTTTTGTTAAATTAAATAAGCTGGCTTCAAAACTCCATGTTTGGCCAGGTAGTGGCTCTTTCTAAAACCAGTATTACTAAGGAGCGAACTTCAAGTTATATTCACTTAAACCCATTTTTTAATCCCTGCTTCCATCTCTAGTTTTAAATCAACATCTCATTTTATTTCTTAAAAAAAAAAAAAGAAAAAAAAAAGAAAAAAAAAGTCTGTTAACAGGACCAGCAGCCGAGCAACCAGCTTTCCATAGCGTTCTTGCTGTGCAGAAATCAAAGAAGAAACAGGCTGAAGTCAGACTGCTGGGCAACAGGAAGAGAAGTGCCTCCTCTCTCTCGAACCCCAGTCTTCACATTGGCTCCTCTGGGGTCTCCTCGCCACCTCTCACCGACTGAAGTTGCAGCACAGCTCAAATGTGGTATCACCTCCCACCATGGCTTCGCGGAGCACAGTTCAGCCATCCGCTGCTCAAGCCGCCTCCTTTTTCGCTCTCCCTCTCTCTTCCTCTCTCCTTCACTTTTGCTTTCCCCCTCACTTCATTTCTGAAAGATGTTCCGGCTGCTGCCATTTTCGTAGCCCTGGGGGAAGGGGCATGTTGGATAATCTGTCATTTATTCAGCATTATTCCTGTTTTTTATTATTTTATACAAACAACATGTCCTTTTTTTTTTAGATTTAAAAACACCTTCGTACAGCAGAAACAGACACGATGGATCCATGGAAAACAACAGAAAGGCAGCGCCTGGAGCATCAGATGCATGCAGGGTTTCGTGCATTTGGCTGCTGCCTGTTTGTAATTTGTATTTATTTTTTTAACGTCAAAACAGACATGACCGTTGCTGTCACTCAGGCACTCCAGAGCTGCTTGCTAAGAAGATATTGCCCTCCAGCTGAGTATCTCCACAAGTTGCTGCAGTCAGGAAGAGGTAGTGTCCACCCAGAAAGGAGAGAACAGGATGCAAGATGGAAGGAAATAAAGCCAAACATTAGCTGTACACAATTAAAAAAACAAGTTTTCTACAGACTAATTATTTGGTGTAGGTTGAAACCCTTCCTAACATAACACAGATTTAGGCTCATGAGGAGAGCTTTGAAGACAAGAGGCACATACTTTCCAGGTGGCTGAATGTGCCAATGAAAATGAACTACTTGCTAAAATGAACTCTGTGCTTAATTGGAGCAGACCTGGGCCCACAATCTAATAGCAATGAATTAGATGTTAAAGAAGTTTCCTAAGGAGTCCTCAAAGGCTCTGGTCCTAAGGAACAGTTTCTGCCTTACTTCTGATTGACTTTTGCCATGAACTGAAAGATAATTCATTTTTCCTTGTTTTTTTTTAAGTTGTCAGTAGTTTTGTCTCTGACTGTTCTCAATATTTAAACAAATGTATGAGTTTTTCTGGAGTTTTGTGAAGTTGTAGCCCTCATAACTGCTTTTAAGCAAAGGCTCCTCCTAGCTAACCATGTGCCAAATTACTGGATTTATTTTGATCGGTTTTGAGTATGGGTGTTTTCCATGTTAGTTTAGCATTGTCCTGTCATGGAAGTACAGCCAAAACCTTCTTTCTACAAGTTCTTTTGCAAATCTTTCTAGAAACTCTTGTCTTCTCCCTTTTCAGTTCCTACTCTCTCCTTATACGGAAGTCCTCTGATTAACATCAAACTTCTTTAGTGGCTGCAGTTTCCTTTTCAGATGACTTAACCAAAACTGAACTCTGCCTTCCAGGTAAGAACAAAACACTGATTTCTATTTAAGCATTTTTACTCCCCTCATTCATTCTTCATTTTTAGCTTTCACGGCACATGGGGCCAACACTACTCCAAAATGATTCAGTGCGTTTAGATGGAGGTTGCCCACACTGATCCCATTTGTAATTTTATGTGGGTACACCTTCTTCAGAACCCAGAAATGCATGCAAATACTTCAACTTATATTTAGTGTACAGGGTTTTTTTTTTAAAAACTGTTTTAACTAGCATTTTGTGGCTTGGAATTAGTTTCTGCTCTGCAGTTTTAAGAAACTCTCCAGCACGTACTTTTGGAAGGTTTCAGCATTTCAGTAGCAGCCAAGAAACATACCTCTTCTGTAGCAGCTAAGACTTTCCATTTCTAAACTTCCTCAAAACTCCTAGGCATAGCCATCAAGCCATACTGATCTTTAATTTAATAATTTCTTCTGCATCTTTTTTTTGAGCAAATTCAGGACAGAAGTCTCCCTCAACATTTCTGTGATGAAATCTGATGCAAGTCTTTTTGTTTCCCTGAAAAGGCTTTATCCTTCTCACTGCTTTACTCCCTGAAAATTTGGCTGATTGTCTCATTCTCTTGAAAGCTTCCCTGCTTCTGGTGCCCCCATCTGGCTTTTGCTTTTCAAATTCCATCTGTGACCTCTGCAGTTTACTTGTGATAGTTCACATTCCTTTCCATTGCCTTCAGTAGCGTTGAATACCTCACAACACATAAAGACTGCTCTTGGCTTAGTCCCAAGTAGTTCACAGAACTAGGACTCAAGTAGTATTTATACTCGAGTGGTTCACCCACAAATGACCATATTAAAAAAAACTTGCCTCCTAGTTGTAGATGTTTTTATGTTTGCCCTGAAACAGAAAATCTTTAGTAAAAAGGTCCTGAGATTAGGAAACAGGTCTTTAAAACTAATGTGACATATACATCGACATCCAACAAAAGGAGGCAGAAAGACTTTGTAGATCTAACTAAAAGAAATCAGTAAGGCAATGAACTAGAATTTCTAAATGCTGCAGAACTAAATGAATCTGATGTCTTTCAGGAGCAAGCAACAATTTTTTCTTCATGACAAATTTTAAAATCAAAGTTTCTTCCAATCTTGAATTGTGGAAGTTAATTGGGGGATATTTTAAATCCTCTGATATATTTATTTGCTTAGATTTTTTTTTCTCCTCTGAGTTTTCTCAACATGGTACATCAAATAGCTTTTGCTTATTAGAAAAATAGTAGTAAAATTTATATGAATACATCTTTACCCCTTATGGCATAGAAATTGTTCGGTATGGATTCTACAATATCCTCTCTAGAATATGACATGATATGCTCATCAAAAAATTCTCTGAAATGATTCCCAGCATGTAAAAGTAGATTCCCGACAGCTGTGAAACAGCAAACCTGTGCATAGCATGAGATACTGTTCCTCTCTGCAATCTGCTCTGGAACAGCAGTCTGTCAGAGGACAGACCTGACCATCTGGGAGGAAGCATTGCTGCTACAAGGGGTACCTATGCTCAAGAACAACTGTCTGGCACATGAATCCCATTTGCCAGGAGTGCCAGATAATTCTACTATAGTGAGAGGAGAGGAACAGGACTTCAAGGAACACCAACTACAAGCAGTTTTCAGCCTACAGTCAACTAAACCTGTTTCTCTCACAACCAGCGAAACAGCCTTGAATGCTGAACTCCCACATACAGCAGCCTTAGCTGCATGCATGATATACTCCTTCCCTGGCAGTCCATACCCGTATTTGATCCTCACTGGAGAGGTGCTGCAGGAGCTCCAGAGCAGTGGTAGTGGACATTGAGCCACTTGCCATCTCGGCGGTGCCAGACACGTGTCTCCTCAGACTGCGTGGTGCGGGGCCGGCCCTGGCCGTCGATGTACTGCGTCAGGCGGATGTACGCGATGCAGGCGGCGTCCTCGCCAATGACATGGACGTGGGGGTTCAGGATGGTTGTGTGTATTGGCTTGCTGTTCTTCGACAGTACTGGCAGAACATGCAAAACTGTCAGATTCATTTGGCTACTAAGAAGGAAGAGCCTCCCACATTCTCCAGCCTCTTTTGTACTCTACTCACCTTCCACTGGATTCTAGGATACAATAAAAATTGCTTCTGCGATTTTTCAGGCAAAATCCAAGCAATTCTTTTCCCTATCACCTTAGGAACTGCACTCATTGCCTAGAATCCCCTTGACCCCTTTGCTCCCTCTGCAAAGCATGCTCGCCACTTTTTCAATATCAATGCTGCTGCATCTTCAGTTATAGGAAATAATCTTTTACTTGCAGAATATTGTTGCAAAGGAGTCAATAATCAGGAGATGTTTAAGCAAGGCCCTCATTAAATATAAACGAGCCTCAGAGAAGTGTTAAAATCACTCCATAACAGGCTGTTGAGAGATACAAATTCTCTGCATACTTGGAGCACTACAAACTGTCCATACTAAGGACCTTGATCTAACTCCCAAAATAAAACAAATTGAACAGCTCAGGATTTAAATTTCAATTATCTCATCCTGTGGAGACATTCAGGAAGGAAGGCAAATCCACTCGTATAAATGATAATGTTTCTTCCAACCCTCCTTCCTGCCCCAGGCTGACAAGGTGACCCTTGTGTCCATGTAACAGGTTCATTAGGTGTTAGAGATCTGACACCATTCAGGGAAAACTCAAAGCAAAGGCACCTTTATGCCTGACCATTCAGTGTGTCTACCCTAAACACTCATATTGTTTCCATTAAAATCTGATTATTTTTTCCATTTTCACATCAGTAAGAAGTCCAGTGCCTCAAAGTTTTAAATCTCCTGCAGTCCACACTTGAAAGATATTAGCACCTGGCAGATTGTATGTCTAGAGTAAAGGGAGGTGGTGTCAGAACCGAAATTGTTGCTGAGCAGGCTTTTTTTTTTCTTTTATGAATGCATTATAACCCAAGCACAATCAGGTTCTTGCTAATTCTGATAGCCAGTGAAACCAAGGGCAATTTCCCCCCCAAATGTGGCATAAAGGAAGAGTAGAGAGAAAACTGTTGCGGTTACCAAATCTACCCACTCACAGTTTTCAAAGTAAAACTTATGGAAATCCATTCCTTCAACCAGGTTCCCCAGTGCTTCAGGTTCAAATGAGGTCAAGCCAGGATCACAGATTTTTCTGCAAAGAAAAGCACCACAGGCTTACAGTTTGCATTTGAGCCCAAGTGCTATTTACTCAGTGAAGTGCTGGTACGTCATTGGACTCACACCTTATGTCCACTTAGCTACCTCTCCTCTCCCTACTCCAAGAAGTATGCTTCTGAAGGACTTAGTCCTACTCCAACAACATGGAGCCAACTCTTTGGCATTTCATGTGAAACAAGCCTCTAGGTTTCTGGCTTTTTTTTCCTCTTTCCGCTCATCTCATTGCCCTCCTCCCCTACTTTTCTTACAAACCTAGGACACTTTCTTTTTGTCATTCCTGTTGTTCTTTGATACCTGAATTCTACTTCATATTCATTTAGAGCTCTACTATATCCCCTACTCCTAATTAATGGAGGCTAAGAACCATAAAACTTTTTACTATCCCTGACTGCATCTCGGCTCCTCATACTCAGAAGCCAGAGCATCACTTGCACACAAACTAATAAACAACCTGTGAGAAGACATCTGTACTTACGTATAAGCCTCAAAATCTCCATTGTTGATGGCCTCTATCAGCTGCTCTGTTATCTTAATGATCTCTTGCTTGCGCACTATGAACAAGAAGAAAGAGCAATTTAACTGTGCTTACGACTTTAGTGGGAATATGGAGCTAGTGGGTGCTTCCTACAAGCAATTTGTAGAGCACCATTAGTGTAGATCTCATAGGATGCTGCTCCCTGCATTCTGGAGATATGCAGTAATAACAGCCATCCACGTGAGAGTAGGGGGGCAGTGGTATGAAAGGGAAATGGTGGTCCCATAATGCAGGGAGAAAGGAAATAAAGAGGCCATATGCAATTTTTTTTTTCTAGAATGTTCTAAGGCACCAGAGCTGTCTCCTGAACGACAGCCTGAATGTGCCCATGTGGAGCACTTGTCTGGCAGCTTAAGTTGTACAAAACCTTCACCACAGTAATCATATACAAATGGCCACCATACAGATCAAGCCAATTGGAAAACGTCTCCCAGCAACTTGCCAATACCTCAGCCTTTATGAATGCTGCAAAGAAGCAACTGGGACATGTAGGAATGACTTCCTCAAGCTAGAACGACAACTGCAGCAGGATGGATGGGTTGGATGAACAGGTCCTAGCTATATACTAGTGAGCACTCCATTCCTCAAGCAGTTAAGTTTCTAGTAATCCCCATGGCACAATTCTTTTCAGCACTCTGAAAACCAGCCATTAACCCAACCCAGCACACTCAACTTCAAGATAAATGAAGACAAGGGCTAACTGTCTACTGTTAATTGGCCCCTGTCTGGCCAGCACCTCTCCACTCTCTTCTCTTGGTTCCCCACAGCAGACTGCCCATGCCCCATCACCTCTGTGGTGTTCCATCATCCATACTGATCTCTAGAATTCTTAACATTTGCCAAGTTTGAATCAGGTCTTTTAAATAACACAATTCTAGTTCTAAGACTATACATATACCATACCAATGGTACCTAGGCCTGAGCCTATATGCACCACCTCACGTCTCTTCAGCCTTCCCCACACCTGTAGGTAGACACAGCACATTTAGGCACATTTAGGAGCTACCATTTAGCAGGTGCTCTAGCATTATCTTCAATATAACAGATACTATACAACTCCTACCACCAGAATTGCCATTTATGTGCCCTTCAGCATCTAAAATAGAGGTATCTGAACCAGAACCAGTTACCTGTTCGTCCTTTAGGCCCTGAAAGAAATTGGTACTTCTGGAAGTCTTACCTAGGCATCTTAGATGCCTACCATTAGGGGGATGCTGCTTAAATCCAATCCACTGTCTTTAGATGTTCAAGTCAGAGAAGGTGGATTCCACTCTAAATGCCAGAAGACACTCATCTGAACTGCAACCTCCCTCATCCCCTCCCCAGAAACTTTATCCACATCTGCAATTTATCTCATCCTTGGTAAGTGCAGCTGGAAGAGCAACAGGATGATCTGGCTATGAGAGGTGTCTCTGGAAGTCAGAGATTTATACTATTCTGCCAGCCACAGAAGCCCTTCAGATAGGGGACATCTGGCTCATAACATTGAGCTGGTTTTGCCATGCAAGCTGTACACACTTCTACATATGCAAAGATATATGCAGAGGGTGGGTCAAAACGACACAGTGGGCTATGTCTATTGTGACAAATGTCGTTACAAGAAAGTTATCTGGGATTCCTCCCACACGAAGTAGATCTACTTGTCGGACCTCTCACCCATGCACCACCAATGATATCCAGAACATGGAGTCCATGGGAAAGGCTCCATTTAGGATGAGTGAGGGAATCTGCAGACCACTGCCACCGTGTGCTGACTGATCTCAAAGAGATTTGCATCCCCTTCCCAAGTGCCTGGATGCAGCAGCATCAGTCCTGTCGTTCAAAGCAAGTCCATTCCATCACTGTGCTTGTTTCCCGGCTTTCACTACATGTCCCGAGATACAGCCGGCACAAAGGAGGTGACCGCTTTTTCCGAAGGACAGGAGAGCCTCGGGATGTCAAGGGGGCGGCATTCACGGCTGCCGTTCCCGATGAATGCACGGGGCCTCCTACCGGGCGCGGCAGAAGCACAAACGGGAGTCGCACGCACAGCGCTCGGCTGCTCCGCCCGCCCGTGTGCGAGCCCGGGGGCAGCCCGGCCGCTGCGGGCTGTGAGCCCCGCCGCCGGCAGGACAGCGCTGCNCGCTCCCTGCAGCCCCAGCCGCTCCCCATCGCGTCAGCTCCGTCCCTGCTCGGACGGAAGGGGTGAGGGGCACAGACGCGGGGAGGAGAAGGGGAGAGCTTTACATCTAGGGTAACTAGCATCAGTTGCACTACTCCACTACTGCTACCCAGCTGCTAACTTACACGGTGCTCGGTTAAGTACAAAGGGAACTACTGGAGTTAGCAAAGGCTCCGACCGAGCACGCTCTAACTCCAATGTCTGCCCTGGGCTGTCCCAGGCATGAAGCTTCTCTTCACAAGACTGTGTAGCTGCAAAACAAATGTAAGCGTTAAAATAATAAACAAACAAAAATTAGAAAGCAAAATAAAAACCGACAAAGAAGTACGGACACACACAGCCCCAGCCCAGGTCAGCACACAGACACATTCACATCCCCAAAACTTCTACCTGCTCTCCTGCCTCTGTCACATCCTCTGGGTCAGACACTGCTTAGGGCCACCTGGGCACTGATGCAAAAAGCACAGAAGGAATTGTGCTAATGCTGCTGAATGTAGCTTGAGGGTGACGTAAAACACTGGTTGGAGTAGTGACAGAGCAGCGTGAGGGCAAGTACAAGATGGGATTGAAAGAGAAACTGAGTAGGGACATCCACATCACTGCAAATCTCAGCTCAGAGGCGAGTGGGCTGGGAATACACTGCCCCGTTTGGCAGAGAAGTGAATTGGCACTCCTCAGCCTACCAAGCAGGGCCTTGCTATGAGCAAGAGGAAGGAGTTAATAAAAGAGCATTGATGGACAGCTCACAGCAAAAAGGACTTCAGAAGAGATCATTTCCCTTCCGTACTGGCTAGGAAAAACACCTTTCCCATTGCACCTCACAAACCAGCAGTTGGACTCCTTAGAAGCTACTTCAAAAATAAGTAACAGAGACGCTCCAACTGCTGCATCGTATGAGATTCTGGTGGTGTGTGCAGGAAACCAGGGAGGCATGACAGGAAGAGACAGAAGAGGGCATGCCTGTTCCTTCCTTTCTAGACCGACCTGACCAGTATCAAATATTCTAGATGTTCCCAGCTCCTACTAAGGATCCTTCTATTATCACTTTAAATAGTCAGGCAGCTAGTACGATATGTCTGTGCAGGGGAAAGGCTGGGAATCCCATCTAGATTTTCTCCAACCTACTAGCTTTCTTTTGTATACATTTTCAGAGTTTTCCAGCCACAGGCTCCTCTATGGAGCCAATTCAGCCAATTCAGAAGATATCAGACAGATATTACCGTAACTCACAAACTAATCACAGTACCAGCTAACTGAGCTAGCAAGACAGACACACAAGGTGGAGCTCACGACAGACAAATGCCCTTCAGAGCCAACATTATCCAAGGATTTTTCACTCAGAGCATGTGACTGACAATGGATTCAGAAATGCTATGGGGTCTTCCAGCAGCCACAGCGTCCCTTTCAAAGCATCCTAGAAGTAATCTATAAAAACTGGTTTTGTTCCTTTGGTACTTCTGAGAATCACCCATGTCTGGGGTCCTCAGAAGTTCTTGACAAATGAGACTTAATTCAGCCTCGTGCATCCCCTCCATAAGCAAATCTGCACCACTGACCCCATTTACCACAAGGAAAACTAAGACATGCAGTGACTTGCCCGAGGAAACCCCGAAAGGCAGTGTCTCTGCAGAGAACTCCATGTCTCACCCAGATGAAAGCAAGGAGATGAAATTAGCTAGGATGAGGTTCTGGTATTTTTTTTTTCAGAAAGGGAAGGAAACTTCTGGGAAATTTCATTGTGCAAAGGAGGGTATTTTTGCAGGAAGGGAGATGATTTCTTTGTATTCTGGAGTACTGGAAATGAAAAAACAACGTCTTGGAAGGAAGTTGAGGGAAGGAAAAATCTTAGGAAAGGAGAAATGGGAAGGGTGGAGGGAGGGGTGGGAAAAAGATGCTGTGAAGCACTGCACCCCTGGACTTACTGGCTGAGAAACAGAGAGAAAGCTGGGACTGCATGGACTCAGTCTGTGTTTTGCTCTCACTGTGCCTCCGTCCTTCAAGCACTGAGCTGCCGTCCCCGGTGGAGAGAGGGGGAGCTAGCATGGCAGGGAATTAAAACACAAACACAAACAAAACACGCAAGTTCAGTAAATAAAAAAAGAGAAAGGAAATAGGAGAACATTAAAGAAACCACAATGCTGGGCACAAAACATGCAGGAGTATCCTCCAGGGCAAAGCCAAGTAGACAGCTCTACAACATGAACCTGCTGTGCAGTTTAGAATGACACAAGGGTAGGGGGGCAGGGGAAGAACGACACACACTGCCTTTAGCCCCACAGTGGAAACAACATATCCCTGAAGCAGCTCACTGATGGATAAAGATAATGTCTCCTACAGCACAGCAGAACTGATCTGTATAACCTGGTGTCTATTTAAAATAAGAAATTGGCAGAGGAACGGCACAAGCACTTCCCCTTTCCCAGAGTCATGGCTATGCAGAACACTGAGAACTCCAACACTCCCAAACCTTTTGGTCTACTTAGTTTTGCTCAAGTGCTTGCTTATCTTAAAACATGGATGGGCTGGAGTGGAAAAGAAACACTGGTGAACACTGCTACACTAAAATTACCAGAGCTGGCCACAACACAAACCATTACTGTGCAAACTCCTTCCCTCCCAATCACCATTCAAATGCTCTCTATTAAAATCTTAACAAAATTTTCTAACCTCTGCCAAAAAAAGACCCAAACATGGTTTTGATCTGAAGCAGTGTAGCTCAATCTGTACAACTCTTTAGATTTAGCCTTGACCAGCTGCCCTCCTTCCTCTCTACCTCCTGTTCCAGTTCTTGCCTTCTTTTCCTCACAGCATTAGTGTTCCTGACTTACATGAGGCATTGGCTCCACTGGCTCAAGCATGGGAGCTCTGCAGAACAAAAGGTGCCACAGGAGACAAGGTTCTGGACAAATATCTGTTCTGGACAGCTATCCAGCAGAGATTAGATAAATCAAATTCAATACCACCCTATGAAATCCATCCAGTTCCTGTCCCTCAAAGTGATGTTTTTAAACCATGGATTACTCTTTGGCAAAAAAGTGGGAGCTAGAATACAGTCCTGTAATGAGGCCAGGATTTATCTGAAACAATCTATATGGCAGAGCTCATTCACTCACTGGAATGTGTTTCTGCTCCCTGTGACTCCTCAGAGGAGGAGCCAGCATCTTGTGATAAGCCATGGGAAAAGCATCAGGAACTAGCACGGCTGACAGAGGTGACATTGCTTCTATACCACAGGGTCAGTACTGATTTTTTCCCTGGATAGAGGAACTAGAGGCAGAATGAGAATACCTCTGCCTCAGAATGCAAGCTATCAACACATTTGCCTCAGAATGCAAAGTGCATTCACCCATTCCAAACCTGCTCATTCAGGAAAATATCTGCTTGTCCTTTGTTAGGGAGGTCAGGCAAAAGACAGCTGCTCAGACAACGTGAGCAGATATGGAACGTGGAGCTTCTTCATTTAAAGAGTTTTACAAGCACAGAATATTTATGATATGGTCACTGAAAGGCACCAAATCTCTTCTCAGCCTCTCCCTCTACTGATGCTTCAGTGAAGGACACAAAAAAATCATTTCCATTGAGAGATGACAGGCTGAGAATGATCTTCATTTTTGAAACAAAAATAGCTCAAATATAAAAAATAACTAGGGAACTATGTGCATGTTAGTAAAGAGATTCTCAGGAAGGGGTGAGAAGGGAAACTGAGCAGTAATAGAGAGGTTTCAACTCCCTGTAACCTACAGTGAAGCAGCCAAACAGACTCCAAACCTCAAGGGACTGGTAGGGATTTTCCAAGCCTAGAAATGGACTGGAGATGAACAGATTATGATATTTGCAAGAAAAGAATTCCAACAAACAGCATTTATATACCACAGAGGCCAAGTCAGCCAGTTCTCCAGTGCATGGTCCCACTGTGACAGGAATGACAGTGTCATGGCGAATTTATGAACCGAATCAGACACAGAAATTTGGGAAGCTAGTTCAAGGCAGTGATAGAATCTCCAGGATCCCTTGCCTACACTTAACTGTATTAGAAATTACAGGCAAAACACCTACCTTTCAGATCCTCATCTTCAGTCGTGGTGTTACAGCTCTCTGTGGAACCCTGCACGACAGAACAGAGCATTACCAGGCATCAGCAGTCAGGACTATGAGGAAATAGTTTGATTTTTTGTGAAGAAAGATGGGGAAAAGCGCAAAAACATTGGCAGGAATGGCAGGGAGAGGATGATACAAGGAAGATTTGGATGAAAGCTGGCCAAATACTAAGCAAAACTTAACAGCATCTCTGCTCAGCTTTTGTGTGTTTAAGCTGTTCACCCAGAACTTTTACAAGTACAGAAATTACCAAACTGTCAAATGAAATCAAATAAGAGTTGCTTCTGTTTGGAAAAAGAATAGCCACGAGAAGCTAAAGAAGGGTCCCTAAGCTTTCTCAGAGGAAATGTCTGTTTCCAGAAGGAAAAAAAGGTTCATAAGTGCCCATATCTTCTCTTCCCTCCCACATACGAAAGAGAGTCGTGGTTACACATCATAGTAGGAAAGAGATGTTAAGATCTGAACAGTTGCCTTTACTCAGCCACTTCCAGAGATCCACAGTCGTATTACACAACCCTCTTAGTCTACTGCCAGCAGTATTCAGGAGCATGCTCCAAAGCAGACATTGGAAAGGTAGAAACTGAATTAAGATGCACGAAGACAAGAACAAGAGAGAAGCAGAGGTTTCTCTGGCAACACTCCCATCCCTTACCTTTATGCCATCTGTAGCATTATGGACAACAGTTGTTTGAGGCTCCTAGGAAAGGATGGAAGAATCATTAAACTCCAGTTCCAAAGCATTCTCTCATTTCTTTTCACTCCCCAACAAGTGGAGAAAAGGTGACTGACATTAAAAAAAATAAAATCAAACCACAAACTTCAAACAGCACACGTGTGCCTGCGTGCGTGCGCACACACTTCCTGCACAGGTTTCCTTAAGAGAAATGCTACACTAAAAGCTACAGTTGCAAGGAGACAAAGCCCCCAGCTTCCCTGCAATTGCCCCTAATTCCCAATTTGCTTCCCATGAACCAGGCTGGCACAAACACTAGACGGCAACCAAGCAGCCAGTTTGCATCCTTTACAGCCGTTCATGAAGTAATGACCCCTCAGCAGTGTCCTCACTGGAAAATGTTTCAGAAGAGAGAGGGGGAAGAAAGGATAATAATGGGCTGGGGCCTTTGTCTCCCAGTTTTTTTGGAAAGGTTGCTGGGTATTTTGCCCTAAAAAAGGGACATTCATAATTTCCATAATAAAAAGGGAATGAGCCAGACCACCTCAATGCCTCTCAGAGAGGAGTTGCTAAGGAACTGCGACAAAAGGCACATTTTTCTTAAAGTCTCTAAAATGAGCTCCAATTCCAATAACAGTATTTAATAATTTAGAAAGGCTCTCTCAGTATCAAAAACATCATGAACAAAAACAGTGAAAGAAGAAAATTATGAAGTGTCCCAAGAATCCTTCATCCTACAACAAACAAAACCAACATCAAATTCCCTCCTTCTGCCCTCCAAAAATGCCAAATCCTACTCTCCAAAAACAGACAACAAAAAGCAGCTACTAGGCCTATGGGTGCTAACTAGCTCCTAGACTCAATCCTTCATTACCAAGATAAGATTTCAGGATCTTGCACTGTCTCCTCCCACTGCTGTCACTCTTGCACAGTGACTCAGCAAGGGCGTCAGGGACTATGCCAGGCTGATGTACATTCATCGATCTGCCTCTGCCACCCATTGCACTGCTACCTGAGTTTCCAAGCATACTGAGGCAGGCCACACACACTGAGCTGTGCTGTTCAATGTACTTGGCACATGACACCATGAAGCCTGCACACAGCCCAAAAATGCTAGCCCAGCAAGTCAGTGAGCTGCAGAGGATCAACTCAACTGAGCAGGCCAAATGGGCTATCAAAGGATTCCTCTAAAACCCTTTTGACTGCCTTTTCTTCTTGGGTGTCCTGAAGTCCATCCTCCATTTCCTGAGTGTTGGAGAGTGGATGGAGCTTGACACTCTCTTCTTCCAAACCTGCCTCCCCAAAGCCAGCAGGAATAGTTGGACGGGACACACAGAATTATAAAGGGATGGCACACGGGGAAGTTGAGGCAAGCTGCGATCCCTGCATCCAACCACAGCTCTGCTTAGCACCCCCAACCCAAAGCCTGTGACACTGTGATCAGGCCCCACAGCAGCACAGGGATACAGACAGAACAAAGCCAAAACATAAGCTAAAACAGCACAAGCAGCACTCGGGAAGGGGAGTGGGGAGGAGAAGGGGAGAGGACAGAATCAAAATTAAACCAAACAGGAGAAAAAATAGTGGTTGGGGAAGATACCATGGACGTCTGCACTGGGGGTGTTTCTTTTGCAGTGCTTACTATACTGGTTTTGTTGTTGCTCTGTGGCTGAGATAGAAAAACATGGTTTTAGTTCCCCTGCTGGGCAGCAGAGGCAGCAAGAAAATGACAGTATTGCTTCAACCCCAACCATCTCCTCAGACCCTCCCCTCCCCACAGGCTCAGTCACCAAGAAGAGGGAGGAAGGAGGTGTGCTGTGCTAGACATCATCCTTCCCCCAGAGGCAATAGAAGTTGTAAGGGATGTACCAAAATCCAAATGTGCATGGACTGTTAGAGCTATAAGGAAGGAAAACAGAAGGCAATAAGGGAGCAGCCCAAAGGGACAGGGAGGATCCTGCAATAAGCACTAACAAAAGTATCTGGTGAAGGAGAACGAGAGATGGCAGCAGTTCTGAGAGAGGCTACAGAAGTGAGAGACACATGATAGTCATGGTGCAGTCTCAAACAGAGCATAAATATAAGTCAAGTCTGAGGAGTCACAAAGTGTACAGCAACAGTCCTAGGTATGCGATAATGCTGAGGGTTCCGGGGAATCTACTGATCCCAGAAACAGTGTAGTCAGCCCTAGAAAAGGTAGAGAAAAGGTGAAGTATGGTGTGTTGTATCCCTGCTGTAACCTGAACAAAAAGACTTCGAGATATGGAAAGGGGTGGGGTTGAGACACAAGGAAAAAAGCCATGTAGTTCTGCAAGTAGGAAGTTCTCTGGATGGTGCCCAGTAGTTTTTCATCTGTCCCCTCTTCAGTCTCTCTTGTAGCTGTGGTAGAAGAATAAAATCTCAGTTTCCTGCATTCCTGCATTCACACAGCACAACAATGAGGCTATCACCAGCTTGCTGAAAAGAAGCATCCCATTGACTCATGTACGTCAGTTATGTCAAGAATGAGCAATGCCTATGTTTGTAGGAAACCAAACCTGCATCTGCTAGTATATAGTTCCTAGCCCCCAGATCCAGCCCACATGTAACCCCCACACCAGGTATATGGCTCTATTGCTGCCAGACACCAGCAACCATGTCAAAATTGGCACTGCAGGAGACTCACTCAAATTCCTCAGTTTGCAGATCAGAGTATTAGATGGAAGCTCACAGCAGTGTGCCCTCATTGCACTGGCTCTCTATCCTACTGTTCTCAGGGAGAGCAAACTCATACTGAAAAACATCAGGCCCTCATCACCATACCACAATCACAACGAAGAATGTAGAAGTCAAATGCTGAGCTGGAAAATGTCTGCCAAAGGTATAACTATGTCAACCAGTGACAGATCTTATAAGGCTGAGACCTCACACACGCCTACTAATACTTCAGTTTTGATTTGCAAGCAATGTGCCTTGGCTTAGCTATCCCTTTTGGAGAAGGAGAGAGGAGAAGGAGAAGAGGAAGATGGGGCAGGTGGAGAGGAGAGAAAGTAGAAGAGAGAGGCACGAATGAATGAATTCTTCAAAAGTCCATGTGACACACTCAAACTCAAAGCTAAGAAAGGAGAAATACTGCAGAAATTACTGTTTGCTGCCTCTGCCTATACATCCCTGCATTGTCCTAAGACTGGCCTTCCAAGAGCTTCGCTTTCTGCATATATTTCTAGCCTGATGGCAGAAGAGATGACAGGTCAATGTGGATGTCAAAGAGGAGCAGATCAACCTGAAAAATTAATCTCAAGCTATTTTGTGGCATAAACACAGTCAAACTTCTGGTAATGCCTGGGTCCACCTCTCTGCACAATACTGAGGTTCCTGTACTTCTTCAGAAACAGTGATCCTAATGCAGAGATCTACCTTCCAAACCTCTTCCAGTGAGAGGAATGCAGCACAGCTTTCTTAGTCCACTGGGATAAGAAGTTATCATGAAAAAAGCTATACAAAAATAGTTCCAATTTTTTTGGAAGGCCTTTATAAGTAAGGCCAAATGGGAAAACCAAAATTCAAACAAACATCCAGGAAGCCACTGTTCTGAAAAAAAAAGAAGGCTGAAAAGCTAACAGTAGCTTGTTAGGTGTGGTATGTTGCCTTATAAAGTGTAAACCCACACATACCTGAAGTACGCAGCCTAACCACCAGGCTGCACTGAGCACCCAGTTCATCCATCATACTCTTCCCCAGCCAGTGGGCTGAAGAAGACCAAGTACCATATTTGCTAGTCCAGAATCATACAGCATTTTACTCTGGTAAATGAGTCCCAGTGAAATTAAACACAGCTTAGCCTTAGCATTTTTCATAGCTTTCTCAGATGGAGGTATCTGACATACTGAGCTTCCTGCACACACAAGTGTCTTGTGGCCATCTAACCAACTACTCTTCCCTGGAAAAAATGAGTCTTCCTTTCCCAGAGACCCAGGCAGCACTGCCAGCTCTTACCCCTCCATCCCCTCCTACTGTCAGCAAATATCAGTCACTGGGCAGGCTATGTTCCTCGGTAATTTGGTACAGCTCAAGTTAAAAGAGCCCAATTCACCCAAAAAGGTGCCAGGCCCTTCTTCAAACCTATGTAACATGATTAGCTTTGGCACAGCAATTGGCAGCGCTTCCTGAGCTAGACAAGAGACAGACAGACAGGCACAAACAACATAGAGGGTGCAAGAGAAAGAAAACAGACCAGTGCTCATATTGCTAGGGACACACATATCCAGCCAACTAAAAGAAAATAAGTACTAACACATGGGCTGTCTCTGGTTATTTAGCCACCTTCACTGCTTCTACATTTTTTGAGGCTGATACTTACATGGTTTACGTATCCCAGATGTTTTGAAACAACGTGCAAATGGAATTTAAGTATTGCTGGCAGTAGGCAGAAAGAAAGGGCAATAAAGTCCTTGGATAATAATTCTGCCTTGGATAAAGGCAGAGCTGGTGAAAAGTCAGTCCCTCACATCAGATTTTCAAAGCAATACCTCAGGATTACTTTTTCTGTGTGTTTTTTTTACATAGTTTTAAGCTGTCATTGAAGGAGGAAGAGGAAAAATATCTTCCAGGTAAAACCCCAATTATTCTGCTTTCTCAGTATTATAACATTCCTGTTCCTATCTGATACAGGGGAGAAATATTTTCTGTTATTTTTCTGTGCAAGGGAGATAATACAGTTAGTGATTTTTGTACTTTAGATAGCGCTCATATCTCAGTTTCAAAGTGTGTTATTGGGCTGTGTATGACTCCTGACAATATGACACTGGCCAATTTCCTCTTTGCTCCCTTGAGAGTGGATTTGACTACTTTTTTGACAAATTCTATGGATGTCAAACATCTGGATGGATGAAAAAAGGAAATGAAAAGGACAGGGGAGGCATCTACTGGGTATTTGGTCATGCTGGGTTACATAAACAAGATTAGAACAAAAGGAAGTTTTGGATTATAAAGGCTCTGACAAACCTTTTCAGTAAGTATGATAAAAAAGAAGTGACTGGCAGCTCTGAGCTGCCCATTGGTGCTGTGCCCACACATTTCATCTAACAGTGGAGCCCCGTCAGTCTCTGCCACATTTGAAGTGACTCTGAGTTTGTCCTACACTGTAAGGCTCCTATCAAGGATGAGAGCACCAACACCAGGCAAAGCACCTGCTCCTCTTTTTGGCACCTCTGCAACAGAATGATGAAGCCTCACGTCCAGGCAAGGCACAGACCTGCTCTGCTGAGCCCAGGAGAATCACTGTCTTTTTTTTGTTTCACACTCAGAGCGGGAAAAGTCAAACTGCGTTGCCAGCAGTTGATTTTCTGCACAAAATGGGAGCTGTATGTGGCTGGGGGGCAGAGGATCACAGAGCCCTTTCAGTGAGGACATGGACCTTTCAGTGCACACGGGTCCCCCCGCCCCCTGCACGGACATGCTATGTAGGGTGATGAGCACAAGCCGAGCGTGCATGGCATGGAAAATGGCGGACGCACGAATCGCAGGCAGCTTACGGGAGGTGCTCACCATCAAATGCACACTGGAGCTCGACTTCCTTTTCTGGACACATCATTGAGAGAGGGAAAGAGAAGGGAAGAGAGGAGATGAGAAGAAAAGCACAGAAACTATTCACACATTAGTGTGCCAGCAAGGGCCCCCCCTGCCAATAATGCTCCCCTGAGGCAGGTATAAGCAGCAGCAGAAATGCACTGACACGCAAGAAGGAGCAGAAAGAAGTCACCATTAAAGCACATAACTACATACCAGGGGTAAGGGCAGGGCTGAAGGCCCCCATCCCCTCAAATATGGAAAAAAGTACATAGGTGTCCCACACACTGATACAAGGAGTGAAGAAGAGAGAGGAATATATATGCACAAGATGTGGGATGCAATGGGGTGTCTCTCTGTGCTCTCCCACCTCAGAAAAGAGGACAGCTTCCTCAGCCATATTGAAGAGGTAGGCAGAAACTCTCTATATGCTCACATTTGGAGGAAGCAGAGGTATGTTTGCAACTCAAATCAGAGGATAGGGAGGAGAGCACAAGAGAGAGGCACCCCCAGGAGCTGAAGAAAGAGGAGGGAACTTCTGTGCATAGTACGGGGAGGAGAAAGTCTCCTACACACAGAATTTGGGACTGATTGGAGGGGGAAGGCGCACTAACAATCAAAGAAAACAGACAGAAGCATTCAACAGCCAGAACACTTTGTGCTTTCAGATACTGGGAGAAGAGCAAACAGGTTCAAACACTACTTAATCTTCTTGGACTCTACTCTTGTTCGATGGCATCTTCAGTCGTCTTCAAAGACACCTTCATACCAAACTGCACTCTCCAGTAAACTAGGCTTGACATATATTTCTCTGCTCTTTCACTGAACTTTTAGTGTCATCCTGTCTAAGTTGAGCCTGGCAAGTCTTACAGCATTACAATGCTACTTCTTCCTCCTGCTGTCTCCACATACATTTTCCATCTGCTCTTCTCCTTCAGTACTCTCTAGATTATTCCTCTGCTGCTTACTACAGAGTCTAGTTCACAGAGTAGTGTAGGACAGCACACCCCAGTCAAAAACTGCAATGGGTGTGGGCTCAGCTGCGTGGCTGTGGACTCCTGCACACTACCACAGCTCACCTCTGGAGCAGCTTGTGAACACAGCACAGGCCATGGGCTTGTACCTCCCCATTTCATACACTTACTGAGCCTTCACAGCTTTTACTTTGAATGTTGCCTTCATCCCTGCTATCCTCACATCAGAGCTCAAGCACACAAGCAGACTGGCATGCCTTTGAAAGCAGAAGTGCCAATGTTCATCTCAGACCCAGAATCACATTCCTAATCACACCATACAGTCCAGAGTCATACAGCCACTGCATGAGCAGACTCAAACTAGCAAAGCTTCTGCCTCATCTGATCTTGAATTCCTGTACTGACAGACTCCGATCTATTCTGCATTTGCCTCATGAAGCTTCCACTTCAAGGAGGCACAACATAGGGCTTGCCATTACATGGTTTATAAATGTGTGATTCCTCTCATATTCTTTCAGGACAATTTAGCTTCTCCATAGGCTTTTCCCCAAGCTAGAACTAAAATAGGATGTCCTACCAGTGAATGAATACAATGCTTAGACCATCGACAACCCAGAGGAATTCTCATACCCAGACACAACAGGGATTTTTTTAACTGAGAAAAGTGGAAATTCATACCAGCTGAGAAGCTGCTCCAAAACTTTGGTTTTTACTTTTAATGTATACTATAAGTTGCAGCAGACAAACAGAGACTATATGGATACTGCAGGGAAACTTGTCTGTAAGGACAGTCTCATTTGAAGCTCATACAGGCTTCCAGTGAATTACAAAACAAAGGGACAGAAAATGTTAAGGCACAAACAAAAGGTTCAATATAAAAAGAGTCAACCAAGCCATGCAGAAAACACCCTCCTATACAGAGGGACAAGTAACACTGACACAGGAGGAAACAGAACCCTCTGCAGATCAGAATTTAGAGTACAAGACAAATTTAAAACAGTATTGGTTTATTAACATGGCATGATGTAGTGTAGAAACCTCAAAAAACACATTATTACTGACTACTCTAAAAACAGGGGGAAGAAAAGCTAGCTAAGCAGTATGAAAAGGGTGGAGAGTGATGTCTGTGTTACAACCAGAGCAGGAAAGTACTACTAAAATACAAGTCAGGTTAGATAATGCCAACATGAGGCACTGGCAGTAAATGCTAAAGCATCAAAAATTATTAAGTCAAAACATATACAAGGAAGTTACTAAAACCAAATCAATCTCCCAATACCATCTTAACAGCTGCATCAGAACCATCTATGTTACCTTCACAAGGTGACTAGCTGAGTGAGCAAAACTTTTTGTTCTTCTTGTAATGTGACTGCAACTTAGCAAAGTAAATAAGATAACAGAAGTTTAGTTACAGAGTTCTCTTTCCCTTCCATAACACAGCTACATCTCTAAGAATTACTAGGCAGTGCAGAGAGATGTCCCAGGGAATGCAGAAAATTGTTAAAGGCAGACACAGAGCCTATGGTAAAGTACCTCACTGATCAGTTTAGGGATTACCCTACACCTGAGTGTCAAAACATTCTCCCAAAACAGTACAGACAACAAACTTAGGAATGAATGTTTGTTAAAGTTTCTACTTTTATTATATCTGTGAAATGTAGGTGTTCATCTCAGAGGACCAGATTCTCTACAGTGAAACTTAAGGAAGGCTCTTGCTTTAGGAAACAACAAACAGAAGTCAACAGGTGACAGAAGACAACCTCAAGAATCACTTTCTCTTCAGCACAGCAGCAATAGTAGAAACAGCAAATGTAATTTTCATTCCACAACACATATTAGAAGATACTATGGGAAGTAGAGTGATTCCAAGCAAGGTGCCATTCACAGTCCTGAGCACTTTACATGGCTATTTATTTTATGACAGCTTTTTGCATTTCTGTCTTCTACATGCAGTTCTTCCCCAGCTTGATAATGACTGTATATTTATGTTAAAATGTCAAACTTGCTGCAAGTCATATTCCTATGAAGAATATAGTAATTTCAGAACTTAAGGTAGGGAAAAAATGTTGAACATGAAGCAGATCAGTGAGAGGCATCTTGAACTAGCAAATTTGAGGTCCTATTTCTACTTCTGGTTTAGCTCTTTCGTGTGATGCTGAGAAAATAATTTCCTCTTTGTCAGTCCATCTTCTCGCATCCTTTTGTCAGCTTGTCTATTTAAATTGTAAGTTAAGAGGCAGAGATTTCCTGCTTAGACATGACTACAGTACTAAACACACTAGACTCTCGTTCTCATTTGGTGTTTCTAAACACAACAACAATGCAGTGAAAAAACGGAATGCATCAAAAGTGGGTATAATGTGCTATTGGATGTCAGCACTTAAACAGACCTGAAGCAGTCCCCAGGTGTCTTGGATAAAACAGTTTAGCACAAAACTCTGCTGTTCAGATGAGCTTGGGTTCTCCTCCTTTAGCTTCACCATAATAATCTTTAAAGAGAATGGCTTTAAGACTGTAACAAGTTCAGATACAGAGACAGAACCATTAACTCCTATTGGTCATTGTGTGGATGTTACTTGACCCTTGCAGATTTTATAGGTTAGTTCACCTTGCTACTGTGCCTTCCCTATTTAAGGCATGCTTTCACCAACTGCTTTCTCAGCAGCCATGCTAGTTTACAGAGCATCCTTCTTTCCCCACATACTCTTAACTGGGGAAAGGGCAGGGAAAGCTGGTACCCACCAGGCATAAAATGTACACTTACTGCAATATTCTCTACAAACAGCAGACAAAATGGTATTTGATGCCTCTTTGTAGTTATGTAATATAAAGGGCAGTTTTACAGCATTAACCTGGTTAAACAAAACAAAACAAAAAAAGGACTTTTACTCTTTCAGCTGAGTTCTCCTTTTAGCTGTGCTATTCAGCTTTTACTGGGAAAGTGCATGTGGCAGAAAGACAAGGTAATAAATCAACCGATTTTGCAGAGCATTGTAAGCGAATACTGTTAAAATCTCCTGCATCCCACAGCATTTTCCTCAATTTACTATTTACATAGTGTTACAGTGAATCTGAAAACCATTACTGATATAATTTTATATATCTTAATCATAAACTAAAGTGGTTATAAGTAAAAAAGAAAGACAAAATGAAGAAACTGACAAAGAGTTACAGAAGGACCAATTTAAAAAGACAATTACATACTTAACTAAAAATACTACTTTGTGGATTAAAAAATTCTGATTATAGATACGGATCTGACAGGCCCTACTAGAACTGGAAATGGACACAGCCACTCATACCAATAAGAAGTGAAATACCCCTTTGGAAAAAAAAACACAACTGTTTCAAGTGCTACCCAAAGACAAAAAAAACCCCAACAAATCATCAACAGTAGGACTGTAACACTAACTGCAGAGAGCCCAGACCTTGATGAGGTCAGAGAAAGGACATTCAGCATAAAGTGTCTTAATATTCATCCAGGTGTTTGTCCCAGCCCATTCCTTAAACCCTCTCTCACCTCGCAGTAGATGGCAAGTCCAGATTACAGGAAGAAAGGGGATCAAGAAAACAATTAAATTTGACATGAAACTGTCTAAAGAAAATTTTTAACTGGTAGCTGCAGAATGTTGCTCATAAATTTAGAATCTTAAAAAAAATACCTGGGACCTACAGTGGTGGCCACAAGATACGTGGTGTGTTACATGGCTCTGCAACTCGTCAGTCAGTATCTTCTAGCCTCACTTTCTGGATTTGAAAGCAGAAAAGCATGTCCCTTGAGGATAAAACCTGGGCCTTCCTGTTGCTACTCCGTCAGCTTGGATCCAAATTCTGCTTGAAGAAAGTTAGTGCAGCACTACAGAGGTTTGGTGACCAGGCAGAATTTAAGATTCAAGGCAGTTTAAATCATTCATTATTTAAGATAATGGAAAAGTTCTCAAGTTCTCAAGCCAAGCTGATGAAATATCTACCAATTAGCAGAATTAGTACTTGAAATAGAAGCAACAGTGCAAAGTGAAAACCAGGAATGCTTCAAATACATTTTGGAAAGAATTTGCTAGAAGAGAAGGTCATATACATGGAAATTCATCAAAATAATCCCAGTGTGGACACATCTATACAGGAGTAAAAGAATATTTCTTTCCTGTCTTCTCCTCCTGATTTAAGCTTCCTCCGTTTCCTTCCAAAACAGTCTGATGCAAATAAAATGCATGCATCCTAATTGCTTTAGTGCCAAACTTCCTTCAGCAAAGGATGAAAGCCAATTCCTACAGAAACAAACATTTTCACATATCAGCTCAACATAACTCATACTAGATGCTCATATCACCATATATGACTAATAAGTAATTCTTTTCTTCTTTATACTAAATCAGCAGCTACATGTTGCACCTTGCATCAGATAGTCACCAATACACATTTTCAGTGAGTTCTTGGGAACAAAGGATGAGAAAGATGTATAGGTCTCACTCAAGCTTGGGTACTACTATGTAATGGAAATTTCTACTGTATTTGTCAACTAATGTAGAATTCTAGCATAGACAGCTCTGAATACCAGTCAAAAGGATAGGAAAGTTACTTTGAACACAAAGTAAATTAAGACAAACTGGCAGTGTTTTTTTACTCAATGTCTTTAAAGTTAATAATTTTTACACCAGTGTAATAATCCATTTGTGGAAAGAAATACACTTTCCATTCTTACCTACTGTGTGGATATCTGTGATAATAGTCTCATAGAGCATAGTCACCTTGGATCAGATGAAAGTAGTGAAGAAACTAAAACATATTTTCTCTCAAATCTCCATACGGAGCTAATTTCCAAGAAGAGACAAACAAGCAAAACACTCAACCACCAAACAAACTAGTCCTCTTATCTGAAGGAAACATGAGAAACAGCTTAACCACATGGCATGTGGTGAGCAGCAGACTACAGTTAAAAATACAGCATGCAATGCTTGTTTTAAACCTACATCTGATGTAGAATTTTTTATATAGGAAGTGGGAGTGAAAAGGATACCACAAAGCTGAAAATCTGGTTGGTGTTCATGTCACAGTATTTGTGCTCTGCACTACTGCAATGGGCAGAAAATTGTTGTTTGCTACAAGTAAAACCAGATGCTCTTAACCAGACACTGGCACAAGTTGTTTTATCAGAAGTGTTCCGGATGAGAAGATGAGTGGAACTAAAATTACAAGTTTCCTGCATATGGAGCAACACGTGAAAAGCATGCTGGTCACAATGGTGAGGCCAGCAAACCAGTCAGTGACTAACACAGAGACTGCTGCATAGCAGCCAAGTGTGCCAGTACTGCTTCAATGAGCAAATGGACATGGTAAAAGGCTACATTTCCATGGGATAACTAATGAGATGCAGCACTGTACATTTAGATAGTAAAGGTAAGGAAAGAGACAGGCATGTAGCCACAGAAATCCTACAAAAGAAGTGTTAAGAATATTCTATAAACACACACAGACTGCTACCTGCTCTCTGTCTTGTCTAAGCTTAGCACTGGGGGAAAGCAATCTGTACTTCTAGAAGTCTGTATTACTGAGCAAAAGACTAATACAAAACAGGAGCTTGAATAAGAAATATGTGATTTATTTCTGAGTTTTAACAACTACAGAAATGAGGACTCAAAAGCCACACTTGAAGACAGACACCATATGGGGAAAATGGGAAAGCTGAAACAACTCTCCTGAGGGGGTGCTCATCCCAGGTTGAACCTGAGCAATGTCCCTCATGAACACTGGGGTTCATACTGCAAAGCCATACTGCTCTAACACTTTGGAGCAAGGAAGTTGCATGCAGATTCTTGACTGCAGGTCTCCAGAGGGCAACCTCGTTCACCATGTATAGACAATGCTATACTCTCTCATCTGCCTTCCACTTTATCACAAGTATTCAATGATACATATGAGGAACAACATATACTGTGAAAAGCTGAAGAGAAGTAAATCCAGATTTATCCTTTTTATGGGGGAAGACACTGTGTACTCCATAACCAAACACTATAAGTTTTCTATGAAGCTGGAAGTCTCTAACGTGCAAGGTCTCCTTGTAACTACATGACCAGGAAGTTGTGCCTCAAAATCTGTGTGCACATCCTTTGTCCATTTTTGGAACATCTTAATCAAGATGTGTGACTCTCTAAGAGCCTCTTGGAAATGAAGAATCCTGAGAAGAAAGCCATTTTTTCCTAGATAGGTAGCAAAACCATGTAGATATGTTGATACCTGCTGTTTTTCCAGTTGCTCCTCCCCTGCCTCATTGGAATTTTGAAGCAAGCACCTGCTGGTTCTCAGTTCACAACATTTGGCATAATCCATTCTTATTCCACTTGGATTTTACTGTAATGTTTTTAATATCAAAAGATGCAACAACTCTAACACACTTTCTGTATTAGTGTACATGAGTTCAATGCATGTCTGTACAGACTCAGGCTTGTGCAATGGCACAAAAGCACACTCTTGCAAGCACGTTTCAAAGACAAGCATCCTAAGGCAAGAATAGCAGTTCCACAGGACATTTTGGTAAAAAAACCCCAAAACAAACTCTGGGTATCAATAGGGCAGAACATTGCAGAACTGCAAGAACACAAGTTTTACTAGAACAACCCCCAAAATAAACACAACTCCTCTTAAAATACCTCTTTTTCAAGCATCCTACTTGTCTTGTGAGCCCTCTGGAAACAAAGCCTAATTAAAGTGGAAAAGGGCTAAGAGAGCAAGAGGGAACAAGTGTACTGGTCCTGCACTGTGCATGTCAGCCCCCCAGCATGGGGAGAATGAAGACTTGTCCACAGTGCTAAACCAGGAGATGAACTGTTCCACCTAACAGCTATGGAGAATAGTTTGGAATTCCACTGAAAATGCAAGCTAATAAACACAATCCCTCTTTTCCATGTGGAGGACAATTATCCTTTGGAACAGTTAGGGAAACACAGTACTCTACACATGTCTGTACTCCAGTACCAGATGGTAAAGGGCTACTGCCTGCAACAACATACAGCCTTGACAATGGTCTATTTGACCTTCAGAATTAAACCACGAACATGCAACGCAGAGTGACATCGAAGTGGGGAGAAAAGAATTCCCCTCAGAAGGGAAAGGAGAGTGCCTCAACTTCAGGCACATGAACTGAACTCTTAACACAATACTCAGTTTCTGTTCTGCCCAAACATGAACATTTGCAGGCTCCTCCTTCCCCATTCCTCTTCCCAGCTCAATCTTCAACCTTCTGTCCGAAGGGGTAGACAATGAAACTTCCATGGGGTCTACTGGGTATCATCAGTCACTGGCAATTGCTCTATGCAATATCCACATTTTGCACTGAACAGAACAGACTAGTCAGAGGCATGTGTCACAACTGTAAGTGCTTTGTCTTTCTAATCCACAGCACTGATCAAGTCTCCATACATCACAGAAAGGGGAAAAATAATTGATGCTGTTGCAATAGTACACTTAGATAGTTGTGAGATGTGTAAGGTGCATGTAAGGAACACTAAGATCCCACCCGGGGCTCCATAGCAATCTGACTATAGCAATCCCAGCCACAAGATGGGGCTGTGGTTTTACCCTGGAAGAGGATGGGCAACAGAGAAAGCAGCTGCCTTCTGTTCAGATGGTGGGAGAGGCAGTGAAATGGGAAAGCAAGAACTTACCTTCACTCCATCTGACTTCTTGTTCAGCAGGCTTTTGGCAGCTGTGGAGAGAAGCAGAAGTAGGTCAGATTTTGGTTTCAAGACTTCTCGTTCTCTCTTCTCACTTCCCTTAAAAATGCACGAAACATCAGAAGGACAACAATCCTGCTAATTTCTCTTTAGCAAGAAGTTGGAGAACAGGCCAAGTCACTCATCAAGTCCATCCTGATAGCAGAATGCCATCCATCCTATCTATTGTTCATTTATTTAGGTTAAAATGCTCCCAATTCCACTAACGCAGGAAGACCAAGTCTGAAATGATAATTTAGACCTCCTCTTTTCAATCCTCCACTCATACACTGTGACCCTATCCAGAAGTGTCAGCAGTTACAGGGAGAAAAGCTAAAGAAATAAATCTGTCAGATCTTTGCAAGAGGATAAAGGCTGCACCTTCAAGTGCAGCCATTCACATAGCAGAGGTGTTTTATGAAGGGGGTACTGATAATGCAGAGGCCTCTTAATTACTGCTACTCACAGTTACTCTGGTGGTAGCTGGATAGCTAAAAGGAAGAGGCTAAAAAAGTGCAAAAGGCAGCATCTGATAACTGTTAAAAAAGAAGAGAAAATGATAAAAGAGACAGAAACTAAGCTAAATTTCTTCACTGGAAGATAAAGATGCCCTGCTGTGCTCAATTTGAACAACTGGCACTACCAATGAAAGAGCATGATAAGCACACAGAGAGCCCATAACAAATGCCTGGGAGAAGGCACTCTTGGGATTGACAAAGAAGCTGCTCCATCTATTACAGCAAAGTGGCACATTGACAACAACTGTCAACAGTAAGACCCCATCTAAAATCTCAATAGGTATAAAACATATTTTGCTTACTTAAGAAGAATATATTCACTTGTTTTAACTTCTGTAAACAGTATGCTAGACAACTACTGAATCAACACACTAATGCAGCTCTCCTAAGCAGCTGCTGGAAAGCGTATGGGTCTGGGTACTTGACCTGGATTTAGGTCTAGCAAAGACAAGGCCTAGAGAAAAGGCAAACCCTAAGACAATGCTGACATAACCTTGAAATGTTTCACTCCCAAAGACATCCTGACCGAGTCATGCAGAGTGCTCAGTCTTTCTAGAAGCAGCAACATTAGGTAGAAAAAGGTTTTTTGCAATATATAAGCAACTGTCATATTTTTTGTCAGCAGCATTTTCCACCCTGCCTTTCCTACAACAAGACACTACAGACATGGATTATCTAGACAATATTAGCTGAGCTGGTGCAAATGACTACAGCACCTTCTCACAACAAAGAGGTGGCATCCCGTATAACCTTATTAGAATCTTTTAACTAGTTTCCTAATTCTACTCGCTAATACAATTATAAAGCTAGATTATGTTCTTGTTTTTATTCCAGTTCTCAGAAACCAAGAGTGCTGGAAGAACCTCATGCAGAAGTTTTCTCAGTATATCAAAGCAGTGTTCCAATGTGCACACATGAAGGTGGGCACAGTGATTCAAACAACTCATTTGCCCTGCAACATTCTTTTTGTTGAGTGTACACATACTAAAGCATAGAAAGACTGCATCTAACAAATAAGTTCTTGCCACCTTCAAGGCACAATGAAGATCAGGTTGATGCTACATGAAAGTGAGAAGGAGAACAACGTGACTATGGGGTCAAAAGGGGTCCAGCATTTATACCACACATACATCAAGGCATCTCTCACACAACAACTGCTGAAAACCAAGAAACTGTTATGGCCATACAACACTTCTGAAGGTGTAAAGGGTTCTGCAACTTAACAAATACGGCAAATGGGACATCCTTGAAGTGAAAATAACCCCACAAACATCAGAGAAGTGAAACAGAACCACCATATGTTCTGAGAAAGACCCAGACAAGCAGGGAAGCAACATTTTTCGCACTTTCTGCAATTTTCCCAGAACTTCACATTTGTCTTTGTGGATAGAAGATGGCTAGAATCATGTTTTAAGAGACTAAAGGAAATTCAGCTCAGAGTCCCTCTGTGCAGCCCAGCACAATGTAATGCTGATCTGGTGTGCCCCACTGCAGCCTGCCTGTCCAGCCTCCTACCCTGATTGTACCTCTGCATGGCACACTCTGATCTCTCACAGGCCTGTCAGCGTCCCAGGGCTGGAGAAAGAAACTACATCCGTGGTGTATTTAGTTCATGCATCATACTGTGGTTTATAAGGACAGCTGGAGAGCTCATGAAATGCAGTCAGACACAAAGATGACTGTAGACATCTCAAGCAAAAGCGAAGCATGCAGGTTTCCCCACATGTCAACCTGTACATGTTACAAAGCAGAAATTAAAGGAGATGCGAGTGGAATTTCTGTGCAAAAAACAGACAAGACTTCCTGTAACAATAATCATTTTAGAAGACAGGTAGATTAGCTAAGAGACAACAGCAGGGTAAAAATCCAAGGACACATGAAGGGAGATTCTTTACTGTTCAGGAAATGGTCTTGTACCTAGGCTCTGCAGTTTTGCAGACATGAGACGCTAGTATTCATTTTCTCCCTCCTTCCCACTTCTCCTACACATTAAAGGGATTAATTTCCCTCTTGTCAGTTAAGAGTTCCTCTGGAATGAAGCAATAAGAAAGCACAAGCAGCTAACGCAGTAACTTAAAAACTCGGTTCTGTTCTTTAGTTAACAAGACACTGTGCAGTTAATCTCTGAAGGGAAACACAAAAGGCCTCCCCTGCACACATCCCATACAACCCTCCCTCTTCCCACATTTCTCAGTTTTGGCCTCCATAGTAAAGAGCTTGGGCTCTGCACCATGCTCCTGGCAGAAACAAAAATCCCTAATGCTGAACTCATCAGCAATAAAGACTAGACACTCTGGGTGTACCAGAGCCAAGGGGAGACTGAAGAGGGACTGAAATACCCACTCCAACGACAGCCATGGATAGTGCCTTCCCGCTGCCAGCCCTACTCCTCTTCTTCCAGAGTGCCCAGTCCTTCACCCAGCCTGCCCTGGGCTTGTCCTGGCCCCACCTGTCAAAGCACAGTTGCCTTTCTCACCTCACTGAAGCTCCAGAGACCATTTTTTGGGATACAGGGAAAACACTGAGGTTAATTTATTAAGCCTGACTAACTCATGACGCTAGTTTAACAGATAAACCAATTTCTGGCATTTATACCACAAAAAATTTTGGACTCTACTGAGACTTGATAAAATAAAAATTGTATCATACCAACACAGAATTCCCAATGACATAGAGTTTTGGCTTGTAATCCTCATATTCTCAGGTCAAAGAAACTGAAAATAACTATTTCTCAACTTGATGTCACTTCTGGGGCTCACCACAAAAAGTCAACAATCAGTATATGTTCACAAGAGGCACCTCTGGCTACCATCACAATGTCCATGAATGCAGTGTAACTTCAAGAATATCTATTTACTAAGGACAAATACCACAAGAAAAGCTATTCACAGAGCTCTCCTGAACTTAAAGGAGAGGAATATAAAACTAGAAGGAGTTATTATACTAATTTATATCCACCTTTGATGATAAATTACTCTCTGGCCATACCGATAAACATTTTTAAATGTGGTAATGAAATCCATGTCTAGGAAGCTGTAAATGGAAGTTACACACTGAAGTCTGCTACTTCAGAAGGTCCACACTGTAGGAGTTGAGCACCATTCACTAAAACCCTTTATTGTTTCTTAAGAAATTGAGTAGATACAGAGAAAACACTTAAAAATAACAGCTACTGTCACAAGCTGCCATAATAGCCCCCTCACAAAACTTACTTGAACAAGCAGTGACAATTACCAAGAAAAAAAGCTCAACATCAGTTAAAAACAGAGGTTTCATGCATGAGGCTTAATTACCTGCAATATCTGCTTCCGTATCTATTTTGATCCTTGTGCTACTTGTCCTGAACCACTTGAGAGAAGTGAATTTCACAGACTGTGAAAACTTGTTGAACATCTCCCCAGACGAAGAGTTGCAATCCAGTTAGAAAAACACTGGTACAAATTTCATAGTAGTCCACTTGTCGGTTGTGCATAAAAATAAACTTATGGAAAAAAGCCACTTTGCAGCACTTTGTGAAGATGGCTGCTCCTAAGATGGAAACCAATTTTTCTCATCCTTTCACTCAGTTTATAGCAGGCTTCCTTACAGAATTCTATCTACCTAAATGAGTCCAGACTCTAAAATATTGCAGGAATCTCTGAAAACCTTTCAACTTTCTCCTAGTAATAAATTTATATTTACTTCTCAGAGGATGGTTTAGCAGTTTCTTGCATATGATCTAATCTGGTGATTTAGCCAACTGTATGTCTGTATTCTGTAAGTGAATGCAGATCAGATCAGTGTTTGCTTGGATCATCTGAACATTAGAAGCCACAAGTAAGCACTCAAATAATCCTATATATACCCTGGTGTGACCCTAACAATCCCACAGTGAAATTAGATCACAAAGTTCTCTCTCGCAGCTGAGTGAATACCAAGCAGAGTATGAAGAGAAACTACAAATCCCTTATTATAATAAGGTTTCAGCTTCCTGACTCATACTGAGAGGACTGCAACTATACCTGCTTTTAATAAATAGCCTGCGGCTGGCCTGAGATGCAATCTTTTTAAAAGAACCACAAGCAGCCAATATTAAATTGTTGAGTATATCATAACTTGGGAAAGAAGCCAGATGACATTCCTTTATATTTAGGTTAACTGACCTGTGGCAAAAGGCACCTAAGCAAGCAACAAATTACTCACGAAAGAACAGAAACTTTTGTTTTGCCTTTGCTTTGTAAAAAGTAAGATTTTTTGATAGGCTAAAAAGAGAATGAGCATTGCTACAGGCTCTTGAAGCATAAAATTTGTCACAGACTAAAATCACATTATCCTATGAAGGAACTCCATGTTACAAAATATGCAACACAGGAGATAGTAATGGCAATAGAATTAAAGGAGTCTCCTGCAAATAGTGCCTAATTAATTGGTACTGTGGTCATGTGAGCCTTCATTTTCTTCTCAGTTCAAAACATCTGTGAAAGAAGCTTTTAGGAGATCTCATTCCCAGACAGGAAGAAGCTTCTCTCTTCATAAATCTAGTTCCCTGTCTGCTGGGAATGGGGCTTTTAAAGGCCCACAAAACAGTGTCACCCAATTAGAGAAATTAAAAACCCCTTAAGTGCTTTAGGGCAAGAAATAAGTATTATTTTAGAACTTTTCAAGGGCAATTAGATGACCTATCAAAACAGGGAGAGTCTGAACTCCACCCAAAGTTCTCACATGAACATTCTAACTTTTTAATTTCAGTTAGGATGCACTTATTCTTCAATTCCAGCAGATTTCATCTGCAGCAACTAAAATACCGAAGTAAATTAAAAAATAATTTTGATTTTAAAAAAAGTCAAGCTCATGTTAAACACAGTCTTACAAAGAAAACATGAGTAGATGATCTCCCCATTTTAAAAACACGTAAAAACATAAGGAATTGCTACTCTCCACAGAGGCTAGAAAGGCTTTGCATCTAAATTCACTTCTCTTTGTAGACATTTTTCTAAATGTCTCATACTTGAGGTCACAGTTTATAGTCAAAGCGAAACTCAGTGACACTGAGAACCCTGAGCTCACTATGGGCCATCTAGGATTTCCTTTTATTCAGCTGTTAACTGAAGTGGATCCAGCAGCTTCAGCCCTTGAGACAAAGAAGAATGAGTAGAGCAAGCCTTTTCCTCCTTGATACAAGCTCAGGGATTAAGTGGATGTATAGGTCACACACCATTAAGGAGAACCCTTCTCTCCAGCATTTCATGTACTCAAAATCTGGGCCACAGGAGATTTTCTTACCCAAGCACTTCTGAAGCTTCATTAGAAGTGGGAACATTTGCAGACTAAAGATTAATATAAAACTTCTGTTTAAAAAACAAGAATCAAACCCCTGTCTATTTCAGAATCATCAATTAAGGGAAATAAAAACTAGCTGTGTAAATAGATCAAAACCAGTTCATACCAGCAGAAAGCTCAAGAAAATATTTAGTTTTGTACATTCCTGCAGAAGCCCTGTCATTGATTCTGAAATAACTATTTAAGGAGCTAGGGCATAATCTCAGAAAACAGTATATAATTTTCAAATCATGTTATAACACAATCCTGGGGCAAATGAATGGAGAACATAATTCTGTTCCTTTAAGGCCAGTCTATGAGAAATGGAGTAAAGAGAAATTGTTGTGGCCACAAGTAGTGCTCTTATATTGGCAGAGGTTCACCTCAAAGCAAGAACCAAGGAAAAAAAACATTGCTGAGGGTTGTCCCTTAAATCTAGCATGGTTTCACATAATTTAATTATTTTTAAATCACCATACAGGGGGTTAAAACCACTGCCTTGATTTCACAAAGAATGTACGCATGAACATGCATTTTGAATGCTGGGATGATAATTTCACATAGGTTTTCATTCCAATTACAAGTTTATTGTAACATGACCCAGAATATAAGTATTGGTATCTACCACTAGTAAAATGGCCAGATGAAATAAATACACTTTCAATTCATTCATCATCACTTATAATTCATATAGCAGACTTTCACTTGAAAGTAACTGTAGTGAGGTGCAATAAAGATTTGACTCATGCATTCATGATTGTTCTTTTAAAAGAGGAAAAAAATATTGCAAAGAACGTAAAGAAAGCAAGCAATCCCATAAACTAAAAGTACTTACAGATAGAGGTTTTCCACCCAAATGGAAATGAACAGTAAGATTGTGTCACCTAGATGTGCCAAGCCAAGACAATCATCTTCTAAAAAGCATGGATTTGCATGTTGCAATTTGCATTTTCAGTAAATGCACTACGTAATGCAGTTGGGTGAGAGCCAGACTAACAGCTATTAAATTTAAAAGGATAAAAACCACTTCTAAGACTCCAAGAAGGGAAACTCTAATAACTAGATGCTTCAGACCCATTTTTGATGAGTCAAAGTAATACAATACCCAAATAGCTCCTGTGCCTGTTCTCACCAATATTACTTCCCTGTCCCTGCCTCAGGTCTAAAGGACACACCCCTACCTAGTAAGAGTTTTTGCTTCCTGGTTTATGATGGGAATGCTAGCAATGCCAGCTAGAATTTCCAAAAAGTAATCTGCTAAGAAAATATCATAAGAATATTGTGGCAGCTGACTTTCTATTTTGTACCACACTACAGCACAATGTACTCCTGTCAAAACAGATAATTTCCTATTTCACAGTGGTCACCAGTCAAGGCAAAGTAACCATCAGTACACCATGATGAACTGAAAGCATGTTTCTTCCCCTCCTACTCAACCCCCATATGGTTAAAATACACTTCAACTCGCTCACACAAAACAAAACCAAAGAAGGGATTCAGAACTTACCTGAAAAATTACGAGACACAAGCATCGTTGTGAGGATTGCACCCTGTGGGGAAGAGAAAGCAGGGATAACAGAGAGTGTCACTTGAGAAAGGGGCTAGGATGACCCATGGGGAACACAATGCCTCAGATGTCAATGTAGAGGTATGCCAATGATACCCTGGAAAGTCCTAGTGTATTCAGGATTCTCACATGTGGCCGTTGGGCTTGACATGGGACAACTTGGATTCCTGTCTTCCTAGCATGGCAGCTAAATGTCAGACAGGAGAACCTAGGAAATCTAAAATGGCACTAAGATGCTATGACACATATGCTTAGACACATAGCTGCTTCCTGGTTTTCAAATAGCAGATAGCTGCTTTGTGCACAGGCCAGAGGCAAGAAAACTGGTAACACCACTACTGGAAGGCAGAGAGTGCTCAGAATTATGAGTCCCAGGACTAGCTGCTCTATTTCAACTCTCTGGCAGAAAGTAGAAGTGGTGAATATGTAGCAGAAGAGGCATGGGAATCTCAGAGCTCAGCTCCTCATTACACTACTTCAGTACCCTATAGTTGGAGGATTACATAATGTACTTCTCTAACAGTGCGCTAGTAATGAAAAAAAGTACTGTAGGTTAGAATGCACTAATCTCAAATTCAGAGAATCAAAAACAAATTTAGGACAAATTAAGATGTACTTACCTTTAGCTTCCTTCTAGCATTGAACTTTCTCAAGCATTCCACAGTCTCCTGCCTGTGCATCATCGATGCAACAGTGGATCTTTGCTGAAAAACAGGAAAAGCAGATCAAAAATATATCCTAACTAAATCAGCCAAGAAAGTTTGTTTCACTTGCACACAATCATGACATACAAACTGATATGGCCTGATAAGCCTCTCATCACTGCATGGTTGCAAAACACTACAGTGGGTTCACAACTTAAGAACTTCTGTGAAGACATGTTAAACCAAGGTGGGCTTTTACAGGAATGTGCCCAAGAAACTGTTACTGAGGTACAGGTGAGAATCAATGCTCCTTGCCTTTCAGGCATACACATGATTTAAGGCAGTAAGAAGACAAAGCCAAATGAACAAGCATACCCATAGGGGACTGAGTTAGAGGCACTACAGCAAAGATCTGTGTTGTATTAGTTATAGCTTGAGAGGGAAATTCCAAGCAGTAAGTGAATACTAGTGAGCAATAGTCTTCCTGGACATGACAACTCCCTGAATTTAAGTGCTTGACTAGCAGACGCCTTGACATCTTGGTATCAGTTTCCAGGAACAGATTTGCAGTGTGTAAGAGGAAAGATCATATCATTCTATTGTACCAATGCAAAAACCTGAGCATAACCTCTAGCCAGTGATGCACATCTGTCATCCACAGCAGACTGGGATCCCATCAGCTGCAAAAAGACAACTTTCCAGAAGTGTTGCAGTAATTGAGACCACATGAAGAAATCAGAGACTGATGCTGCCAAGCATTTAGAGCACATGAGGAAACCAGTGACTAATGCCAAAGTAGCTGTTGCTGTTGCATAGAGCCACAAGTCTGAATTCCCTTTACAAGGGCAGTGGGTGAATTACTAACCTGGCAGATCACTGTGTACAAAGTCCCCACTAACTTTCTCCTGCTTGGAAAAAATTCTGCAATAGCCAAAAGAATTGTATACCATGCTCATATTCAGTTTGCTTCATGGGAAGTCTCTGCTTTGATCCTATTGTCAAAACTAGTCACCCCTTGCAGTACACAAGGCAGCGTGTGGGGAGAATGTAGACAAACTGTCCTCAAACAATTTTGGTGATTGCTGTTCATCCAGCCTCCTTGGAAGTGACAGTGATGTCCAGTTGTTCAGTGTGAACTTGCAAGAAACAGGACAGGTACTTTAGAACTTCACTAATGCTAAGAAACTCAGTGTCTCAGATAAACTGTTAACATTTCCTACATTTACTTCAGAGGAGCCATACATCTCCAGAAAGGAAATGTATGTTGCACACACAGGGGGTGCAGAGCAAATGGAAACAACAGACTCAAGAGGAGGCAGTTTTGGCAAGAGGCTGACACGGCTGTGAAGTGAAATCGAACTCCCCACAACTCAGGGAAGCAAAGCCTCTCTTGAACCACTCTATATTATGTTGCCACGGGACTGAGCTCTAATAATACGTGTTTGGCTACGGGCATTGGGAGGAAAGTTAAATACACGGGAACTGCTATTGATTGCAAGCGTGCAAGGAGAAAAAAAATAGTGTGAAGTTTTGACTTCCTATGAACTTGCATCACTTTACAGCAGACACTGCCCTCCTGCTCCACAGATGTTCACATAAGTAAGTTCAAATTGCTAATCTGTTGATTTGTGGTGGAAGGACAAAAACACCACAGTTTCACAAGAACAATCGAGAAAAGGAACACACTAGACCCATCCCAGAAGTATGCTGTGATATTATAAGAGCATCTGGTTAGACTTAGGTGAAACTATTTCATCTTGTAAAGATAAAAGTAAGTCTTTGCTGCCCTCCCCTATATCCATTCCCAGCTATGTTCTGGGATCTCCTTGCCAACTTTGCAAAAGATGAAAAATACTTATGTGTGAGGTCTGGCAGGGCAGAAACTACCCACACACACATTTCAAGTTTGCAGCCAATTAAGCTGAAGCACAGCAGAAATGTCCCAAATATTGCAAACATGCTATGTCATAAACTGAAGCAGAGATGAAGAACAAAATGATCCTAACATTTTTGTCTGATGACAAACTCCATCTGACATTTTAGTATGATATGGATTGGAAGAGGAGATGTGGGAAAAAACAGAAACTACGGACATCGACAAAACTTCTACAAGAATAATGGATTTTTTTTCCTACAATGGCAATAAATGCACCACAGCATGACAAAGTTGGCTTGTTGAAGGTTAGTATCATAAAAAAAATTCATAATTTGAAACATTTAAAATATTCCGGGTCCTTCAAGCCTTCCTGATATGTCTGTTCAGGATAAACCAAAAATCAACCTGTAATAAGGAAAACACTTACACAGACCCATGGGTGTTTGAGAGCCTGGTCAGCTGTGATGCGCTTTGCTGGGTTTATCGTCAGCATCTGGTTAATCAAATTCTTGGCTTCAGGAGTCACAGTGTCCCACTCAGGTGATGGGAACTAAAAGAGGAAGAAGGAACAGATGATGAACTGAAAATACCTTCTACTAGCAGAAGAGATTCTTCCCCCTACACAGCCGAATTCCAGCTTTTGTCCTTTGAGTACCAAGGCTAACATATTTGCAAAACCCTTAATTTTTGTGAAAACCCATGCTGAACAAAAATCGTACATAATCCAGCAAATGAATGGTACCAGACAGCAGGACACACCTGTACCATTCACCAGACATAGACAGGAAGATTAAGAGCTTAAAAGCCTTTTAGGAATCACTCAGACCGTTGAATTTCTTTCACACTCAACAGTCAAAAAAGTAAAGTCACAGGTCTTTTTAACTGAGATCTTACATGAAAAACATAAGCACTATCTTTTTTTGCTCCACCTGGCTTTTTCTCCAGGATGCTAAAAGCTGTAACAGCATATGCAAAATCACAAACACTTAACTACAGCAAAACTGTATGAAAGCAAAAACCACTAACAGAGAACATCCCATCAGGTATGCTTTTCCCACCATAAAGCACAATAGAACAATACCAGTACGTAGGCATAGCAACCCACCAGCAAGCTGACATAGTAAGATCATTACTTGGGGAGCAAGAGATATGTAATAGTGGATAGGAACACAGAAGCAGGAAAATTAAGAAAAGAATTTGAAGTATTTCATCTGCTGATCATCCATGAGGGGTAACTGGTCTCTGCTACAATTCCAGTAATGATAAAGAGGAGATATTTACACCATTCCCCAGATGCTACATGCGGTATGGATGACAGCATGCCGAGATTAAATCATATGAATCTACTGTACAAATACAGGTGAATTTGAAAATATGATGGCAACTATGCTCCCTGACTTTAGATAGGTAGAAGATTGATCTATCCTGAGATCATTTCCTCACAATACTACATTATTTAGAAAAAGTTTATCCCATTTCTTTTCTCCTGCATTTTGTGCTTTTACTCAGTTGGGCCATAAAAATACACCTGCCATATTTGATTTGCATATCTTATTTCTGCATTTGCAGGCATCAGCAAGGCATTATATAATTTGTTCAGCAAACACTGCAAGAGACTAGTCAAAAATTATGATACTGAGCTTGCAACATTTAATAATGTTTATTTCTCCACACCTGAAATCTGAAGTATACATGGAAATGTCTTGCACAACTCCTGCCAATAGCACAAAGTCCAATTCATTGTTGACACTTTCTTTAAGGTCAGGGGAGAAAAACAGACTGGTTCTATGCATACAGGCCCCTCAGTGCTGGGAAAAGGACACCAGGGACAGGTACATCAGTAAAACTTGAGCCGTTTTCTACCAGACAAAACAGGGGAAGAATCTACTGAAGCTTGCTCACTACAGGAAAAAATTCAAAACCAACAGATAGGTAAGGAGGGATCAGGCACTTCACACCTCATGACTCATGAAAGAGTTAGAAATTCAACTCCTGAAGTGCTTTGAAAATCCCCACCAATATAATTAGTGCAAAAACACTTAGGAACAAGCAACACAAAAACTAGAGGAGCAGGAAAGCAAGAGAACAACACAAGTTCATTTAGGGCTATCAAGTACAAAGACATCACTTTCACTCAGGAAGCCACTGAGCCAGGACACAGGGTTAGGTAGACCTTTGTTCTCACCAGTATAGCTGCTCTCATGGTCTCAAGTAGAGAAGCTGGGAGGTAACTGGAGTCCAGCAGAACCCTCACCTTTTGTTTTGTTTTGTTTTTTTTAAATACAAACCACAAGACACTCTACAAAATGAAATCCCCAACTTCCGCTTGATATTCATGCCCACAGTCTTTGAGCTAGGATTTCCAGGAGTTCCTTCTTCCCTCTTGAGCTTCTCTTTACATGGAAGAATTTATGTCAAACATTCAAACTGTGGTACAAAAACCACATTTTACACCACCTTGCTCCCAGTGCTAACCTCATTGCTATTTCTCTTTCAGGCACTTTTACACCTCAGTTTTGCCATGCTCTAAGAAGTGTTCCATGAACAGCTTGTATTTTTACCAGTCTCCAACCCACCTACTGATTACTACTACAAAGCTATCCCTCCAATGGACTACACCATTCAGTCTTCTCACTAGCTCCATGCTTTCCATGGCTGGAAGAGATCCCACTACGGAACAGAGGAGATCAAAGGCCATGATTTAAGCTAGTGTCCCTGTACTTTTTACTGGACATTGATAAAGATGACCTCCTTCATTCTACCTTCCTTCTGGTCCCCTGGAAAAGTTAGCATTAGCTGTATCTGCATCACTTTGTGGTAAATGACTAGAAGACACCATTTCCCACCATCTGCATTTCCAGCTCTGCATTTCCCTAACGACCAGCAAAGTCCTGGTGCCACTGTGACACTTATCCCTTCAGTAACCCAAATCAGGAGAGTATCCCAGGCAGTGAAGACAATAAGGTATATGAACATGCCAAACATCACTTTGCACAGAAGCTTGGGGCCTGCTGCTGGACACCGAGTAAGATAGTGCCATGTTTTGGTTGGCTTCTACACCCATGCAGGTACTCAGCAAGAAAGTGCCCTTACGTCATAGGCTCCGGCTTTGATCTGCTGATAGAGTTTGTGCTGATCTTCATCCCAAAAGGGAGGGTACCCCACTAGCAATATGTACAGAATCACTCCTGGGAGGGAGAGACACAGATACACTATGGTTAGGCTAATATGCCAATTATTCCTTCAGCCCCTCTTCCTTCCCTCTTGACAGTCCCCAAGGCAATGATTGCTCCATATCTTCATTTGCCACCATATTTAGCCTTCCAAGGCAGCAAATGACAGTACAAACCTCTCATCTGCTGAACCTCATCCTGGGACTTCATGTCCAGGAGCTAGAACAAAGTGCATGATGTCCTTCTACCCTCCTCTGGCTACCATGGCTGGTTCGCCACAACTCCCAGTTGCTGTCAGAGTAAAATGATACCACATCTCCTGAGGTTGCTGAACAGCAAGAAACTCTTTAGGAAGGACTGTACTTTTAAATGCTTACTGTGAGCTGTCTTGGGACAAAAATGACACTGACAAAACAAACACTCCTGGCCTGCAGAGAACCATTTAGTCCACGTCAGGCAATACTGGTATCACAGATCTTTAAACTTATTGGCCACAGATATATTTACACTTACTTTTTTCCTTTTAAAAAATCATCCCTCTTCAGTATTTCTTCTTCTACGTAGTTAGTGTAAAAGGAAATCACTACAGTTATCTAAACAACTGACTCTGCAAAGCATAGACAGGTCCTATCTTTTGAGTCTCAAACATCTGATAGATGGCCTGAAGAAAGGATTAGGAGCCAGAATCAAACAAGTTCATGCTCCAGTATTAACTCCATCTACACAAGGTGCTTATTCTCAAGTGCACCTTCATGTCTCCACCCAATAAGAAGAAGCACTGCACACCCTCCCAGCAATAGGCTATAAGCAATTGCTCTTTTATATGAAATGATGTTGTTTAAGTATAAAACATTTGGACAGACTCTTACCACATGCCCATATATCCACTGGTTTTCCATAAGGATCTTTTCTTAAGACTTCAGGGGAGAGGTAGCCTGGAGTACCAGCAAACCCTGCCAGGAAATGAATGACATGAAATAATTACAGTACCCAAGCAGAAGAGATCTTGCTGTATCACAAAAACCACTAGTGGTAACCAACAAATTCTAAAACCTGTTTCCCATCCTTCACCTTGTATTTGCTAGAGCTGCCTCTTGGTAAACCAACAAAAAGAGGAAAAAAACCCCCAAAAGCCAGAAAATCAGATGGGATTGAATGTCTATATACTGTAGGAAAAACAGAAGAGTAAGAGGGACCACGTCAATCACCCGAGCACAAACTTGCGTGTCAGGCCTTAGACCATTGTTACATATAAGGTTTTGGAGTTCGAAAACACAAGAGACGGATGGGACATATCTAACTGCCAAATGGTGGGGGTAGATCACAAAAAGTAGACATCTCTCCAGAACTCAGCACTCAGAGTCTCACAGCTGATGTTTAGCCTGAGAAGGTTTCATTTCTAATTATGTTTTAGCTAAACAAAGATAAGGGCAGATCCAAATGTGTCCTGTGGAAAGCCAGGTCAAACGCATTTCTGTAAAGTGACCAAAGAAAATTCTAGATGTCTACACTTCTGAGCAGTAGAAAAGTTCAGATCAGGGTCTAAACTTAGCAGCTGCATTCATCTCTGACACCAGCATTTACTGTAAACTGAGAAGAAAAATAGAGAAACACATAGCCATTTTTTTCTGTCTTTATTTACCATATTCTTTACTCTATTGCACCTAGGCTTGTGGCCAAGACACAGAGGCTGAGATGCTTGAAAAAGAAGTAGTAGTGCCAAATACATGGAAGTGTGCTGGAAGAGCTGAGAGAAAGTACTCAGAGAGGGTGCAACTCAACCAGCCACCAGGAAACCGGGGAGCAAAAGTGGGAAAGCTCAAACAGTCTTACCAAACCAGGCCTGCTGCTCTCCCTGGACTTCTATAGCCAGTCCAAAGTCAGCCAGTTTGACAGCAGCACCCTTACATTTACTTGCCAGTAGTAAATTCTCAGGCTGGGAAGAACAAAGAAAAAAAAGGAGTAAGAATGAAAGACTGACATCTTTGTTAAAACCTCTTAGCTAGTTTTCACACCATCAAATTCCACCTGCTGACTGAATTTAGCATGCAGTACTAAATCTGTTCAGGTGAAGACGCAGAAACGGCAATGAAAGGCCTTGACCTAGAGTGGCAGAAAATTCTCAAATCTAACACAAATCCTCTGGCTACTGTGTGGGAGCTACAGCTTCTCCCAACCCATACACTACATGCAGACACCAGAGGGCACTGGCAGTATAGTTCCTGCAGCACATAAGCCAAAATTTGCTTCTACTCTCCCCAAAAAGAATAACTGGGGGGGGGAGGGGGAAGGGAGGAAGAAGGGAGGGATGATGCAGTAGATACAATCTGCAGTGATGTTTCTCCCCATGGACATTAGACAGTCCCCAAGGCACTGGAAAAGTAAATATGATGCTAATAAGGGCTGCCAAATACAATGCTGTAATGTGGGAAGGCATCATCTGGATAGGCAGCAGTTTTCATCCCTTACAGAAAAAGCCTCAGCCTTAAATTGGCATAAGCAGCACAGCAGTGAGTATTCTTGTAAGCAGTTTTTTCACGCTATACATTTACAGCAGCATAAAATATTCTGTCTTGCAACTGCTGCCATCACCTATACAACAAGCAGCCATGTCACTTCCCCCATGTGCTAGGAAAGGAAGACAGACTTTTGCCCTTAACATTTCCATGAATTTCCCTCAAATCATAATTCTATTGAGGACTTCAACAGAAGGCTTAACACAATACAAAAAACTGGAGTGAGAGTTGTCAGCTTCCTCTGAAGCACCAGAGCAGCTAGTTATATGGTACCCCTTGAAATCCCAAAGCCTTTAAGGTGGTGGCTATTACAGCTCTGCATTAAAATCGACTTGTAGACAGGCAGGAAAAATGCGTTCTCTCATCCTATCCCCTTCTGATCACATGTGCAATTCATGTCAAGTTTATTTTTTAACTGAGCAAGATGGAAGCCTGGAAATCCAGAAACAGGCATTTGTTTCAGTTTCACAAATCTGATGAAGGTCTTTTTTTTTGCAGCCTACTCACTAGTTTCAACCCATTGCAACTTTACCCCTGTTCTGCCTCACAGGCACAAGATACTTTGCTCATTCATCTGTCTTAAAGTACTGGGCATGTGCTTACTTCTGCCTTGAATGAAGGGAGAACAGCCTTCCCTATCACAGTCCTTGCCTTAAGCAGTGTGGAAGGAGGGGAAACTGGGTCTCAATATATTTAGATGCCACTGGCTCTTCACTATATGGGAAGTGGAAAAGATCATGTTACTCAAGCTACACTAATGAAAATTCACCACTATAAACAAGACCCTAAAGCAGAAAACCAATGAAATCTTCTGAAAATCTCTCCCAAATCCAGACTACAGCTGGGCTTAGCTTGACTAAGAAACAGTGACATTTAAGCCAGACTTGTGCTAGCTAAGCACTATTTGTAGCTCTATTTTAGAAGCAAACACCTTAAGGCTAATGGTGCTTATCCATGTGCATGTTTGCCAACATATGGGTTGTCTCAGGTTTCACATACTTTTTGGTGAGGATGTGAATGCACTCTGTAATTTCTTATGGTCCCTATGGGCAACTCGATGTTGAACATTCTTTAATAGCATGTCGGCCAAAAGACAGGCTTATGAGAGGAAGGTGCAAAACAGAACTTTACTTGAAGCAAGCTTTGCAGTTATTATACTCTGATCCTGAAGGCTAAGTTTTTGTAAAGGACCTAAATTTTAAATAAAAACCACAGGATCTTTCATTGCTAAAAGGAATGGTTATTCCTTAGGCCTGGATAGTTTCAGTCAATCACAGAAAGCAACAGAAGAAACACATCAACTACAGCGAGGGGTGTCTAGCAGCTGATAAGTTCTAAACAAGTTGCTAACTTTCATACAAATGAAAATTTTGGAAGGAAACCAGATTATACCTCCAAACATGGGACGCAAAGAAAAACTTCTCCTGAATGGGAAAACACTACTTTTTCATAGATGCCCTAATTTTGGCCAGTAGTACTTCTTGGATATTGCTTTCACAGGAGTCAGTGTTGGGTCTAACTGAGTGACCATTCTGCAGTAGATTATTTCCATAATTTCACAGTGCTGTGAATTAGAAGGTCAAAAGTGTTGCATGGGAGTTTGCCAAAAATACTAAGGGCTGTCCACCAGATCTAAACACTAGAGGAACACTGTCACCAAACTTGCAACATGCTTTTACCTTGCTATCTGCAAAATGTTTTTCTATTTTTCCCCTTATGCCTTGTTTAACAAGCCAAAATCAACACTAGTAGCTGATGGCATCCTGCATTAATTTAACTGGACCAGTGGTGACCACCACCATTCTCATCCTAGGCAGTGCAGGCTCTAGGGCAGGTAAACCTTCCCACACAAATCTCTTCATTCTGAAGCCTGCCCAGCTCCCAGTACAGCTGGCACAGTGTGGGAAGGGAGTTTAGGTAGATACATTGTGGATGCTCTGTGTCTATAAATGTGTTATAGTGTGGCAAATGGTTGATTCACTTAGTATTTAAATAGCCAGCAGTTTTGGTTTTAGATGGAAAGTGCTTCTACTAATGAGGAAAGAAAGAAATGACACAAAAAATTCTCGTTGAGCATCTCTCTGCCCCAGCACAATGACATGTGTTTGGCAAAAGTGCAGAATAAAAATACACATGCTCTGTGCAGACAAACTCATGCTGGCAGATTGAACAGAGATTGCTCCAGGTCTCTAGAGATCTCTTCAATCACAAACTAGAAAGTGTCCTTCATTATAATGAATCCTACCCAAGTTTCTCCAGAAGCCTACTGTACTCCAAGATTCACAACTACTCCATCCTGGAGCTGCCTCAGAGAGGCTGACAGCTGGCAAGGTTCTCAAAGACTGAAAACTTCCTCGGGAGTTCAGCACACCCTCTAGAAAACTGAAGAAGCAAATTTGTGTTTCAGGAACCTCTGAGCCCAGTTCAAGTGAAAAAAAAGCAAAAAACCCTGCCAGCTGGCAACACAGTATTCCTGTCTTGCCTCTTCCAATGATCCCCTGGCTGCTTTTCTCAGACTATGGCATGGAGGAAACGTTACCTTCAAGTCCCTGTGCACAATATCATGCTGGTGAATGTGATTCACACTCTCCAGTATCTGATGAATACAGTGGCTGCAAGATAAAAGGGAGAGACACCCAGAGTTATGCACACACATTTGACATCTCACCTCATCCAAGAACTATTTCTCTAACTTTTGTATTTGTACTAGGGGGTGTTCAAGAGGCCCCTTCATCATGACCACTGGGCACCCCAACACAGTCACAGCTGAACATCCCCAGACCCTCCAACAACAAGATGCCAAACATCCTTTCCATAGCAGGACCACAAAGCCTCTCTCCTACTTCCCATCATTCCCTTCCTTTCCTTCCCATCACACTAAGCCTCTTACTTGTTTCTCCAGCCAACCCACCCCACACAGAACAATCAAGACATCCAAATATCTGCAAACAGCAGCCAAACTTGTGCAAGCAAGACCAAATCACTCCAGGAAACATTCTGCTGGGCTAGTCCTGAGCAAAGAATAAACTTTGAGAGAGCAGCAGCCTCCGCCAGCAAATTCAGGATGACGCCACCTGGGCCCCTGCCAGTTTGCAAAGCTTTCAGAGCAGCATCTCAAGCACTTTATATACACAATGTGCACACACACCCGCTTGCTGGGTGCCTTTTAAGTACAGATCCCACTTAAGGGGTTAGTAATCTGAAAAGCAGACTCATTCCATTAAGTGCAGTGTGCTGTACTCCCCCAGCTCACAGAAAACTCTGTCTCTGCCATTCTCACTGCTGTAAACCACAGGGGCAAAAGCAAGATGTTATTTACACCTGTCACATAAGGACAGCACAACACACCCATGGGTGAGATTCCCAGTTGAAACCATCTCTTTCACTAAACATTTACTCATATCCCAAGGGTGAATGCAGAATGGAGTAGGGATTTTGACAACTATAGCTGGGCAGTAAGCACGCAGATGTGGACAACTCAGAAAGGTCTTTGTCCACACTGCAGTATCTCTCAGTCCCCTCACTGACTTCTACAAATCTCGGGGGAACAAATTTGAAATGAGCGAAATATTTCAGGGAAGGAAAAAAGGCTACTGAAAAAGATAGGAAGAGGGTGAGGGGAAGAAGAGGAGAGGAGGTGCAGTACTATGTATTTATTTGCTACCCCCACCCCTCTGGAATGGTTGTATGATCCTCAGGGTTGGAATCCATGAAAATCTCCCCGCTCCCAAAACAAAAATGTATAATTAGAACAGAGCTGAGTCTCAGCGAGAGAGATTTTCTGGCCAAAAATGGCAAAAGTGTGAGGTGTCCTAGGCAAGCCAAACACGGCGGATTGGCACGGACCTCACTCCTTCGCTCTCCCAGCCTGCTCTGGAATTCAGCAAGGCATGGGGAGAGAAAGGGAGGAGTTTCACTCTGTCATCTTGTGGGCACTTCAAGATCTGGCCAGCTGACAGTCAGAGGGCTGAGCACCCTGAGGAGGGCTCACAGAGCAACAGACATTTCTTCTTTTCCCCTAACCCTGCCATAATTTTCCTGAGCAGTGTCAGTCACTGACAGCTCTTGAGCACTTCAGGGAACACGCACTGGCAAGAGAGACAGGGGAAGGATTATGATGGATAAGCTCAAAATGTCCTAACTTCAAGGCAGAGTGGCATGCCTAACTATTTATCTTGAGATGCTGTGCCTACAAGATCTGTACACCCCACTGAAAACGTCTACAGAGCTCTCAGACCTCTCTGCCAGGAGCTCCATCAGAGTTGATGAGTTCACTGGCCTTCCCGATCACCAGATGGCTCATGGCAGAGCATGCAGTACAATGCCTCATTTGAAAGCCTGCAATGCCCAGGAGACAGAGGCTGTAAGTGTACCACAGGGAAAGCAAATAAGTGCCTGCAGACTTCATCAACAGTACCTACATTAACATTTTCTCTCCTTCCTCAGTATCATCTTCCTCACAGTACTGTCTACCAAGCTCAACCTGCCACAGCGCCCACTACTTCCATCTTACCCCTCTTTTCTCATAGCTCCCCTAATTCCTGCTTCAGCAAGGGTTACTATGGGATAAGAACATGACTGCAGAATAAGCAGGGTAAAATGTCACCATTAGGTCACTCCCAGGCCATGCTAAAGCAGAACAGGAGCGGCCTAATCCCGGCTTTGATTCCAGATGCTGTGTGTCCAGCAGATGGATGGGTCAGAAAACACCCTCAGCTACTGCTGCACACAACACCCACCCTGCCTAAAGAGGGACAAGTATAGCAATGGTTCTCCCAGCAAAGAGCACAGTATCTGCAAGTGGCAGAGACAGCAATGTCTGAAAGTGGAAAGGGCTAGAGCTGCAACAAGTCAGGCTGACTCGTGACAATAATTTATGACAATAACAGAATGAGGAATTGTTTTATCCAGACAAGCAGCAAGAATGTTAGAACAAAGCTATGCACAGATCAGCAGTCAGTAAAGTCATTCCACTTATATATGTGCCTACATGTATGTACCATGTGTGTACAAGGCCTATATATGGAACGGTCTGGAAACAGTCTTACCTTGCATCTGCTTCACTGTAGTATTCTCTAGCAACAATATCCTCAAAGAGCTCCCCACCAGTAACCCTGGGGTGCAAAGAACAAAGGAGGTTATGGAGCCCACACATGTGTAGCTCAAGGATGCACAGGATGTATGTGCTCATCCCTATGGGCCTTTTGCCACAGCCTGTGTGGGAAACTGCATTACAGGCGAGCCAGGGCAGAGCTCCACCACCATGGCACTAGCACTAGTATATCCATGCGACTGATCCCTTGGATTGCCATTTCACCAGCAGTGTATGAGATACTGCTGAAGAATTGCCCATACACCTCTACAGAGCTTAGTATCTGTCAAGCTTGGGAAGAACATCACAGAGAACAGAGGTCCTCTGCCCCTTGCTAGGCTGTCCCAGGGACAAAAGTCAAATAGCCTTCATACACAGGATAGCCATTCTTTGCCATCCCATGCTTACACCTGCTGCCAGGAGCCTTCCTGGTCTGTCTCCACCACACAGTCAATGCATTTTTGTGAAATAGGCCAGAGGTAACTATAGGTCTCAAAAGAGAAGGGGAGAATTACAGTAACGCAGGTGCTTTTTATTCCAGTCTTAGTCAACCATCAATGTGCCTGCATCACTGGTGAAGCATCAAAGACAGACACTTACAGATCAAAGACGAGGTAATGGAAACCTTCTTCAGAAATGCTGTCATGGAGTCGCACTGCAAAAACATAATAGAGAAATGGAGACATACTGAGCATGTAGCAAATATGACACTTCACAAATCAAACTCATGCACGCAGCCAAGTTCTCCCTCAAAACAATCAGTCTATTAATTCCCCATGCCCTTCATTTTGTGTGTTCCCTGAGTGACCTATTTCCTTCTGTTATCTCAAAGGAACAGATGGGTGTCCTTCACATACACTTACCCCTCCCCAGTGTCAAAATAAACCCTAAGTATCTTTGCCCTCCTGTTCATTCTCCTTCTCTAACACTTCAGGACCTTCCTTTCACATCTGCCAGCATTTTACTCCATGCTCATGTTTTGCTTTAATTACCCATCCATTCTTATTTTCAAATATAAACCCTTTTCAGAGTCTCAAAACAAGGCCTCAATCCTTAAATTGACTTCCAAATCTACCTGCAGATCGGTACCATTGGTCTTCCTTCTGCCTTTCATCTGTAAAGCTCCATGGCATTCCCTTCTGTTACTTCTTTTCCCTCACTTCATTCTGACTTACACCACAAATCCTTATCCAAAATTCAGAACCACTTTCTTCTCTCATTTTTCTGACCTGTTTGTTAAAGGTTATATCTGACAAGACATATCTGATCACATTCTCCTTCCTCAAAATTTCATCCATCTTCAGCTTTCTTACCTATATCCCCCTAATTCTGCTCCTATTGCCTAAATTACCCTTCATCTTTTACCTTTCCTTGTTCCCTTTAATCTGCAGGTCGATGATGGGCCACTATCTCCATATATTTTGAGATCTCTGGGGTTCTGTCCTCCTTTCCTCATGTTACACACAGGCAATAATTATTGTATTTATGGATCCAGCATGGTGCCACTTTCTCCTGCTGAATCAAAACCTCAATTTCTTTGATGTTTTTCAGATACTTACGCACTAATTCTAACCCAAGAGGAGAAAATTCATTTCATATTGCTACCTAACCCTTACTTTTTGCTTTTCATATCTCTGATGCAAAACTTCACACTTTTCCCTGACAATCAGCCACAAGTTAGGGATCCTCTTTGACTCAATTTCTAAACCTTCATAGGCTGACTAGAACAAGGTGTCTTCTTCACATGACTGTCTCACTCAACTAAAGCAACTAGTTGAGACAAGACGGGGGTCTCAAGTCACTGTAACACCTTGTAATTGAGTATTGACCAAAGTAACATTACTGTTCTCATCCTTACAAGAGAAATCTTATCCTTCTCTGTCACTTTAACAGCACCTTTGCCTCTCTTGTCTTCCATTCTCTTCCACATGCAATTCAAGTGACCGGCCTTGATTTTTGCAGCATCGTGGATTTCTCTCTGCTAGTATCAGGAAGTCAGTTTGCTCCTCTTATTGGCACATGATGTCAGATACCATCACTCTCTTGGGAGTGTTTTAAACTAGCACTTGGCACATGATCCTAACTCATATGGAACGGCTTTTGCGTATGTTGCAAATGCTCTTCTCTACTCCTCCTTGTAACTCTCCCTTGCAAAGGCCCCCTTCTCCATGCATATAAACACACACAAACGCAGAACAGAGAGTAGCACAGATGTGCAGAGACCACTGCCAGGACCATATCTAAAAGGATTTAATTCTTTCTTTATTCGTTTTGTCTGTTGATTGTTATATTTTTCCTCCCTTTATCTACAAACTCTCTGACCTGGTCCCTCAACCACTTTCCTTTCCTTAGCATTTGTACTGCATATCTTACTGTAGGGGTTTGGGGAGGAGCACTCCACACAGCATAATGCTGCAAACAAGCAAGTACAGCAGGTGTTTCAGGTGTAATATGCTGTTCCCTACTGCATGAAAACAGAGGTACCTGACCTTTAAGAACTATGTTCCTTAAATCATTCTCTGCAAACAAAAAAATATTCCAAGTAAGCAGTTTTAGTTGGTTTGTAATAACTTTATTACAATACAACTTTGTTTTTACAAGAAAACTTGCCTCCTGAGCACTTGGCAGAAACCAGCAGGGGCAGCATTTCAAAAATGCAAGTGAGAAGAAAGATATTTCCTAGGAGAAAAGATTTCCATTCAAGACTGGAAACAGGATGGAAAGTGGCTGAAACAGACACTTGGATTCTGAGTACAGGGAAGTTTTTGCTCCAGTGCACAAGACTATTTGAGGTGAAAGCAGGAGACAAGCATGTCAACAAGAGCAGAGGCCCAAAACACAGGCAAAAGTCTGTGAAGAGACCTTATGAACACATGGAGAAACTTTAAGAAAAGTTGAATGTGCTAATAAGGTCATGTCTGGTGACACTCGGACATGAAAAAGCATTCTCCTTCCTCTGGCACCTGAAAGGTCACCAAAGCACTGCAAGAAACACCAAGCAGAGAGAAGAGTGGCATGAATGAAATAATTACAGGGGAGGAGCACAGCCACCAGCAGCTTGAGAACAGTGGCCTTGAAAAAGGAACAGCAAGCACATCCGCAGGTAGAAGTGAGAAAGAGTGAACGATAAACTTTGACACAAAGATGCAGGCAGCAAATTACATCAGCAAACGAAACACAAATGAGCTGATTGGTGCTATTTCTTTGTCCCGAGGAAAGCAATTTTGTCAGCTACATTATGAAAAGGGAAGGAAGTAGGAATTCAGCTGGCAGAGGCTGGCAGAGGCAGCGAAAAGAACCTTCAAGGACAGTAAAACACTGCTTGCATTCTTAGGTGAGGAACCTGACAAGAGGACAGAGACAGTTCATAAATGCTGACGTTGTACATCACCCTAGGGCTGCACAGCAAAAGAAGGCCTTGGAGGCAGGACGTAGGTCATTAACTTAACAAGGGAGCTGCTTCCTCACAACAGCCCAAAGCGATGCCGGAACAAAACCTGCCCAGGATTTAATATGCTGAGGTAACAAATCTCAGGGAGTAATGGTAGAACAGCAAAATCTAGAAAAACTACTGGAGAAATTACCTGGGCTCCACCACCTTGCACAGGAATAATTAGTGACAGCTCAAAATATTAGGCTTTAAGCGTGGAGGGGGACAGCTATGAGAGGAGTCAAAAAGGATCAAGAAAAGTCTAAATATACCAAAACTCTTATGACTTTCAATTCCAGCTCTCAACCTACTTCATACCAATGCTGATGTGAAGAAACAAAAGCAATACTCAGTAGCATAACAGAAAGAACATTAGTGCGCTTTCGCTCTAACATTTTTCTTACCTACCTTCCTGCAGAGCTTTCCTGACCAGCAAGGAGGCTGCAATGGACAGCTCTGATGCCATGGTTCACTCTGATGACAAAGTCAAAATGCCCAGCTTTCTAATGTAGCGCTAACTACCCGGGGTGATGAGCTTAAAGACTTCATCTGCCTTTTCCAAAACTACACAGCCAGTCCATGAAATGGCATATATTTAGATGTAATTGAAGGACAAAAGCAATTTTTAAAGTTTCTGTGCCTCCTTTCCACTTGGGTTCACAAATACGACCCACATTATGTGAGTATTCATCATGAAGATACACAAACGTCAGAAACCACCTGATACCTCCACTGTCCAGACAGTATAGAGCCCTCTCTGCTTAAAGATATCCTGTACAAATGTCCTCCACCTGAAGACAGGACACGGTTTCCTGAATGGCCAGTTCCAAGAGTGAAACTCAAGTGTTGGGCTGTCCTGTGTTTCAGACGCTTTCCCATAAAAAGAGGAGCCCATTTGTTCCACAGGCTGCTGGTCCTGCCACACTGTTTAACAGTTCTGTTATTACCTACCACAGGTTCAGCTTCAACCAAGCAGTTCAGTAGAGCCCACAAAGGCTGCTCATATCTGTGCAACCTGTTGACACGAAAGGGTGAAAAATATAATCATATGTAAATACTGGAGGGCAAAGTATGCCCAAAACCTGATTATCCATGATAAGAAATACAGAAAAATAAAAATAAGAATACTCATCCAGTTAACCTTTTCTTCAAAAAATATTATAGCACCCTTCCTTTTTCCTTTTGCTCTTGTCAGGGGACCAGTGATGTCTATGTCTAGCACAGCAAGCTAGACAAATGCACACATCACAAAACATCTCAAGTCACAGCAAGAGGGAAGTTGCACAACAGCAACACAGTGTTTTCCAAAACACAACCAAACTACAAAAGAGACCAATACTTGCCAAGAAACCTCATCTCACTCTGTTCACCAGAAGATGAGCTAGATTATTTCTATTAGCTCATTCTGTTGCCCAGAAGCAGCAATTCAAACCGTATTCCTTCCTAGTAAAACACTCTTAACACAAGGAGTCTTATAGATGTAGGAAATTAGACCCTGCCAACACCACACACAGCTGGAGTCCCCTGATGACTCTTCCCATTTAAAAATCTTTGATGGATAAAAGAGCATGTGCTACAATGGTTAGGTTCATAAGAACAAAGAGAGGAGTAAGAAAGAAAACAGAAGCAAGTCAGACAACAAGGCGCTAAATCAGTTACAGGATATGGCGAAAGACTTTACCCAAGGTCTTACTCAGAGCACAGAAACAAGTCTCATCCACACAAAAAAACCGGAGGTTTATAGAGTTCACAAGCACATCTAATTTTGTAAGACTCTCAAGTCCAACAGATAACTTTTGAAATAATAAAAACCCCCCAGAGCACTAGTAAGTACTGTCAGAACGCAATGTTATCCAAAGGAGCGGAATCAGTTAGACATTGGTAGGTAGAAACATCTTCTCCAGCAATACCAGCAGGTCAGTCAGCAGAATGTGGGCATTGCCACTTGGATGATATATCCAAGGAGCACAAGGATTGTGGGAGAAAGAAACAGTCATTTCAGTACAGGATCTTGATGAAACAATGCTTTCAGCAAGTGGCAAAAAATTTCTAACTTTATTTATACAGAGTCTAAAGTCTGGTACTGCAGTGGTACTCCACCAAGGGTGATGAGAGTCTCCTACCCAAAACTTTTCCACCAATTTTAAATGCACACATGTAATTCTGCACAGTTAAAGAGCTGTGACGCATCACAACACAAAAGGCTAAAAGGTTTAAGCATCTTTTTCTACCCTCACTCTCCTCCCCAGCCTTATCCTATATAAACTGGTCTTTCCTGAACAGGAAGCACCTCCCATGAAGCTGACCTTTTGGTAAATAACTAAGAACAGAAAAACAGTTGTGCCAAACTTTCCTTTCCCCAAAAACTCGGATCTTCAACACCTCCTGATGCAAGTTAGGCAAGTTATTTTCTGTCTTGTGTGGGTGTTTATGTCAGGTCCAAGGCCCTACTGCAATCCAGAGCATTTGCTAAGAGCCTGATACCATAGTGAGTGGCTCAAGAGGATGTGCTGCGGCTACTGTACAGCAGCTGTGTACCAGGAATTTAAGCACTTTCTAAGAACATGTGCTGTGAATATTACTTTTCTCTACCTGCTGTGTTCAGATTCTCACTGGAAATCTTGCCTCAAGAACAGAACTTCAAGTTGCTACTTTGAAGTGTTTCATAATCCTCATGCCCATACAGGTGTTTTTTTTTATTAAGAAATAATATTAATAGATACTACATTAACTACAGAAAATTAAGTTGTGCCATGTGGTTTGCATTCCCTTTCTGAATAAAGTGACTCTGTACAGACAGCCACAGCTCTCTGATGACTGTGATATGAACCAAGTGAGCATAAGAGGAAAATCTCCTTCATACCAAACTCACCAGCCTAACAACCAATGCAAATTGCTTCTGAGTCACGCAAGCAAGGCTCTATGAATGCAAAAGTCAAAGTGAATCATGAAGAGATGAGAAAAGAGCTTTCAGCTTTTATAAAAACCCACCTGAACTACAGGAGCATAAGAAGACACAGGAAAGCAACCATTTCTAAAACATCACATCTAAAAGGCCAGTTAATACTGGGGTCACAAACACAGAATATGCCTAGCCTAGCTTTGACCCACATCTCCCTTTCATTCTGTCCAGTATGCTGAATATTATTATCTTTTTACTCTTATGTCAAGCACAACAGGCCAGGAGCATTTATGCCTACCACATAGGCCCCAGAATGAACATTCCTCTGTGTCCTACATCCACAATAAACAGTGGACCAGGGCTGTCCAGGCTCTCAGCCCATGATTGGGGCAGGCAGACTCTTGTTAACACAGAGCGGTTTCTGGCAATTTGCTGCAAGTAAATATCTGCAAGCAAAGAAGTTTCCAAAGACACAAAAAAGGGCAAGAAAAGAAAAAGAATTTCATGGGACAATTCCCAATATCTTCATGCGGCAATCACTCCTCTCTGCTTAGGAAAATGTAACATGGCCTGAAATATGCTTGCTCCTACATACCAGTGGTCTTGGCCTGTCCTTAGGGACAGTGTTCAAGCTACAGGTAACCTTGTCTGCTAAATTTAGGTTTTCTGGTGTTCTTAAGCATAAAGCATTTTGATACTACGGGAACCTAAAGGATGGTATTAGCCAACTACCTCTGCACCAACATTCACCATGTGCTGAGATTATATAGTATTTGAGGCTCTCAAATTAAGTTACCTGTGTTGCAGAACCTGCAGTAGAGCCAAAACAAGAAAACAGAGATACATGATTGTTTCCTGGGTCAAGATAATTGCAGCACAGGATCTCTTTCATGCAGCCTTAGTAATGCAAACTCAGAGTGCTCTGGCATTTCTGGACTGAAGCATGTTATTCGAAAGTCAGACACTCATTAGAAACAGCCAGAGTGTTACTTCTCAGCAGTTTCAAAAGAGACATCAGACATTTGCCTCTATCATGGAGAAATGGAGGAGGTAAGAGAAACTGTAAGAGACTCTGCATGCCTGAAGAAGGAGAATAAAATTGGACGCTCAAACCTACCTGATGCCCTCTTCCAGTGATGTTCTCCAATGTGCCTGGGAGTGCTGAAACTATAGATACAAATACACACAGCCTGACTGGCTGCAAACTGAGCACTATTGTCCATGGCAGCACAAGTGACAAGTGAACTGATGCAGATGGCTACCACCCACTCTCTGCTTCCCCAGCTGCTCACCAGCCTGGGCAGACAAGATGGGAACTACCACCTCCAAGCCTGGCTGTGTGCCAGGACACTTCCTGCACGGTTCACATCACTCGGGATGTCTGTCCCATGAGGAGCCACCACCAACCTGTGAGTCTGAGAGCTGGGTGCTCAGCTCCCACCCCAGCTGTTTCTCTAATTACATTAAACACGCAAAATTCAGCTGCAGCTGCTCAGGCTGCTTCCAAAAGGACTCTCCTTTTAATTAAAAATTTGCTATTAAAAAGCATTAAATTGTGTAATGCAAATAATCCTCTAGAAATCATCTGTTCCAGTAGCTAATGACCAGCTTTGTCAGAGCAGTCACTAACAGCATCAGGACAGTTAGCTAACAGGGCATAGCAGGCTGCTGTTAACCAGCACCTTAGAAACATGGACTCTTTCCCTCCTCTCCCAAATCTGGCACAGAGAGGTTACAGTATGCTGGATATATACCAGCTTGCTGTAAACTCCCCAAGCCCATAGCATTTCATACCAACTACAGTTCTAAAGCTTTGGAACATGGGAGGGAAGAAGGACTTGTTAACACTCTGCTCCATTTCAGGCAGAACCAAGCTGCTGCCTGCTCAGCAAAGAAAGACAAGGAACAGTCTTAAGGAAGTACAAAAAGGCATACATGCACGGTAGTGGGTTTTCCCCCATCACCATTGTTCTCACTGTAACCTTTTTAACACTGCAGCCCTAAAAATAATGAGGCTAAAGCAGTGTCCAGCCAGGAAATTCCCTTATGCAGAAATTCACAGCCTAGAAAGGAGCTGCAGGGAGAACAGTACCTTTCCTGTCAAGAAACACATCTTTCTGCAGAGATAAAAAACAAAACAAATATATACACACACAAAGTATTTTTAAAAACATTTCAGTGCCAAGTAAATGTTATTTTTCCTTTGATTTTACAACGTCCATATTGAAAAGCTGAAGTTCATCACGAAACATAGCATTTAGTATGCCCTACTTAAACATTACATGAGCCAAAAGAGTGCATTAACAAGAATATTTCCTGCTCTCCTGGCAACAGTGCAGTCACGATGATCCAGAATTGTTATTAATAATTTCCTATTAGCCACATAAAAGATAAGCAAAGTACTTCTGATAACCACTACTATTATATGAAAGCTTTTTCTAAAAAACACTCAAAGTAATAACAAGTCAACTTCATTGGTGTCTCAAAAAAATACACAGAGAACACTCATTTTATTAGAATTAATAAAGATAGTGGCCATGACAAATTTTAGCTCTCATGCAATACTCTGCAACTTAGCTACATGTATTTCTGCCACCAAGGATGAATTGGTGTGGCACAGCAGTGTTACTGCCCATCAAGCAGGTGTTCTGCCTGGCATCCCCCAAACCTTGCTGTATGAACCTGATTTTCCCAACTCCTGTCTTGCATTGCCCAGGAGAGCCACGACATGTTGTCACAGACACAACCTCTGTTCCAAAGGCAGGTTGTTGCTTGCACAATTTCACCAGAGTGCAGCTGTCTCCCCTGCTCTGTGCAGGGCTCAGACAGGGGGAACCCCAAAGGAGACTCCCTTCATTCCTCAATGCAATTTTAAATAGAGCAGGAAGGGGAGGAGTAGGGGAATTCTCCTCCAATTTTTTGCAGTACCTTGGAGTGCACTGAGTCTGGCCCTCATCCCATTATTTATTTTTTAAGGGATTGCTTGCATACAGATAAACCTCACAGCTAAAGAGATGAATAATGGAATCCAAATATGTCTCTAGTACAGACCAGAGAGACATACAGAATAAATATATCCCCTGGCAAGGAAAAAAGTGCAATTATTCTTTCATCCTCAAATTGAGGGGGATTATGGAGAAATGTTTTTCTTAAAACTACAGGAAGAGATGTTTTCTTTTTTTAATGCCATGAAGAAGTAAAAAATAGTGAAAGAATTAACTGTGAAAATTAGAATGAGAAATAAAAGATGGACTACCTGGGGTTTTGGGGAACATCCTATCAGGCAGACATGCATGGGCACTCACCTAAATCTATGAAGGGACTGGAAAGAATAAATGGTAACTTGAAGCTCAAAGGCTCAAACTTTCCAGACAGGATGCACTCCAGCTGATAGTCTGAGAGGTTTTTGAGTCATTGTTGGAGGTTTTGCATTTATTTTTTTTTTTTTTTTTTGCAAACTGGGAGGAGAACAGGTTAAAGTCATAAGTGCACTTAGGAAGCTCAGCAACTTGCTGTCTTCTGAGACAGACCCATGACACTTGCAAAGGAAAGACATTCAGTAACTGAGAAAGCCCAAAACATAACTCTTTCTATAAGGTCTCTTCTATCTCCACCCTACCTTCCCCACACCACCCTTTCCCTGCACCCGAAGCAGTCTCCCAGCAACAGAAATCACAGTGAAACAGCTTTAAACAGCCAGCCATGTATGGGAGCATCCCACTTGGAAGCCCCCGAGTATCCATAGGACAGTGATTGTGGCCAAACCACTGGAGAATCCCCCGGACTTCAACTATTTCAACACATCATATCCTTTGTGTCCCAATTGCAAAGGCAGACTGGATGCCTGCAGCCAAATGAAAACAAGGAAATCTGCTGTTTACAGCAAAACACAGCCTACGTTTTTTTTCTTGTTCACCAAGGAAGCAATTCAAATTTCTTGTTAAGGAAAAGGTGATAGGAAAACATTTCAAGTAGCAGTGGGGGTGGAAAATTGAGGGCCTTTTTATCAAGACTAGTATCTTAGAATGAGGAATAATGGAACCTGCAGTTGTGGCTGATACAACTAAGACAACAAGTCCAATATTAGGTCTGCAGACATGGTCAATGCACTGTTTCCCACACAGGTTAGTTATGATGTTGTGGGATTCTCCATCTGGGCTGTATACAGAAGCATGGCATCCTTCTTAGTCTTTGCACCACTTTGCACCTTGATCATAACCATCATTTAAGGGCACACAAACTGGAGGCCTTTTCTTATACACATCCATTAAAACGTCTCCCACAACTCAGAGGTATTAGGAAGACAGACCACTTGTCAAAGGAAGTAAGATTCACCAGGGTCAAAAGAAATTCTTTTAATTCACAGATTTTTATACCATTTTCTCCCCATTTTAAATAAGGACATGTCAAAAATTGTGATTTATGCTGAGAAAAGCCAACAGATTGAAGTTAAAAGAAAAAGAATTCAGGTGCAAGTATATTTTGGAGAAGTCTGAAGCAGGAAAAACCTGAAAAAGCAATAATTCTGATAGATGCTGAGGACAGCATTTCACCACTGCTATAAATTCTCTCAAAGAAATTAACTCTGAAGCAGAGGATATGAAGGCAGAAATCAGAAACAGAATTTGGCTCTGGCTCTTGGACTACTACCAATCTCTCTTAAAATATGTGTTTTTATTATTCTAGACCTAAGTGCATGCAGTTCTTCACAGAAAAGGCTGCCATGAGCTGGGGCACAATGACCAACCGTAAGTGGTCAGTTCCAACTATGAACAAAAGATAATCAAGAACTACTTTTGTACATTTGGGTTAAAAATATCTGAGAAAGAGTACAGACCAACTACTCACAGATCCAAAGATGAGGCACGTATTTAGACTGGCACAACAAAGAAAATTTAGGAGAAAGGCAACACCTAACAACACAGTGAACAAAATCCTTGCACAGAGCAGACTTCTGCTCTGTACACTGAACACGTCAAAACCCTACCCTTGTAGGAGAACACAGGAATATTAAGAATAGTTTTCAAAACTATGAATTACTTTGATAAAATTTGCATCCTTATTACTTTGGAAGTCCTAGGACAGGAAAGGTCATGTTCAGCACTGTTCTGAACTTCACATCTACACTGAACAAGCCTGCAGGAAAATACTAGGGTTCCCAGCCCTGACACTGCTCTAACATTTGATGGATAGCAGGAAGCATGGGGAAAAAAATGAATTTTCCGCAAGAGAGTCCCTGTAGTGAATGAATTGGAAGACTTAAAAATCAAACACACAGGCTGATTACAAGTAGGTTCAGTTCTAAGGAGGAGACCAAAAGAGCTGTTCCAGTAAGCATGACTTACTATTTCAGACATTGTAAGTTTAGCTCTACAACAAACAGAAGTTTATTTTACCTTAGCCATCACACAAGTTTCAGTGGCACAATCAGGAAAGCATCTGCACATGAAAGGTCAGTGCTATGAGTGTGCATATAGAAATCTGCCTCGCTCTGGCAAAGCAGGGCTCAGTGGAGAAGAGAGTCATATCATTCTATTCTACATGTTCCCAAATACATCCATGTCTAACTCCCACGAGATTTATACAAAAGTGAATTACTGGAACAGTAAGTTGTTCAAAAAGTACAATTGCCCATAGAACCATGACTCCTGCCAACTTCCACAGGCACTTTATCTGCTTATGGACAATGGGGTTTTCATGATGTTGTTGCCTTCTGTCTCTTTAACACACTTATGTCTCCAGAAATGGGTGCCTTTTTTGAAGTGAACAGATCACTGGTTGATCTCTGTCCAAGTCTGCTGTATTTGGTGACCATGGCTAGCAAATGGCTTTTCTGGGCCAGTGTAGAGGTTTAACCCCTGCTGGGTGCCAGGGGCCCACTACAGCCACTCTCTCACTCCCCCTTGCCCAGCTATAGAGGAGAGAATATAACAAGAGGTTTCGTTATTCATGATAAGGACTACAGCAAATTCTTTCTTAATCACCGTCACAGGCAAAACAAGACTCCATGTGGGAATGATAGTCAAATTTATTACTAACAAGATCAGAGCTAAGAGTGAGAGAC
>VXBA01004709.1:418068-474752 GCA_013399895.1 Serilophus lunatus
CCTGCCAGCTTCACTTTGGGTCTCCCACGGGCTACAGCCTTCCCCAGCATCCACCTGCTCTGGCGTGGCTCCTTCCCGGGCTACAGGTGGATCTCTGCACTCCTGTGGTCCTCCATGGGCTGCAGGGGGTCACTGCTTCACCATGGTCTTCCCCATGGGCTGCAGCTGGATCTCAGCTCCGGTGCCAGGAACATCTCCCCCCCCCTCCTTTTCCACTGACCTTGGTGTCTGCGTTGTTGCTCACAGGCTCTCACCCTGCTCCTCTCCGGCAGCCATCTTCATCTCCTACTACTTTTTTTTTCTTCCTTCTTAAATATGTTATCACAGAGGTGTTCTGTCAACTACTGATTGGCCTGGCCTTGGTCAGCAGCGGGCCCAGCCTGGGCATGGAGGGGGAAACTTCTAGTAGCTTCTCGAAGAAGCCTCTCCCTCAGCCCCCCCCACTCCCACCAAAACCTGGCCACAGAAAAACCAATACAGCCAGAATGCAAAGTTCTCTGGAAGTTGTCAGGAGGAAAAAGAAAAAAAAAAGAAATAGTTGAAATTTAGGGAAAGAAGTCTTTCCTCTACTGAAGTCAGAACAGCTATAATGGCACATTCAACATGGTACATACCATCAGCTGGAAATCAGGAGAAAATTGTCTCCAGCCAACCTCCTTTTGCCCAGACCAAAAAATCTTATTGCAACACCAAGCTCTTGGAAGGATTATTCCACTGTGATTACCTTGGCTATAATGTGCATCTAAAACCAAGCAAAACACCCAACTACAGAGCAACAGCCTATAATTAGGGCTGAGATTTTATGAAGGCATGTCAGAGTAAATCAGAAAGCAGTTATTTCACAAAAAGCAACAGCAAACAGAAATATCACCATTACTTTGTATCTACAGTAACCTTTATTTTATCAGAGTAGGAGTCTTATAGTCAGTGCGTTGCTGTCCAGAATCAATTGCCCTGAAGTAAATGCCTAAGAACCACAAATTCAACAACAGAGTTGCTTTATATACTGTATACTCTGCCTGCCTCACAGAGTCCTAACTTTCTGCTCCAGACTTACTACAGGCTCAGGTCACTGTAGAAGAAAAGGATTTGCTGCAACGTAGTTTGCAACAAAAGCAGTAACAACAAAACTTAAAATGGAAAGCAAGTGCAAAATCTTCAGAACTCTTCATGGTTTGTGCAGTGTTACTCACATAGCTCACACTGAGGCAACACACCAAGTATTCATCCAGAAGAGTTTACAACATGGAATGCCAGTAACTAGGTGATTACCAACTGCTAATACACATTTCGAGGAAAAAAAATACCGCTATGTCAGAACAACATGTTTCCCTTCTATGACAACATAACAAGTACAAAGAACATGGAAGCAGCAGCGCATGCAGCATCTGGATTTCAGCAAGGCTTCTGACAGCATCTTACATGTTCTTTCCACAAGCAATTAACTAAAATGCATATTAAGAACTAGCTTGCAATAGTGTATGCGATGCATTGAAAAAATACTCAAAATTGATCACTTTCAAACTGGAACAATGTATCTATCAAGTGGTATCTTCAAGAATTTGTCTGGAGTCCAACAGTATTCAACTGTGTTATTAATTATCTACATGATGTAATATATGGCATTGTTATTAAAGACCATGTTACTGTGGGAGCTGCAACCCTATTACACTATCAGAAGGTAAATCAAAAAGATCTGGACAAATGTGGGGAGGAGGGGACCCACAGACTGGATTTCTTCCTGTTAGTTTTTAAAAAGACAAATGTATACTTCCATAGAGATCCTCATCTATACAAGATGGAAAAATTATTTACTTGCCAGAAGTTGTGCAGAAAGTAGTCTGGAGCAATAACGTTAGAAAACAAATGTGCATCAACAATATATTTAAATGACAAATTTCAAAGTTTGATGTACAAAACAAGTATTTTTGGTAGGACAGGTGAAGCAACTCTGCCCCCTCTAAGATAGTACTGACATGACCTGAGTTACAATCTTACATCCAGTTTTAGGCATCACATTTCTAGGAAGATACGAAGCAACTGGAAAGAGTCCAGGGAAGAAGTGGCAGGGGGAGGAAAAGAAAAAAGAAAAAAAAACAACCTAGAGGTCTAAAAAACATGACGTATGAGAAAAGATTGAAAGAACGGGGTTTGTTTAGTCTGAAGAAAAAGACTGAAAAGAGACATGATAACAGTCCTCAAATATGTAAAAGATTGTTACAAGTAAGAAAAACTACTTTCCACAGATACTCCAGATAGAACTAGACACAAGCTAACAGAGTGGCAAATTATGTTTTTAATGCTTAACTGACAGAAAAATTAAACATTTGAAAGACTGCCACAGGGGGCTGTGAAAGCATTAAAGGTTTTTAAGAACAAACATGCCTGGAACCAGTCAGGTATAAAAGGGTTTCACAGGACTGCTGAATGGACCATATGACTTCCTGAGGTCTTACTCAACACACTTCAGTTGTGTGTTGTAGGCCTAACGTTAATTCCTCTACTTCTATTTGTGAGTGCTTGTTGAATTTACAATGACAAGCTCCTTTTCTTAAAAGAAAAAATGTTCTTTCTAGGAAGAGAAGAAATTTTCTGTAGAAAATGCAAGAACCACTGACATTCCCCCAAACTGTCTTTTTCAAACCACAATAGAACAGGAGACAAGCACTGCCACTTGTTACAGATGAGGAACAAGCTGTAGAACTGAATCAGGAATGTGGTAAGTTTCTGTTTTCTGTTTACTTATAAAAGTGGTTTTCCTCTTGTGTATAAGATTTACTCTGTGAAAGATCTGGCAAGAAAAGCTTTAAGAAATTATAAAAAGGAGAGATGATGAAAGTAAAGTTAAGCTCAAACTAAAAAGTGACATCACCTACTAAACTAAGTGCAGCAAGTCTTACAGGGCAAATGAAGCTCAATAACTAGAGTTTTAGTCACTCTGAACATTGCCAAGCAATAAATTTACTGACTGATATACTCATCAGTGCAAATTACTGCAGAAGGTGACCACTCATGCCATACCTCCACATGCCATACCTCCACAACTTTAGCCAGGTACAAGAAAGCTGTTCCCACTGAAAAGCAGCTACTAAGGAGCTTTGCATTATGTGAAGTCTCGAGGTTGTGGACATTCCTTCTTCATGTATGTTAATAGGCTACAGATGCTAGTCCATGAGATATACTCTAAGACATCTTTCCTCTCCCTGGCCTTCAGAGGGTGTGAGCAAATGATTGCAAAACTGAAAGTCAGGAGACCAGACAGATGCCCTTAAAGCATTATCTACACTGACAGAGTTATGTGAAAGAAAGGCAGTCTAAAACATCACAGGTTTCCCAGGCATGATGTTGAACTGTGGTTTTGTTGAAGGTGGCAGTTTGGTGTTTCTTAATGTTTTCTTATATAAATTAACTCACATCTTAGCTGGGATCCTAGAAGCTTTATTTATTTAAAAAAAAACAAAACAAACTAAAAAGGAGATTATTAAGGATCCAAACTTCCATGGTGCTTTGGATCTAGATAAAAATCCATGCCCTCTCTACAGTTTAGTAAATAGTGTAGATTTTCATGTTGTGCCTTCTTTTGCCTCTTCTTGCATTTCTAGACAAAACTATTCCCATCACTTTGGGCAAGAAAAAGAAAGAGAAGATGGGTATAGGGAAAACAAACACAACACCTCAGTCCCATTGCAGAATGTCAGATGAGCAGACAAGAGTCATTCATCACCCAAGGAGCAGGGACAGTTCTGCATGGGTGAGCAGATGGGAACACAGCACTCTTGGGTGAACACCTGGGTCAGGATGCTAGGGAATGGGACAAAAGTATATGTAGAATTTGTCAAAGAGAAACTGAAGTGCTTTCAACAGGCAACTTTGATGAGTTGTCGTGAACATTCAGAATACATCTGTTCTCTTGCAGCATGCTAGCTGAGACACATTACTTCTCCTGTCTCACCCCTGTCCCTCTGAGCCCAAGGAAGTTTACCAATATTTGGATGCTTTAGAAGTCGGCAAATTCGAGCTTCACGTTCCAGTTTCTGGTGATCTGAAAGAGAATAAGAAACAAGGTGTTAAACACCACAACTATGACATAAACTCTTGCTCATATTCGACAGAGAGAGGAACACAGTGACCCAGCAGACACGCAGAGGGCTGGGAACTGCTGGAACAAGACTGTCTCCTGAAACCTCACAGCCATTTCAGGTGAGGGCTATGCAGCTGAGGCTGCACAGGGACTGCTGCTCCCATTACAGTTAGCACTAAACTGGTATTGCATCCTTGGATTCCAAGTGAGTAGCTGCAGAATAAAAGACACAACTTTTCCATGAGCTTTTCAAATATACAAAACCACTTCCAATGACATCCCTTCTGAGCCTTACCCCTTCTCCAAGGCTGGAGAGTTGGAGGAAAAATCTCAGAAGTGGTGGAGTCACCATCCCTGGATGTGTTTAAAAAAAGGCTGGACGTGGCACTTGGTGACATAGTCTAGTCTAGTTGAGGTTCTAGGGTAAGGGTTGGACTAGATGATCTTGGAGGTCTCTTCCAACCTAGCAATTCTGTGATTCTGTGATTCTGTGAAATAACCCACATGAAGTGGGAAAAGGAACTGCTTCCATTCCAAAGAAACAGTGTAATAGAAGGGCAGAGTAGCAGAGAGAAATACACAGCTCCTGCTAGTGCACAGCCATCACATGAAATAGGGAACTCTGCCAGCTTCAGTGAACTGTAAAGGTAACCATACTTCAGTACCCATGGACAGATTCACTGCTGAAATGCTGATCATGCACTTAGAAATCTCCAGGCAAGAAGTTCTGCCCAAATGCTAACTATGCTTATTCCAGCCCAAAGGCAACATCAATTCAAGCACGACATTCTTCTGGATTAAAGAAAAATATAAAGGAGAGTAAGAAATGGTATCTCCTCCCATGCGTGAAAGGAAAGGAGAGGAATCTAGAGAAACTCTGTGCTTCTCAGTCAAGAAGCAGGAGGTCTTTCATCCACTGAGACTTTTCACTACAGCAAAGGTTGAGTCCTGAATTTACACCATAAAAGCCCCATCTTCTCATGTGAAATGCTCACATTGGACAAGCATAGATTGACTGAAAGGATCTGAAGGAGACAAAATCTTTTAGGCAGCCCTGGCAGCTGCTAAACTCTAGACTACACAGATGCCTAGAATGAGACAACAAGCAAGAACTTCCAGTCCTTGGACTCCCCATTCCAGCCATAAAAAACAACATAGTAAGCAGAAGCAGCAGTCCCTGCCCACTCTTGAAATTTCCTCTGTAGCAGATCAGTACACAGGCTTGAAAACACACCTTCTCTGCACCCTTGTGACACACAAGGAGTAACCAGGACCTTTGGCTGGTTGGACTGCTCAGCAGATCAGTGTTAGGAATGCAGCATCCTTCCATTTATAGGAACCCTACTAGAGACCCACTTCAACAAAGCTGCACTGCACTGTTCTGCCTGAAAGCTGGCTGTTCAACTCCTTGGTCTCTGCACAGTCTTCCCTTCTCTTTGTAAAGGAAGCTTTGGGCATCTGTTCTCTTCCCCATGAGCAGAAGACAGAGACTAAAACAAATCTCAATAGAGAACACTCCTCTTTGCCAGGCTGGGAATAGCAGCTCAGGGCATTGCAGGATTTCTGCCTTCTTCTCCACTGCTGAACTGTAGAAAATGTCCCAATTAATACTTTATAGGGCTGAGATGTGCTTACATCCTCGTCTGCTACTGTGCAGGGATGGGGGAAGGTAAATTACTCCTTTCATCTCTCCTTCCTTCTCAGTCTTGGAAATTATTGTTATTGTTGCATATATTTTACAGTTCTGTGCCAGAACCACTCTCCAATAAAGTAGCAGGCAGCAAGAAAGCCTGGAGAGCTTCCACGCTCCTGAGGCCTTGGTGCAGTGCAAGCACTTTCTCATCTGCATTGCTAGGGAGGGGTGGGGGTGCCTTGGCTTCCCTTTTATCACCATCTCTCACAAAAAAAAGTTTTGCAAAACACAGTTGCAAGGTAACAAACAATGCTGCACACTCTGCACTTGGGACAGATTCTCATGGCAGGACAACAGTTTAAGATAAACTATCCACAGCCTGCTTGCACATTTGGATCTTGCAAATTCCCCGTATTCTCTCCCAGCTCTACTTGGAACTTACAGAAGAGGATCCTTCATCCACCCAGATCACATTGCCCTCGTGCGCAGCTACACTTGCTGAGAATCTGTTCTCAAGTACAAGGACACAGAGAAGCAGACAGCAAAAACAGCTGAGCAAAGGGGGAAGAAGAGGCAAGAGCTCACCACGTGCTACTCAGCCACCAAGTCCTGACAGCCAGGACAGACAGCTGACAAGAGCAAGGCTCAAACAAAATGACATAACCATCAAAATGCCACAGGAGATGTAAATCAAGAGCAATTGCTCCCCTGCAATCCTACACCATCATGCAGAGGGAGAGGAGCTGGCAGGGCATTTAGTGTTCATGGGCAGCAGCCACACCAGAACTTGTGACAAGAGGTCATCACCCCACATCCCATCCCTCCAGCACTACACAGCCTGGCCGGAGACCAGAAGAGGAGTACAGCACTCCGGTCACAAGGTACAGGAAACTATTTCTGGTCAGGGGGAAAGCATACCATACTCTTCTGTCTCCAGGGCAACAAAACAGGCCAACTCAAGCACAACTCAGAGAAAAAACATACTCCAGCCCCAGGAGCACCAGCCTGCAGCAGTCAGCCACCACGACTGAGCAGCGAAAGGTCAGGCTGGGCGGGTTTCCTGCTGTGGGTCTTAGAGGATCGCAGCTCCTCTTCCTGCAGGATCACCTATCCTGTTCCAGGCAGCACAGAACACAGTCTGATCAGTGACTTGAAAAAAGCTCCCCTCCCAAAAAATCCTCATCACCTGGTGGCCTTTAGCACACTATAGGCATTTGACACTTGCCAAAGCAGCAGCAGAATCAAATTGGCACTTGTGGGGAACAACCTGATACCCAAATGCAAAATTCAGAGGCCAAATTTTCTATCTTACTCTAGTCCAACAAAGGTTATTCCCAGTAGGAGACAAACGTCCAAATTAGAGTCCAGCAGAGCAGTCAATGGGTGGGCTTTAACACTTCCCTTATATAGGGTTTCACTGAACCTTAAAATGCAAGATAGTCTTAACTATGTAAAAATAGCGATGAAAAGATCCCTGCCTTACCAAGACCTTGCAAAGGAAATAATTTCTTCTCCCTTTGCCCCAAAGATGAAATTATTTCTGCAAGTCATTTGTGGAGGTGTTTATTCTTAATGCACAGTAGAAGTACACCTCATAGTTAACAGAAATACAGCAACACATCTGACCCACCTTACAGGATTCCAGGCCTGGGACATTTACCCTATTTTCCACCTTTCACACAGCTATGAAATTCAACTAGTAATTTCCATAACTTGCCTAAAACACAGTATATTCTTTAGAAAACATAAGGGTTCACATCAAGACTTCAAGTGATAAATAAAGCCATACACCCACAGAAGTTACTCCAAATGTTAGTTATTCTTCCTGTTAAAATTTGGCACTGTTGTTCCAAGTCTGAATTCATCTACCTCCTGCTTCCAAATATTGGATTTCATTAAGCTCTTTTCCTGCTACATTACAGAGCTGTCTAGCCCTGAACAATAGCTGATGCTTAAAACTTAAGTACAGGATATTACAAACACTCATCTAATATTAATTTACTGTTTTCCTGCAAAAAAAATTACCTTGCTATTTGGAAAATTATTCTATCTACAGTCTGAAGCAATGAGTATCTACACAGACAGGAAAGTGCGGTCCATGTAGTTCATCTGTAGTAAAATTTAAAATGTAAATGCTTAAGGAGATGATGCTTAAAACTAAAAGGAGAAAACTGACTCATGTTTGATACAAAAACTTAGGTGTGAATATCTATTTCTCCATCTTAGTCCAGCACGGCAGTCCTTTATACAATATGATTTCTGAATCTTGGTTCAGCATGTGAGCTACATTTTACCCAAGTACCTTTAACATTACTGCTGTGCAAATATCACAGTGTCATCCTAGTCATGTTTATACTGGGCTTCTGTAAAACATTCCTGATGAGAAAATGCCTGTTAAGAGAACTGGGATTTCTTTGGGTTGGGTTTTGATTTGGCTAGGGATTTACTTTAATAGAAAACAAGAATGATTGTGTTAGCATCATTTGTGAGAATTAAGGACCTGCAACAATGAAACTACTCCCATTTAATACAAACATGTAGTCTATTAGCTGAGACAGGAGTGTTAGTGCACAATAGATGGACAGAAATGGCTGTGCACAATTAAAGTCACACCTGTAAGACTCTCTAACTATCAGGTTAAAACAACAATGACCTTCTCTGAGTACAGAAGACAGCAGACCAAAACCATGATAGTTTGGCCAGTTTGTCCTAAATGCATCAAACTTTAGCAGATATGCAGGGTAACTTGATGAAAAAGGAAGTGTACTCAATAGAAATAAAAACCAAAATGCAGACAGCTTTACTTCATGAAAACCTGGCAATCTCCAGTAGGGTGTGGAATAACACTAATTTTATACTGATGCACATTTCTTACTCTTTTGTAAGAAAGTAATTTCATTGTCTGACCACTTCAGTCTGCTATGCTAAAGAGGTGGCAGCAGAGATGGATGAATGACATGAGACCCAACTTCTGGGCTCCATTCTCCTCCAGGGAAGTAGATCTCAGTTTTCTACTCTAGCCACTGGACGCATGGCTGCTTTGCAGGAGGTTTTTCCTCACCAGGTCTTACTCCTCCAAGGGGACCCAGGACATGAAGAACATTTTCAGACACAAACAGGGTACAGGATATCAACAAATACCAGTAGTCTAGAGCTGTCAATTTGGAACATTCACGTAACAACAACAACAACAAAAAAAAAAGTCGCTGTGCCTAATCAACCTGTTATGAAGCTGTGCTGAGGAGAAGGGGCTGCCAGGGAAGTGCAGGGAGAGCTGAGGTACACTTACAAAAGGCAGAGTCTAGAGAACACCTATCACAAACCCAAAAAGGAGATCAGTCCCAAGCAAGCAGGGTGAGGGCTAAACCTGAGCCAGGGAGCAGGAGCAGGAGGAGATGGTTTAGGTGTCAGGTGCCGACATTGCCACCCTGCACAGGCAGCACAACGTGAAATCCTCCCAGCTTCAGACACAGCTGTGATGCCCTGACTGACTCCTGCTCCCAAGAGATGCAGAGAGGGTTCTGTTTCAGCTGTGGGCAGCTGCCATGCAAACACGCTCTTGCAGACAGAGCTTTGTCACAAGCCTCTCAAAGGATCAGTGACCAGGGACGTTGAAAGAGATGTGCCCTTTGCGTTCCATCCCTTCCACCTACCCAAGAACACTGAAATTTATTGCTCTAGAAACAAATGTGAGCACCTATTTCAGATCATTCCCTCTTCTGGCAAGCAGAAGTAGAAGTCAGCATTAAAAACTAATTGAAAGACTGGACAAAACAGTTATTGGCATGAATCGAACCAGGATTTATCGGCGAAAGTGACTGATTTCACAACTACCAGAAAACAAGGTATTTATTAATTCTAACATACTTTCTTCAACAAGCATTAGAAACACAGCATGATTTCAAAATGGTTCCATGTGCAGAGACTACATCCACTGCAGCATTTACTGGCTTACTTTACCAAAGTGCAGCTATCCTGAGGTCCTGTGGCTAAATCTCATTCTTCATTTAGCACACTTATCTTCAGATGGTGAAGGAAAAAAAACGGTAGGGGAACTTTTAGCAGCCTAAAGTTTAGCCACCTCAATGGAAAGGGAGACTCTTTCCTAAATACAGTAAAAAGTAGATGCAAGAAAACTAACACTCAGATGTGAATCATCTCTGTGATGAGAATCTGTGTCATCAAGAATAAGCCTGTGTTGCTCCCTTTACCAATACATAATATTCCTGCTCTCAACTGGAATATACACTCTGGCTGCTCAATACTACAGTCCACCTGTCTTCATCCTGCACTAGGATCATGCTCTGTCCTTGCTGTTAAAGGAGGCTTGCAGCTATCATTCCTGTGGGAACGCATTCTAGATTACATTTCTGAGAATGGGAAGAGTCTGGAAGAGGAATCAAATCCAAAGCAATAAATTCAGTTTGATTGCTGTCATCATGCCAGTTCCGGGAGATAGTCAATTGGTGCCAGCTGCTAAGATACCATTTGAGTTGCTTCAAGACAGAAATTGAATTTACATCAAATACATTTTGTAGTGTGAGACTAGCCTGAGCCTCAGCCTTGCTTTTCTTTCCTTGTTTAAATTTAAACTTCCTTTCTGAGAGATTCCCAGCAAAAGAGAGCTAGCACACTCATGCCACACTTCAAGCCACAGACTTTCCCCCATGTCCTCTGTTTTTCTAACAAGGCTGAGCTCCAGAACAACTGAGATTTTTCAGCATTTGCAATAGGGTAGCAGAGGACAGTATGCCATGCCACAGCACCACTTTAAACAGGAACACCAGCAAGTCTCAGACCACCATCATTTCCCTTTCTGCAGAAGTTAGTAGAAACAAATATAAAAATCATTCTAGGCCTTAGGAATGACCAGAGGCTCCTTAGATTCAGTATATTCTTTCTGACAAGAGCTAAAAGCAGATGCCTAAGGAAAAATGTAAAGAAAATAAGAATATAATGATGCTTCCCGAACACTCCACTCCCTCCCTCCCTCCAGCTACTTGCAGCTCAGGACTTTGACATTTCCATTTCGATGTTTCTACATTGCCATTTGAAAGACAAGCTAAAATTAATAAATCTGAGCAGCATGTTACTGCTATTGTAGGTGACACTTCTAAAAACCAAAATCTGTTTTCCAGTCTCTCAGTGCATAATGACCCTAGTGGCATGATGTCCCAAGTGCAAGGGCAGAACAGCTCCCACACCCAACCAGCACCTCCAGCATCTCCGCTGTGGCAACTGTGCAGAAAGTCACTAAGGGGAAGACACATCTGGAGCCAGCAAGTGAAGACAAAACAGCAAAGCTCCACTCCTCTCAGCCAGTGAAAGCTAGAGAAACAAGACAGTGGTGAAATCCTCATCACTTGCCTTCAGCTACTGGCAGGAGGAGGTTCAAGTGCCAACATGACACAATAAACAAATAAAAGATTTCTTTCAAGAAATGCTGGCAAGCATGCTTTTTGACAAAGTCTTTCCTCCAGCAAAACCACTAATTTTATTACCTTGTAAAGCCTTTTCCCACACTCTAACCACTTCCGAGAAACAAACAACTCCACAAGTAAAAGTGTAATACTACTCCTGAAAGTACATATTCACATGGATCCCAAAGACAGCCCAAAGCTCACACAGTTGGTCACAAGCTGTGTTTACACACACTAGGATATGTGAACTCCTTGGTATTTCTGTACTGAAAAACCAAAACAAACACATTAAAAGGAACAAACTACGTAAACTTCTGTTTCCACTTTTCTGTGAACTAATGAAGAAATTAGACTATCAACACCACAGAGTAGAAGTCAAGATGACTTAAGTAATTTTATGCATATTTCCAATGAGCATCCTGAAGAGTGGGCCAGAGAAATTTATTCTCCTTTCATTGACTTGTACTTACTTTCCAAAGATAATCTAACTGAAGACAGATATTAATATGTGTACAACAGAGGCAAAAGGAAAAGTGGTATTAAAAACAACTAAAAGAGAATCTTTTAAAAAAAAGTCATGGTTTGCCCCTTTGACATTGCAGTTTCTATGCTCAGTGTCATTCAAAGCTGCCGTTTCACATGCATGTTTTTGAGTTTTTCAGCAAACAACTTGTCCAATTTTTCCTTGGATTATCCATCAGGTGCACCTGGTAAGGGAAGGAGAATTCCTGTCCTCTTGCATTCAACAGTAACACGTATCTTGAGTATTTCCTATTGTACATATTATAAAGCAAAACAACAGCACACTGATATGCACATTAAGAGGAAGTGGGGAGCTTGGTCTCTCACAGACACTGACAACTTTCCAGGAACTTCAAGAGTCAAAGAAGGTCAAATTAGTGAATCAGCAAAGGCTGGAAGCCTTATCTCAGTCCCTCTATTCACATAGTTAATTGTGACTAAGTGTACTCCAGCCTAATATGCCATTCTTTGCCTACAAAGGTACAGATAAAGCCATATTGCGTGTTTTCATTCTCTCAGAGAGAATGGCCACCATTCAGCTTAGGTCCTTCCCTGCAGAAGAGCCCATGGTTTGACCAAAGTCAGCACTGCAAAGACACTGCTGCAAAACCGTTTGGAATCTGAATACATGTGCATTCAGGAAAGGGAAGGAGCAAGCACACCAGCCATCCACTGTAGGGATAGCCCTTGACTTCACATTTGAGATCAACTCACAATCTAGGCAAGGGACTTCCTTCTGATGTTGCTGCAGCACTCAGAGCAGGATTTTGTAAACCCCTTCATAAGACTTTCCTGCACAGCATTCACTGCCCCCTCCTCACAAGTCACAGCCTCTGGTCTTCAGGCTGATTTAAGTCTTACACTTCCCAGTCTTACTCAGCTAAATGCAGTAAGCCAAGTAGAGTCCAGGGGATTCAGTCAGTAGCGTCGGTGTCAGTACAGCCACCAAAAACATGCCAGCTTCCTGACTGCATTAGAAGGGTTGAGAATACCTGCCTACAGAACAAATGCCATGGGCCAAAGCACCACTCAGTCAAAGTCTTCAATAAACTCTGACAAGACACATATGCCATGTCTCATGTATGAGCTGTGCACATGGTCCACATCTCTAAGGGCATACCAGTTCCTCTTGCTGGCAAGACATATGCCTTTTCTTCTCCCCAGCCATCTTTCCCATGTTGCCAGTAGGATATACAAGGCCTATGTCAGCTCTGTCAGCTCTGCTTTATCCTGTTTGCTTTTCCTATCAACTAGTTACTTTATTTACTAAAAAACAAAGAAGAATTTTCAAGAAGCTCTGACTTGAATTTCATTTCTACTCTTTTCCTGCTAACCATTAGTTTATTTTGTGCCACCGTGATGAAGGAAGTCATAGAGGGAACAAGCCTTCCAGGTTTGGTGGTGAACAGGTGGGAAGGAAGTGTTGCACCACTGAGGTTATATTCCAAACACCTACAGCCACAGAAGTTGGCACCTACAGTCTGTTGCATTAATTAAGAATTCTACCAGATGACTATTAAAACTGGCCACCAAATCACCAACTCCACCTGTTCCATTGGCTACTGCAAAAAGTGCCATTTCTTGCTTTACAAACTTCTTTCTTGCTCAAGGTGGGATGAAATACAAGGAAAGCCAGCACTGCAGTGGGAAGTACTGGGAACCATTCCTGCCACAGCACATTGTAGCTCCCCCCGAAGCAATACATCCTCTAGCTGACAAAAACAGAAATGCAGCCACCTTCCTCCTAATCTGAAGCAACAGAGATCACCAACCACAAATGCTGACAGGCAGATAGAAGCACAGCAAAAGGCAGGAATTCTTTTATCTTGTTTTATCTTGTTTTATGGCTAGGAGGCATTACTGCACCCATCACAGTCCTGACACAGGAAGAAATGTGGTGCAGTTGTACTCCCTCTAAAAATGGTGCAACTTCCCTGCTGGCCAGCCTGGCACCTGGGGGCCCTTTGCTTGAAGGTGCCAACTAAGTTTGTGGTGAGCATAAAAGCTTATTTGAGCTCTTCTTGGGCACATTTGACTAGTGTAATTTAAAAAGCTTTGGAAAGTCTACATCTCAGACAAAGGAAGAACCATGGGGTGCACACACAACTAGCAAAATGAATGAAATTTTCAAACCAGAAGATGCTGAGCTCCCCAGCTTTGAATGATCAAACAACTTGCCCTTTCTTACAACAAAATAGAGCAAAAATGAGTACAACTCTCTATCGTGGTCATTTCAGACCTTGTATCTTGCAAGAAGACCTTCAGTTCAGAGTGCTTGTGCAGCCAACTCTCAAAGCACAGCTCCCCACACTACCTGCAACAGAGCCCTCCCTTTCCTTTCTTTCCCTTCCCCCTGCCCCACATGCAGCACCCTCCCCCTGGTAGGGCTGTGGTTCAACACGTTCTCCTCCATTTTGCCTCCTGCAGCTTGCACTTTCCTTTGCAGCCCCACATCCTGCAGCACATGTTCTCCCAAGCCCATGTCTTGCAGCACTGCATTCCCCCCCAGTTTCCTGCAACTCAGCAGGCAAACGTACCCCTTTCCTTTGATGGCAGCTCCTTGCTGCATACAGGGCAGTCCCAGTCTAGCTCTCCTATCCTAGTTTCCCATCTGCAATGGCACCATTTTTTTTAAACTGCATGTTACAAGTAAATCACGTGCTCAGCTGCTAGTTTGGGTGCAGAGCCAAGAAACACTCTAGTGCATGGGGGAAGGGAGCTGATGTATTTTTTGTTTCATGTGACCAGTTTACCAGAAACTTCACTGAGACCAAGAGCAGACTCTCCACCCACACCCCTCCTTCACCACCAACCCCTTCCCCCAGACATTCTCACAGCAGAGATGCAGAGCAAATGCACAACAGGAGAATGGCACCTCACATGCCTACAGCCAATCTTTAAGGCAGAAAAGAGGCAAGCTTTGCACAACAGCTGTTCAGCTGAAGGCATCTTTCAAGGAGCTGATCTTTCCTAAAAGGCTTTCCAACACAGAGAAAGGTAGAAGCTGTGAGTTAGACAATTATGAGGCAGGAGGTTGCAGTCACAATGCTAACTTACACACCCCACATGCAATATTTTTTTGGTTAGAATGTTGGAGGGGAATGTTTCAGATCCAAGAGGCTGACTATAGATGTGTGTTTAAATGAACAGCATCCCAATATGCTTTCACAGAGATTAAGAGGGAACAAGTGATTTTTTAAATAAATACACAGTCGAAATTTTAGAGGGATTCCACATGAGATGGACAGGACAATATGCATGGCAGCATTGTCTCAGCTCACACAGATCTGTACAATAATGTTTTTCCTTAGATGCCCTTTGCAGAGCATTCTTGAATTGCCCCTAGACCCACATAGCACATCAGAGATTTGAGAAAAATAGAAGTTATGCCAAATTTCTAGAAGACTGATCATTAAATGGAGGAAAAGTTGTTAGAAAAGAAACAAAACATCCTTATAAAAGAGCAACTACTTCCATGGCATCTTCTATTGGAGAATCTCTAGGTGCACAACATTTACTATGAAGCCAGAAAACTCTCCTACTTTTAAGGAGTTGGAGAAGAAAAGCAGAGGTACTGAAACCAGAGAACATGTCACTGACAAGTCTGTGAACGAATTCAGACCTTTGGAATCTGAGCCTCTCACTCTCCTTTTTTTCATCCTTCTGCAGAAAGATAAATGATGACAGAAACAATGCAGTTCAGATCTAATGGATCTTGAGCACTCTCAGAGCAAAAACTGATTGGGGCAGCATTAACACTGCTGAGGTACCTCAGCATGTCTCACTCTGGAAGCATGAAATCCTATCTCAATGCCATACTATCAACTAAGAAATTTTTATTATAAGGTTTGGTGTTCAGAATTGGGAAAAAATATTAATTTATTTTAAAAACCCCACTATCCTAATTGGATGGAACTGCCACCCAACAAATCCTGCATTGCACTTGACAAGAGCACAGCCTGAAATAGCTTCCTTCACATGAAAGCTCCTGATCTGGACAATCTGGCAAGCACAACAGCTCTAAAGTGGTCACCGTGTCCCATCACCATGGTTGCTTTCAGATTTCCAGAGAAAGAGGCACCTGACTGGCATCTTTTTTTAAAAAAGCAGCTGTTATGCCACAGTTTTGATTTATTCTCTGGCTAAGTTAATTTCTTGTTTTGATGAATGTTTAATGCTCCTGGCTAGATCAGTTTAGATCTTGTTTGCCTGGAGGCATTTAATGCTGCTACATTACAGCAATACTAATTTTAAGTTCACCTACAGCTTCCTCCCCACCCCTAAGACTTTTGCTATTGTTTGGATCTAAATTATGTGGTGCATTTTGGCATTGAATTCCACAGCACCATATCAAGTTAACAGACACTTATCGAGTCTCAAGAGATGGCCAGATTTGCTGATTAACAGACAACACACCCAGAACAGCAATCCTCACTGATTAAGTCCACCTCTTGTATTAAGCCACAAAGACTAAAGATGAGGGGTTGAAACCATAGCTGCCATGTTCTCTTAGAGCACTCAGTTCTGTAAATTGCTGCCTATCCCAGGCAAAAAATGAGAGGGGGAAAAAAGAGGTGTGTCAGAAGGAAAAAGAAAATGCAGTGAAACAGTTATTAGTGCACTAACACTGCTGGTTACAAAGGAACTTTCTCTGTTGAGATTCAGTTTTAATGAGGTGCCGGTTTAGATGTCAAGCCAACACGTCTGAAAACTAAACCCTCCCTTTGCTACAGAACACACAAATGGGAATAGTGGCAGAAAAAGCATCTCCACACTACTCACCTGATAGTCTCAGCTCTGACTTAAAAGGAATACTTCTGCCCTACAAATGTGCCTTTGACAAACAGAAATCGAATTTCAAACTAAAAAAGAGCAGGGCATGATCTCCTACGACCAGTGCTTGAGAAGCCTCCATAGTCCAGTATGAGTTCCATGGAGTACAAAGGTGGACTCCAGACTCCTGCAGCCCTGTTAAAAGAAGCTCCCCATCAGGCATCATTCTCAGCAGACAGCACAGTAAAAAAAAGTCTCCTTATGTTTCCTCTTTTTACTATCTTAACTACCTGGACAGCTGGTCCAGCCACATGAGACTTGGGACCCTGCTTATCCTCTCAATGAGACTGCTATCTCCATTTCAAGGTGAATACTAGCAAGGGTGATCTCTGCCACTTCCTAAGCCTCTCTCCTCTTCCTCAGTTCTGTCAAGCAGTGTATTCAAACAATGCAGTCCTTCAGCGTGGCAGGCAGAGGACAGTTACAAGTGTATACTGTGAAGATACTGCTGCAACCCCAGCACAGAAATACATGGCTCACACAGCTCACCAGAAAGATAAGGAACATGGGAAAAAAGAAGTACAGCTCATTACCTAAAATAAATAACTAACTATTTATCTGTGCTGTAGGACTGATCTCTGCAGAAAAAGGAGTTTCCCAGGTCCTGTGACCCAGCAGGGGAGGGGAGCAGTGGCAGGGCTGGCAGAACCTTTCAGGACTTAGGGACAGCAAGTCTCCCAAGCTGCTTATATCTAACACAGCCAGGATCTGAAGTGACAGCAGCCAGTGGGCAGGAAGGCCTAGAAAGCGTATCCCCCAGGCCCTGGTAAATGCAAACACAAAATGTGCTTCTAAAAGAAAAACAATAATGGCACTTGTAGACACGAATACATACAGGAGACAAAGATAACTCAAGAAGTGTAGAGGGAGAAGCCAAAGCCACAAGTATGGAGCATGGGAAGGACAGAGAACCCACTAAAAAGAACAGGGCAGGAAAAATGGAATCATGTGAGATGCGAAAGCCCAGCTCAAAGGTGAGACTTGTTGGCCTTGGTGAAAGGGAGCAAAGGACAGCACAAGGCTGTCTAGGGCAGGCTGTTCTTCACAGGCCATGACCCTCAGCAGCAGCCTGCAGCCTTACTGACCATGTCACCCACAGTTCAACAGAAAATAAATCTGGCAACTTCTGATGAGTTTAGCAACTATTATGATCACAAAATAATCAGTTTTCCATTTTACAACTATATAAACAATTTCCTGTTATTCAATCAGTCCTTGTATTTGTTCCTCCATCATACCATGAAACATGTTTCTCTGTTCAGCTGGAGCAGTCACAAGACCCTTCGGTCATCACAGCCAAGGTGGCACCCAGAGAAGGCATTCAGACTAACTACATCAGCAACCATCCAAAACAGTGACCATGCTGTTGGCAGATCAGCTTAGGAAGTTTCTGCCTCCAGCCCATTTGCTTGTTCTCACCTCCTCAGCCAAGTTCAGTGCCAGATCAGCTGTTTGGGTGGGCAGCCCTAGGAGCAGGGAAGGAGAAGAGAGCAGAAAAGGCAATTTTAAGTCTTCTCTAAAGTCAGTTAACTTCCAAGGCACTTGATGAAATTAACAACCTTAACAGAAACTGCCCACTGCAAACAGCAACCAAATAAAGCTGCTAGTTCCCAAATGGCTGATGACCAAGCCACAGCTGCGATGGAGGGGGGGAGGAGAGGGGGAGAGCACGCATGAATCCTCGAGTGAGTCACTCGCTCCCTGCATCCCTGCTGGCCTAGATAAATGCTGCTGCCAGTTGATGATGGGTGCTGCAAACCAGCTCTTAAGCCCACAGCATCCCTGCTGCTCATCTCCCGGTGGGCACAAAGCCTGCACTGAACAATGCCATCTCTGTGGGCAAGTGGGCAAGCAGGAGAGGTAGTCACATCAGGTCCCAGCTCTAATCAAATTTTATGTCTCATCTTGTCCTTGTTCCTGCTTTCAAGAGTTCTCCCTGAAAGGCTGAGATATCAGGCAGGTGAGGATGCATCATAAAGCTCCCCCTTTTAGACAAGGTAAACACTGAAAAAAAGTGAAAGCAAGCAGATAATAATATAAAAATAGTAAAGAAAATGCCATAGGAAATTGCTCCAAGTTCCTGCACTGGCATTAGTTTGCTTACAGTGCTGGCTGCTCACTTGTATCATCTGAAGAACAACTCCTGACGGATTACATCAGAACTGCCTTACCTCAATGCAGAAGTTTAGGATGAAGGCAGAATCATCTAAAGCATAAAATGCATCAGAATTGAGAGCAAATCATATCAAGTCTATATCATGTGTAATGTCTCTACTACAGATGCACCAAGGACAGGGAACTGTTCTGAAACAGACATTCCAGCTAGTAAGATCTCTTTAAGACAAAAGAAAGCCTTAAGAACTGTAATATTGAGGCACCACAGCTGTAAATCCTGCAGTAAAATCCTTCATTGTTTTAAGACTGAAGGGTTTTAAGTAAGTCCTGTGCCCAATGCAATCCATATGAGAGAGCCATTAAAGTTTTAACTGTCCACATCCACTGAGAACATGATGGATTTCTTTTGCCCAGTTTCAAAAGTGTACAAATACACCAGAAGGAATGGGGCGAGAAAAGGAAAAGAACCTTGAAGGAATAGACAGTCTCAATTTTCTGTATCTGCAACACTGGTGTACACACTGGATGCTGAGGATTTCAGGAAGAGAAGCTGGCTAGCTGGTACTCACACCAAGAGAAAAGAGTCAGAACCAAACTCTTAAGTTTCAGGCTAATGATGTTAAATGTCACAATTTTCTAAATTCCACCTTCTATGTCACATGGTTCAGAAAATTTCTCCAATGACTCTTGGTTTTGAAATTACAGAACACTCAGAACCCTGGGCACAACATGGTTATTCTCACTATTATAACTGCCCAAGATTTTACTGGCTTCTCCTCCAAATCATTATTAAAAATATTCCAGGGAATGCGAAGAAATAAAAGAACAGCTTCATCTAATCTATCCATCCCTCTGGCCTGAAGATATATCTTATAGTGGTTTTCCCACTCCCTACCACAAAAAAACCCCTCCAATCATTTTAGACAAACTTCTAAAGCTTCCTCATCTGTAACTTTTAACACACAATGGGAGGATCACAGTGTTGTCACACATGGTTAAAAGCAAGGAATATGCACAGAAGAGAGAGTAGCACAAGGCAGCAAGTAAGAAGGCACCTGTCTCAACCCAGAGCATGTTAACAGCAAATCCTATCAAGTAAACGTACATGTAATAGCTTCATAGAGGGTCACTAATATAACTAAATACTGAGGAAAGGTCAACAGATTAAACTACTTGTGCAGTCTTTCTACAGTTACCTAGACAGGCAGGTATTGCTCGAGAGCTTTGATGCCAGGTTTCTCTAATGAAACTGCAGCCAAAACAAGCATGTCCGAACTCCTTTACTGCATTAGTAACAAGTGAAAAGAAAACAGATGATCATTTCTGCAACCTTCAACTCAGCTCACACTGAGAAACAAAGCAAGAGAATGAATGAACCAGAGTGGTCAAGATGTGAAGCACTGCCCAAGATAGGCACAGCAAATTGACTTATGCTAGTCACAAAAGTACTCTGTCAAGACTTCAGCTGGGTACTCCAGCCCATTGGTTCTCCTGAAGCACCCAATGCTGCTCCCTATTCCAAGAAACCATCTGGCTAGCAATGCCCACCTGCCAACAAACAAGCCCACACAAAACAATTCATGAAGCCTCTGAAGCCTCCTGAAAATGCAAATATGTCCTGCCTTAAAAAGGTCTGTCTTCTACCCAGCTCTAGCAAAGGTATCCTCAAACACAGCAAATCCTTGCTTTAGAAGAAAATAGTCCAGGCACTAAAGGAACTATGGGGAGCCAAGGGAAAGTATCTTCCCATTATACTGAGCTCACATAAAAATACAGAAATGGACAAATCAACCAGCGGACTTAAAGAACTAGGAAGACTTCTTTATATCCTTCTATTGGTAAACTTGGTCCATCCAATATTACTCTAGCGTAATCTCTGCTTAGCTTCCTTAAGCATCTGGCTCCTGTGCACAGAACATACGTCACATGCCCAGTGCTTATACATCTGTGATAGAGGCAGATTTATATCAACTGGCTCAGGGCCTGCTTGTGCAATTGATCACCCTTTGTCACACTTAAAAGTGGCATTTCTTTAGCCAAACTCTAAAACCTAGAGCAAGAGACTTCACTGAGTTGTCAAGGAGACCAAGAACTCTGAGCTAAAAAGTCTGTTGGAGGTTGAGCCTTTGTAGGACAGAGCAAGGATCTATGTTCTTTGGAGAAAGAAACATTTTTTAGGAGGAACAGCTTGCTGCTACCAGCTATTACACTCCATTTTGAACAGCAAATATGTTTCCATTTAATGACAAGAGTTGGATTTAATGTGTGATTCCAGCACAGATTTCTTGCTTTTGATGTCTAAGTTTCCCCTCTTACACACTTCCTACCTCACCATACTTGTGGACTCCTTCCTTACTTCACATTATTAACTAATCGATTTGTGCTTTTAAATAAAACAATTTTTCATTTTGAAAGATAAACAACAAACTCAAAGGTCTATAGAAGAAAATTCCTACTTTGTCTCTTTATAGTAAAGTCATCAAGTAACTTCATATAAATCTTAATTCAGAAGGTACCTAAAAGGCATTTGTGGGCCACTGCTGATGATCTGTGGAAGTCAGGAGGACCATGACACAGCTATCTCCACTTGTACGTCCAGAATGGGGAATGAGAGGCTGGAGAGCAGCCCTGTAAAAAGAGATCTGAGGGTCCCGGTTGACGGCAAGTTGGATATGAGTCAGTAGTGCTCTGGCAGTCAGGAGGGCCAACCCTGTCCTGTGGGGCATCGGGCAAAACATCTCCAGCAAGCAAGGAAGAAGATTGTCCTGCTCTGCTCTGAGATAGAGCCTCACCTCTAGTACTGTGTGCAGTTTTGGGCACGGCAATATAAGAAAGATATTAAGCTCTTAGAGTGTCCAAAGGAGGGCAACAAATAGGATGAAAGGCTTTCAGGGGAAACAATATGAAGAGCAGCTGAAGTTACTTGGTCTGTTCAGCCTGGAGAAAAGGAGACTGAGAGAAGACCTCACTGCAGTTATAACTTCCTCTTGAGAAGGAAAGGAGGGGCAGACACCGATCTTTTCTCTGTAGTGACCAGTGACAGTACCCAAGGGAATGGCCTGAAGGTGTGTCAGGTCAGGTTGTTGGACAGGAAAAGGTTCTTCACCCAGAGGGTAGCTGGGCATTGGAACAGGCTCTCCAGGGCAGTAGTCACAGCATCAAGCCTGACAGAGTGCAAGAAGTGTTTGGACAACGCTCAGGCCTGTGGTGTGAGTCTTGGGGTGTCCTGTGCAGGGCCAGGAATTAGACTACAATGATCCTTGTGGGTCCCTTCCAACCCAGGATCATCTGTGATTCTGTGATTTACTTCTACAAGCACCCAGGAGTCCTGTGACTGCAAGAGCAAGCAGCTACCCTGCCACAGGAGTAGCAACTAAGGTCAGCTGTAAGCTGGATATAAAGAGGGGGTGGCAAAAGGCTGTAGTGAAGACTTGGTGTCACACCAGGACAGGCAGGGAGAGCGACCAAGGAGAACGGATCAGGGTCTGGCTGGGGGAAGGGCAGGATGGGAGCTGCAGAGCAGGAGAGAAAACAAAGCATGAGCCTCCCTGACAAAGGACAAATTTAAGAAAAAAAAAAAAAAAAAAAAAAGGAAAAAAGAAAAAGGCAAAAAAAAATTTCTTGAAAATTGTCTTTTGCAACAATGTATACTACTGCCCTAGCAGCCATAGAAATGCCAGATGAATGCAACACCAGCTGCTTTGCACAGAGGAAAGGAGGAAGACACACTTGATGGCCTCAAAAGAAGACACATGGGCTTAGAGAGTACTGTTCTCCTTTGCTCCCTCAAGGAGGTTCACAAGACAGAGCTGGAAGGACATTTGACAGCATTAAAACACCCTTTCCTTTCCTTGCTGCCTTGAAAATAGAAATAATCAATTAGCCTGCAAAATAATCTGACTCAATTTATAAGCAGTTTTCTAGATTTTTTTTCATAAAAGGTCAACATGACAAGGTCACACAGGCTCTTATGGAATCTGCTTGCCAAATTCAAAATAGCACTCAAGAGCATTCTTGTTCCAAGTCCCTTACAGTTCTTTCGCAGATGATGAATAACCTTTGGGATCATGGAGGCAATTCAGAGCAGGGTTCAGGGAACTTCTGTGTGCAATTTTTCTATTTGATATAAAATATCCACCTAAAACTGATCTTTGTATTGAATTACAAGTCCTTCTTTTTAATAATGCACTTACCAAACACACAAGTAGTATCTCCCTAGACATCTTGGTGAATATTGTTTCTGGTTCCTTTGGATAGTATCTGTGAAGGCCAGACAACATGGTACTAACACAGTCAGCTTCCTCCAAAAGCTTTTCAGCAAGCCCACAGCTTCCTAACCTGCAAGCTGGCAGCTGTCTGTTGGTAGAATGCCAAGAAAAAAACAGGATGCCCCTTCACAAGGACCAGACACACAATCAGGAGCAAGCATCTGAGCATGGTCCAAATGTGTAGCTTTGATCCTCCCGCATTGTGGACATGACACAGGTTCCAATATGAGAAGCAAAGATTGGCATACGGAACAGAAAATCACTTTAGGATTGTACCATGACCCTCACAAAAAATGAATACACAAATCACCATCTAGAATTAAGTTTCACATAAGAAAAAGGGACAATAAGCTGCCTTTTGTAAAAGACCTGCATCTCCTGCTACACCACTGATAAGAGTAAAATAAAGCAGGAGAAAAGAATGCTCTGAGCAACTGATTTTATTTTAGTGAGACAGCAGGGAAAGGGAGAAAAAAAGCCTTCATTAGTCACCGATAGGACTGATAGGATATGTTGTATTTACAAAGAGTGCATTAGTCATCCACTGTTTTTTTTTTATTTTCCCCCAGAGGAAGCTGAGAAGGGCTCTGTCTTCCCAACTTCCATGGGAGACAAGACCTCCATGCCCCAAAGCACAGCCACTGCACACTTCATTCCAGAAAGTGCTCATGATATCACAAGGTCTCCATATCCCTCCACCCAGGCACTGCCTTCTGCTTTCTGAGAGAAACCAACTAGGAAGATGCAGGTGGAAAACAGATCCTTCTGATTAGCATTGGCCCACACTGTGTCTCAGAGCTTGGTCTATTAAACACACATCAAAACAGCATTGCCAGCTCTGGTGGGAGGAAGATGCAGGAAAATCCTGAGGCTGCAGCTTCTCTAGTAGCTGTCACTGCTCACATGAAAGCTCATCCACAAAGGAAGAGTGCAAGGCAAGCAATTCAGAGGTTTTTCAAAGACAGCCGCTCCCCTTTTCCTCCCTGAAGTCACAGTAAGCTGCAGAAAGCCTAAAACACACACAGAGACTCTACCCTAGCCAGGGCAGTTTGAAGGGTCTGGACTACACTGTACTTCTGCATAGCTTCTGTGCCTGCCCCAGCTCTTGAGTGCACCTCATTCCTAGCAGTCAGACAGGAGTCATCTCTTCCTGTACACATCCTCACTCTGGCTCTGGCTAATGGGAAAGGCTGCAGCAAGAAAGATCTGCTCCTCAGTTTGGAGAGAGCACCAAGGAAATGCTGTGGCCATGTTTTTGCCACCACCTACAGAGAGGTTCATGTGCTAGAGAGCTGGAGGGTCAGGCAGGCTGGAGCATGCAAGAGTTGTCACAGAGGAAATATGCTGTCCCTTCAAATGCTGAGATGTTAATAACTCTTCAAGAGTTTCTGATGTGGGGAATGTGCCTCCTGTTCATATGAGCAATTCTGGGAAGTTAGCAAATTCCTGGGAAGAAGACTGCTTAGTACAAGTTTTACTGCTACTGTCCTACAAATATGTTCATTCCTGTTAAAAAAATAAGCCAAAATCAAACCTGTAACCACACTCAAGTCTGCCCTGCTAACAGTGATTTTGCTTCCTCCTCCCCCTGCCCAGCCACTCATTCATCTTCACACAAAATAGCAAAGGGATTACACAGATGTTGCTTTGCTATCCTGACCTTCTTAACCTATGCCCACATGCCATCGCTGATGTCGTGTGTTCACTGTCCCATCAACCATACGTCAGAGGCTAATTCTCTTCTGGCTGTACCCTCATTCAGAAGCTGGATGATTATTCCCATCTCCTGCCTCATAGCTTCATGGGAACAGAGACAGAAGCCCCCTGCATCAGTGGGAAGTGAAATTCAGAGCACAACACTACTTGTAAATCACAAGTGAAAAGAAGGACAAGACAGGCCTAGAGTTGTATCTGACTGAGGGGCAGCAGGAACACTGAAAAACTAAATGCTCAGAGCAGAGATCCACAGCAGGGACAGCATAGAGCATCCATGAATGTTTGCCTGAAGAAGAGTAAGGGGCAGAGGGAACTGCACCATGAGTAACAGGATTTCACTCTAGTGCCCAGCTGAAGCAGCAGATCAAATGGAGCTGAGGCTACTGCAAAGGAACTAAAGAAGGTGGCTGAGCCATCAGTTTGCCATCTTTCCTCTCCTGAATGTCTCTATCTGATCCAGAAAGAGAGGCTGCACAAATCCTGCAAAACAGGTCAGCAAGGATTTTCACAATCACCACTTGATCACAGTACAGACATAGGAAAGTTATAGATTCAATCTAGTGAGGATAAACCACCTTCACTGTCCAATTCCCAGCTTCAGAGGGCCCAAGAAAAGATGCTAAGGGCAGCCTAGAATAAATCCATGGGGACACTTAGAGTAAGGGAACAAACATCTTTGACTCAGAAAATCATCTTGCTAGATCTACAGCTGGGGAGAATCCAGGTGAACAGGAGGAGACTCTGAAAATTGCTCAGCAAACTGAAGGAAGCATAGAGTAGACACAACACTAGGTGTCAGGGGAAGGTCTCTGGCAGAGACAAGAGGATAACTTCTGCATGGCCATGACTGCAACGATGACAGTCAACACCATTGGTAAGTCTTGTGTCAAGAGCCAAGCACGAGAAAAATGCAACCGTCAGAACCTGTCCACAATCACCCAAAGCACACAGGAAATCAGCAGGTATCTGTTATTTTGATTTCAAGAATCAGATCAAAGGTGACCTTTGATCCCCCCTATTTTCTGCAGTGCTCACCATCTGCCCCAGGGAGCTGCAGAGCTGACACATCCAGAGGGCAAAGCAGAATCACCTTCCCAAGAATAATTTTCTCTGGAGCTTTGGAGTGGGGAGAAGAGAAATAAAAAAATCAAGGCCTCTTCAAACCAAAATACCATAGACAAACCACAACCTCACTGCTGAGCCTTACACATCAACATAACTAACAGCTCTCAGAGTTTTCCAGGGTGCATAACTGAGGTTAGGAATACACCTGCCACTGTTGCATTTTCATTCCCATGGCAGGAAAGGTGTGTGAAGCAGCAAAGCAAAGTATACTGCAGTGCATGGCTTACTGGGCTTTTTGGTCACTCTCCTAGCTTTTAGATACCTTTTTTACATTTCAGAAGCTGTGAGAGTCATGGTAATCCCCCATGCACACCACAGGCACAGTACTAACTTTCTTGACCTCCAGGACATTAAAAACACCAGCATCCTTAACACACCACAGCTAACACAGACACAGGCTATCAAAATCCCAGGCTTTCCATGGCCCTCTCTTTGTTGCTTTACCCTGAATGGACAGATAAGTGGCTCCCACTAAAATCTTTCATCCATCTGCCTCCTCACCTCAACTAAGGGGACAGAAATCAGCCATGCCTTGGATCTGATGATGATGAATTCAGCACTATAGACAAGCTGTTGCCTATAAGAACTCCAGTGATCATAAAGGGTTTTGTCCATAGAGTTAGGGGCTGGAGAAGTTCCAGGAGTCTGGATTGTAGTGAATAAGACTCTGCAAGAGGATACCTTAAGCAGCTGTACTCTGGGAAGCAAAGATCTCCACTTTAAAGGTGCAGCAGCAGAGTGAGAGCTGGAGTAAAACTGAAGTGATAAGCAAACTGCATAACAATTTCTCTGGAGCTGGCACTCATAAGCAAGAGACAGACACCCAGCTTCTGATACTGTTCCTGCTGGGCCCCTTCTGTCTGTGCAAAAGAGCTCAAAGCTTTACGGAGATGTCTACTTCACAATCAAAGGTTTAATCACAGCATGAATAGACATATCCATGTTAGCACAACACTCGCTAGCAGGAGTAGTAATAGTGGGATTCATAGACGTCAACACAAATGGTACAGGCCTGCTGTGGACTTATATATGTGGTGAAGTTGCTAGCCTCTACTGAAACCCACAGCACTGCAACTTCAATGCTATTGTCTCTACACCACTGAGAATAAAGTTAGCGAACTATGTCCTTCATGCTGCAATCACACCTTCTGTTACATTGCCAGCAGAGGCCAAGCTCTCTCTTCATTAGCTTCAGATGGTCAGTACTTGAGTATAGACCAGGAGTAGCAAAATAAGAGGAATGGGGAGGAAAAAAAAGACAGACACAGTGAGATATTACTAATTGTGCATGCTGGCAGCATGTGGTCACCTCCTTCACCTGCCTTTTTACATCACATCACCCAGCAGATGGGAAAATATTGGGTAATTACATTGTTCAACCTATGCCTCAAATCTATACTTGAGCATGCTAACCATAGGTTGAGCTAATGTTCTTCCAGATCTGACAGGCAGAAATGCTTTCAAATTGTACCAGAGGAGAGACTGTAAAAAAAAAAAGGAGACCCCAAACACCCAGCACTTCATCCTTTCCCCTCCAAATGATAAGCATCAGAAAGAAAAAGGTTTTCAAAAATACATGAATTTATAAAGATTAGGCCACCCTTGAAGACATGTATGGGAACAAAAATCAGGGTACAGAACTGAAAGAGGCTTTGGACTAGGAAGGTCAGAAGAATGACACCAACTGAACCATCAACAGGACTGAACTCCATCTCAGTAAAGCATGTGCTTGTTGTACCACCAGCGCACTGCTAGGAGATCAGGAGTCTGCTACTCAAACTACAAATTATGGCTGGCTACCCAAGGCCACTGAGCCAAGGAAAGTGAGAAGCAGATCACCTATAATCACACAGTGCTACTAGTTTTGGATGTGTGTTTTGGGACTTATGAAACAATGAGGTCCACGGGAGCTCATATGTACTACTGCTGGAACAAGAGCAAGTCCCATCAGTTGATTGTCTTTCCTTTATTTCTCTTCCCCTAGCAAAACCCTCAAAATACAAAATTTAAGAAAATAATCAACATTGCTAACAAAAGAACAGCTGAACACATTCCTTTCTTCCCTTAAAATTCACATGGCGTAAATCTGTTTAAGAGTCCTGAAGTTGGAGACACGCACGCTAACAAAAAAAAAAACCAAAAAAAAAAATAGAAAAACTCACAGATCTGGAACCCTGGGATCTGAAAACTAGTTCATTTTGCAGGATCAGAAGTATTTGAGAAAGAGAGCATGAGAAGGGCGGAGCAGAAGAAAACACCCTGTTCAGTCGCCACAACTACCAGCCCACTGCTGGGCAAAGAAGCACTCTCCAGTACTCAACTATGCACTACCTTCCCATGTCAGGAAACTAAGTTAAAAAGGAAGGCTAAGAATAAGTGCACAAGCTGTTATTAGAGTAATGCAATATACCAGAGAGACCAGTGGCCTCCCCGAGAATTCAACAGCATGCTTTAAAAGTTCAACAAAGAAGACAGACTTGCCTAATTGTTACAGAAAGCTCATATGGAAAGCTTATACAAATCTTTCTAAATATGTTAGTTTGCTTCAGAACTTTTCCGGAGGGAATGGAGAAAAAAGGCAGTTTGTTGACAGGATCCAAGGAAAGAATCGATGCTCTCTGTAAAGCCCTGATGGCAAAGGTGCTGGGGTGAACAGTAACAGCCTGTCTGTCTTGCTTTGATCACAGACAAAGCACACTGCCCTGTGTGCGCATGCAAACCCACGTGCATGGAAGGCATTCCTCCCAGCTCCAGAGCTTAATAGTGAAAACATTTGAATGACGTCCCACCAGGGTAAGGAGAGGACATCGCTCTGTCCAATGGCCCAGGAAAAGCTACATCTTGAGATGCACAAAGGCAGAGAGCAGCAGCTGAGGGGGCAGGTCTAGTGAGATTAACGTGTTTATCTCCTCGCTTAAGTCTCTTACCGGCCAATGGTTTCAGCCCGATGGCAGCAACAGGACTAAAAATAAGAACTCGGGCATTACCAGTGACTCACCGTGTGGGCAATGACACTGTGAGGGATCACAGAGAAAACCGCTCGCACTTCTGGAGCCCAGCTCTTGAATTGTACAAAATGTCTGCCCAGGGAAGCAGAGGAGACGTTGTGTGGAGATCTCTTCATTCAAGTGATTTTAACTCTATATGACATTCTCTTTACCACGCAGGCTTTATATAGACAATCAGACTCAAATTTTGGGTTCAATACCTGAAATCAAGGCTTGAGGGGGATAAATAACACCACCAAGACCACACTTTCAGAACATTAAAATTCCCTGCTAGAGGTGATGCTAATGACTGCTGGATCATGTCTACCAGCAAATAAATTTCATAGGCATAGCAATTCCAGGATGTTGCTTTAGAAGAGTTCCTTCAGCACAGTAGCACACACCAGTGAAGCTAGCACGACACCAAGACACTGTTTGGCCCGAAGAACCTCACAGGTCCTCCAAAACTCCTATTTACTCTTCAGATGATATTTTAGTAATTGAGCTGTCTAGAGATGCAGTAGCATGTCTAATTCCTTAGATAAGGTACTGGAATTGAGAACTCCAGTGGCACAGCTGAATGAGTTAAACATCCCACTACAGCACTGATTCCCCTGACTTTGTTTCCTGAAAGACCAGAGCTAAGATAAAGCCAGATTTTTTGGAGTATCTCTAGGAAAAAAAGAGATCACTCTTCTGGCATTATCTGTAGTGTAGACTTGTCCAACAGCAGGTGCAGGAGATCCCTTTGTTGCAATGCTGGCAATTACTACTGTCCCATCCTTCCCCTGCTTCTTTTCTAATGGCCCTGCGTCCTCTTTGCTTCTGATGCTGGCACAAGCATTTGTGTAGCACTGCACTGAACTAGATTGCTGAACTGATCCAACAATAACCTGGTTCACCACGCACCTATATAAAGAATTTGTGCTAGAGCAAGGAGGGAACAGTCAGAAGAAGGGCTGCCTCTTTCAGCAGCAGCAACACACAGCTCATGCTGACTGACAGCTCATGAAACTATGGGGTACAATTCAATTATGCTTTGCTGTGATACTTCAAGATACTGCTTACATGCAGTTTATGTCAGACCATATGATATTCTAGTCTTCTGACTGAATTAACACTAGTTTCCAAACCATCATAAAGAAAACTGTTCACCAAAGCTTCCTTTAATATCCTCCCTTCACAGCTCCTGGCACTCTTGTAAGAGGCTATCATTTTTGTAAGTACATGATGAAGATCAATCTTTACCTACCCCTCATCACATAGTGAAGAAAAATACTCAGTTTGGGTGATCAAAAACTAGAATGAGAATAAAGCAACTTATTTGAAAATTGCAAGAAGTCAGCAGTGGAGCCCTAGAACCTGCACCTAAAAGAAATGAGAAAAACCCCAGTCACGTAATACCAGGATATCACATGTGATCTGGATTATAGCACGGCAAATATGACATTGCTATTGAGACAGCAGTGTTTTAGAGACAGGCTGTTCAGCAGTTAGTGTAACATAGTGATTTCCCAAGAAGCAATTATGCAGTTGGCTGCTTAGAGTCAAAACTAAGGACCTTTCCCATGAGTGCAGACAGTGCCTGATACACCTCAGGTTGCCTACTGGTTTGTAACAGAAACAGCCAAAACTAGAGTGTACTGACTCCTAAATCGGCACTTAGGTCCCTCCCATTCTTTCGATATACTGCAGAACTTGCAAGGAGCAGCATCTCCTCCTATGTCTGTGAGCATACAGAGCAATTCTCTCTCGAGCTCTAGCTGGTCAGGAAACCACCATGCCAGTGCACTGAAGCAATTACAGCATCTGAAGTTAAAACTGGAAATGGTTAAAGCTTCCAGTTTGCCCTACAGGAACAGAACAGAGCCACACTTTAAGAGTCATTCAAATATTAGAATAATAGGGCACTCGACTCTGTGACTAAAAGAAATGGAAGCTTCAAGGGGACAGCAACACATCTAGAAAAGCACTTCAGAGACTGCTTATGAGAGAAGCTTTTTCTTATTATAGCCTATACATAACTCTTCACTCTAGAGAAGAATCATGAAGATGGCACCATAGGAACAAAGAAAGTGAAGACAAGTCTGGAGAAAGCAGTAACCAAATTGGCCTGGCAGGTGTGGGAATAAGAGGTTTCAGAAGGAAGAGCCAGGTGACATCACCAAGAGCCAGAGCTGGCAGGAAGCGCTGCACCAAACTCACACTGATGGCAGCTTGCACTGCTGTGGGCCAAGATAAACCCATCTTGGCCTCTCTGATCCATAGCACAGGGGAGACAAGATAAGCAGTCAGTCCAGAGAGGGAAAACACCCAGACTACCAGGAAAAAAGGGGATTTTTTAGGAGTTTACTTCGATTATCAAATAAGCAGATCCCTATACAGGAGGACCTGTTCACTCTCTGAAGTCAAAGGACAAAGATGGCAACACATCTCAGAAAACCAAATGTCTACAGCTCTAAGGTGCTTTTCCAGTCTTCTCTGCCTCCTGTTGAGTGTAAACATATTTTGCCCTGTCCAAGCCACCTATTCTGACAAGAGTCTGTCTTTAAGAAATTCTGGTTGCCTTCGTGATAACTCAAGATACATCCTTGAGTCTTAACCACTGGGCAAAATCAGTTTGCAACTCTGTGGTGATCAGATGCTCCCCAGAATATAATTTGGACAAGAGAAACAACGAGTCGCGTTTTGGCAAAAATACACCACGGATCTTTATTTTACATCCTCTTGCGCTCAACAGTGCAAGTTAAACCTGGCTGCTTCCCTCTGCTCCTCGCAATTTTAAAAAAGAGCAATATTTACCACCATGACCCCATTCAAAAAAAAAAAAAAAAGCTTTACTATTTCTTCTAATTTTATGCTGAAGCATCATATTCCCAACAGGTCAACTGTCTTCATGACATCTGAGTTAGCCAATAAAATTCAGATTCAACTCCAGCTTGAGATACAGCCTTGCTCTGTGACTCCCTAGCCTATGACTGCAATTCAATGGCCCCATTAGCACTGTCAGCTTGCAATGGACTTTGAGATCTTTCAGCATATGAAATTTTAATACAAAGATACAATATTTATTCCTGGTTTAGTTCATAAGATTCTGATTAGTAAAGATCTGAGGGTATCACTAGACCATCTTTAATCATCTACCTCAGTAGTTTATTAGCAAATATTTAATGACATAGGAAGCTTATTAGCAAATATTTAATGATATAGAAAAGATCCTTCTGCTCAGCACATAAATTGTTAAAGTCTCCATTTATCATACAGAAAATACATGTTAACATATAGACAGGTTATGATTAAGCACCAAGAAGAACAATTTGAAATGCCCTTCAAATACAATACAGATCCAGATTGTTCACACTGGCTGCAAAAAGAACACCCAGCATTTCCTAGAATGCCTTCTAGCACTGAATTTTAGGTGCTTTAAACAGCAATTAATTTAGCCTAACAGTTCCAGCTATAATAGAATATACCATTTTGCAGAAACACAATCTGAGACTCAAAATTTTCTGCATTTTAAAAGGTTGAGGCCCAATATGACTCTGCTTTTCCATAGATGCTGCCTACCCAGCAATCTGCTTTGCTTTGACCAAACATCAGCTACTTCTGAACAAATAAGACAGACAAAAGGAAAAAGAAAAAAATTTGAATTTAATATCAAAACTAAACAAACATCTGAACTCAATGACTTGCTTATCATCACACAAGCTATGAGCAAGGCAAGATCACACGACAGATAGGCTCACCATTTTTTACCCTGTTTTTAAGGCAAAGGGCAATATTTCCCTAGATACCCATTTGCTCTAGGCACTTGTAATAAAGGGTGCTTCTTTGTCTTACAAATGGTATCTTGTCTTCAATACCAACTATGCACAAACTAAGATCTAACATCCAAGCGTTACATGCATCTCAAAGCGTCAACCAGCCATTTATCCTGATCCACTCTATTCAAAAGACATTCCAGACATCTCGAAAGAGATTGTACGTTGTGACAAACCGTGTCTTTGCTGCCCATCCTCTTTTACACACTTTTCACAAGCCTTAGGAAGGGAGACAGAAGGAGGTGAAGTGGCAGCTACTGCAAAAGTAATTATCTCCGCAAAAAGAATTCATAGATGTAAAAGCTTTCCTTCTCTAGCAGCCAAGTTATTCTAGTAGTGCAAGTAATAGAACTCTGGACTGCAGCATTGAATGTCCAAGCCAATGAAGAGACAGAGGAAGAATATTTATCAAGACCCAGTATGCATAACACATTTTTCAAAAAGGTAATACCCAAGTTCCGTTTCAAAATACCTGGAAGTTAAAAAAATAGCAGAAGTAACATTGTCTTTGCTAATTGGTAGCATTGCAATAACATCGGTGTTATTACAGAACACATGATTAAATGTTTGATTCCAAGGAATGCCCAAAAATTAGATTTTCAGCAACACTGGGTATGTCAAGATAAATTATGCCCAACGAAAGCATGGTTGCTCAGCGGTTCCATGTAAAAACAGACAAGCTAAGGAGTGGCAATTACAAGGTCCAAATTAAAACCCTAAAGGGTGTTGTACCATTAGCTTGAGTTGTTAGCCAGGGTACAGAACCAAGAAATTAAATCTGTCTTCAGCAATCAATGTTGCTCCCAAAATGGGAGGAGAAACATTCCCTTTTTGTGAAAATATCTCCTATGTCCTAAAATATGCCCACTTTGTCTCACAGTATAGAAGTTCTACCAATACATCTGTGGCCACAGAAAGCTGTAATTCTTAAGAACTTAGCAAAAACAAAGCAGTAAGAGAACAACCAGAGAAATCCTTTTCAATGAAGATGGATAAGCTGGTCCCATACTAAGGGAAGCTATTCCAAGTCTGCAGACTGGCACAACAGGCTGTCCTAGCTCAAAAGGAAATTATTAAAATGTACATGTGAAAGCAGTACTGAGTGGGAGGACACTACTTTCCCTTGGACTTGATGATCTTTAAGGTCTCTTCCAACCTTGTTGATACTGTGATACTATTTATTCATACAAACAGACATCATCCATGCAGTTTCCTTTTGTCAGTTCCTAAGCAGGAATGTAGGGGTTTTTGTATTTCCAATCCAATAAAGTCATTTGCAATCCTCCCCTTTCCTTAAGGAGGATTATTCACATATTGAAAAGCAATGCATATCTTTCCTAACTAAAACAGCACACGACGCGGAGGTGGCAACACACTAAAACACACACATAGCCAGATGAATAATTATGTAAAAAAATCACTTTCCTACTCCATGCAACTGCTCTGTGTTGACTCGACTATGTTCATTTCAGCATACAAAAACATGATTTTACTACTGCCACTCCCGCTGAGGCTTGAGAAAGCAAAACCAAGTCTACGCCCCAGTCTCAACTAGGCTCAGTCTGGGAAGCTCTTTAGCACAAGAAGCCCCAGCTCTGCAAATCCCCAGCGGGAAGTTCAGATCATGGGCACATTTGTAGGAGAATAATTAGTTTCAGAGCCAAGGCTGTGCTCCTCCCCCACCCCCTAAATTAAATAAGACAAGAAAGAGTATGCAGCCATCCAGTTATTCTTGGAGAATTATTTTTCTGACTAGGTCTGCACTTTAAGGATGCCATTTTTCATTATTGTTAATAGGTCTCATTAACCAGAAGCTCTTAAGCACAAGACCATTACTAAATGCAGTTTACATTGCACAAAAGCAATGCCCTTATTGTGGCAAGGGCGGGAGGGAAGAAAACAGTTTGCCTTCCTATAAACACTGATAATTCAAAACCAAGTACTATTTGCCCTTCATTTGGGTTCTCAGTTATTCCAAATGAGTAGACAGTTAAGAGAAAGATGGCTTTAAAGATCTCCAGTTTGCAATTAAGCTATACCTCATGACTTAAAAATGAACAACACTTCACTTTAAAATAGAAACAACTGGGAAAAGAAAAAATATAAAGAACAAAAAACCACCACCTCCTCTTTTTTACTCAAGTAAAATTTTCAGGCCTTTTTGGAGTTAGTGATCACATCATGGATTTATGAAGATATGCAATCACATCCTTAAATTTCAGTCACATAAGCAACTGAAAAGAACAAATACATATTTCTCCCCTCCTGGCTCCCCTTACACATACACACTCTGAACAGTGAACTCTCACTTCTGCTGAAAATCTGAAACCATGTGTGTTCTTGGAAGCCTAAAGAGAAGCTTGAACAAGAATTTCATTTTTATGAAGCTACAGAACCAGTGAGCGCAGGGGAAGCTGGCAGACTTCTTCCCAGAAGAGTCAGCCGAAGCAACAGTTAAGAGGGACCTGGACAAGCTCGAGAAGTGGGCCTTTGGGAATTTCACTGCATTTAACAAGACCAAGTGCAAGGTGCTGCACTCGGCTGGGGCAACTGTCAGTATGAGTCCGGGCTTGGGGATGAACAGACCAAGAGCAGCCCTGCTAAGAAGGACTTGGGGTTGCTGTTGGAAAAGACGCTGGACATGAGCCAACCATGTGCATCTGAAGTCCTGTGTTCAGCTCTAGAGTCCCTAGTACAAGAAGGACATTAACCTTTTGGAGTGAATCCAGAGGAGGTTACCAAGATGATTAGAGGAATCTCTTGTGAGAACAGGCTGGGAGAATTGGGGTTGCTCAGCCTGGAAAAGAGAAGACCGCACAATGACCTAATTGTAGCCTTCCAGTACCTGAAGGGAGACTACAAGAAAGATGGAGAGAGACTTTTTACAAGAGCATGTAGTGACAGGACAAGGTGGAACGGCTTCAAATTGAATGAGAGTAGGGTTAGATTAGACACGAGGAAGAAATTCTTTACTGCGAGTGTGGTGAGGGACTAAAACAGGTTGCCCAGAGACGTTGTGGCTGCCCTATCCCTGGAAGTGTTCAGGGCCATGTAGGATAGGACTCTGAGCAACCTGGACTTGTGAAAGGTATCCCTGTCCAAGGCGAGAGAGTTGAAACTAAGATGATCTTTAAAGTCCCTTCCAGCCCAAGCCATCCTATGATTTCATGATAGTTGAGATCCAGGATCAACAGTCAGAGAAATATCTCCCAATTTGTTGTGGTATTTCAGTGCTTTACAAAATCTGCAGAATCACAAGGGCTTTCAGTTAGTAATACAGTTGACATCCCTACAACTTATGCATTGAAACATCTAATAACTTACAATATCATTTTCCATAGAGAAGGCTTAACAATATATTCTTCATGCTTTCAATTCAAATGTTGCTTAATTCAATGTGAATTTCTAGTCATGAAGAGACACCCTGTTTATATGGAGGTGACCAGCATATCATTCACAGAGAGAAGCAGAAAAATGTTTATAGCCTCAGTGTGAAAAGTTAATTCCAACCATGCATCACATTCAGGCAATTCACAGGACTAAGCCTGGAAGAATGGTGCATCACATCCATCTTTCCCAGTATTAACATCCCTTTTCATAGGAGGTAAAAAGCTGGGGGTGGGAGGAATGCTTCTTAGGTGTCTTTAACGTAAACCTGCACCACACAGAAGTTCTAAAAACAGCATCACAGGATACTACATTTTCTTGAGGCTTTCCTTTTGCTATCTTTTCCTCTGTCCCCTCTAAAAACTCCAACAAGCTAGCAGAAAAATTCTTTGCAACCTGAAGGCCAAAGAGTTATGTGCAATAGTGCCAGCATAGGTCCACACACTAGCATTAGTCCTCAGCAGCATTACACACTATTCAAATGTGCTAAAGATTAAGAAAACAAAGCTCAAGTGCAAAGACAAACACAATTTCCAAAAGCGGAGAAAGGCAAGCCGCGATGGGCAGTGTGACTGTGACTGTCAGCTCCTAAATTTAATATACACTCATTGCCAGACCACTAATTCATTCTGTCTCTCATTCTGTAACCAATGGTGTCTGAAACCTGCTAATTCAGGTAGAATAGCAACAATTCAACTTGCAACACACTGGAACATTAGGACAGCCAGATGGCAGAAAAGACAGACTGAAAAAGGATAGTGGCTGGATGTCTTTTGTTGGTTTTTTGCTTGTTTAGATTTTGTTCCTGTTGTCGGTTTTGGGAGTGTTTTGTTTGGTTGGTTTTTTAATTTTTTTTTTATTTTTTTTTAATTTGAGCAATTGGATAAATCATTCCCAATGCTGGACTCAAGCTTTTAAGCCCTTGCTCCATCATCCACACTCCTGCTCTGGTGCTAGGAGAGAACGTATCTTTAAAGGGAGGCTTGTATTCTACTCTGAAGTTATGAAGAAAACAACTGTCAATTAAAACAACAAAAAAACCCCCCATGGATCAATGCTTCAGGACTATCCCAGTCACTTTGTACAAAGGGTAGAAGAGATTCATCGCACAATGCCAAACACAAATAACCTGAAGAAATAAGTCTGTAAGACCTTTACTTTTGAAAAGAATTCCTCTCCAAATCTGCCAGCTTTAATTACACACAAGTTTTTCATCCTTTATTCTAATCTACAATATTTGTCTCAAGGCAGCAAGTTTGAAATGAATTATTGAAAAGATAAATTTTCAGTTCATTGCATAACTACATTTGTCTCTTATTACAGAAAGGGCACACCAGAGCATCTAACTAGTTTTCACAGTACACTTTAATTAACCTTAATCACATTCCACCTCTCCCTAGTATTTTCCTTTTCCCTCCACTCTCCTTCTTTTATGACTACTCATTCTGGCACCTCCACAGCATGGTTTCTAACTGTCTTCTAAACAAAACCTGAATCATACTACTTGAAAACAAAGCAGTATCCCCAGTATATGCACGATTAAGTGTAGAATAGCTTTCTGGTCATTCCCTCACATTTTTTACTTCTTCCCCTGAACCAGCTTTCAGTTAATAACAGGTCTTCAGCTCTGTCCCATAACTTCTCATTATTCCTTTTGATGAGCTAACAGTAATCTTCTTAAACACACACAAGATTTTATTCCTCCATGGGTGGCAAAGGATGTCCTACTCTTGAAGACTTCATATTAGTTTGACAGTATCATATGGTCGAGAGGGCTTGCAGCAGTAAACCTTGTGCACCTACAGCTGTTTCCTTTGGAAAGACTTAAACATCTTAACCATGCATTAATGTGAATGTTTCCAAATTCTCCAGGAAGTAGGAAACCTTTGCACAAACAGACTGATTAGTTAGTCAAAAAGACATAGCAAGAAAGGGGCCGGAATAGTTTCCCATTGTCATTCCATAATCTAAATTTTCACAACTCACCCAATTACTTATACCCCAAAATGCAGCCAGTTTTAGAATTTTTATGTAAATTCTTGTTATGAGAATGTTTTTATTTTCACTCTTAGGTACAGTTGCTTATCTTAAGAGATTTAAGTTTTTGTTTTTGCCAGCTTACTCTTGCCCACTTCAGAAAACACACTATTGTAGATGTTACTCTCCCTATTCCTATAATTATGACTGATACAAGGAATCAATTTTATAGCTGTTATCTCCTTTACTTTTTTGATTAGTTTTTAAACATATAAACAAAAAAAATCCCCACATGCTATTTATTGTCATTTGTGTAAGAGCCTTGTATCGACAGCAGTTACCTCTAGTTTCCAAACCACCTCTCATCACCAGAAAAATCACAGAAAGGTAGAGAAGCCAAAGGCGCACTGAATATAACGTATTTCAGAGTTCTATTCCAAAAATAAGCAAATCAGAGGGAAAAGTAGTACAGGAAACATATCAAAATATTTTTCCTATAACCAGCAAACTAGAACACAACTCCTCATAATACTACATGCTTTAGCCCACATTATTTTTCTGCCAAATGCCCACAGTCTTTTTTCTACCTACACTCTTCTTATCACTGTTCTAGCAAAAAATATGACTTGGATTCTATTCCTAACTCATCATGGCTTATTGCCAAGTGTTCTGGAAAGCACTTGAAAATTTGCATCTTTCTCATATTTCCAAGTGCAAAACAGGGCTAATACTTCCCTGCCCAGCAGTGGTACTGGGAGGATAAAGGATGCTTAATGTGAAACCTATTGATGCATTACATAGTTGATAGGGAAAACAACAAAGACCAAGGGTAAAAAAAAAAAAAAGCTGCAGGAACACTTTTCTGGTGGTGCAGAGGAACACATTGCAGTGGAATGATGACATTCTTTCAGGCAGGGGAAAACAAATTTTGGGACAACAAAGGGAGGAAGAGTGAGAGGAATCGAGCTCCTGGAAAACAAGACTAAACATCCATTCCTTTCCATAGGTAAGAGCAAATCCCTAACAAAACCTTGGGAAAAACCCTATTTGGAAGAGTGAATTCCTGGGATTGACTTCTATTTTACCAACATATAAACAGAAACCATAAGCTGTCCCTGTCATGAGGGGCTGCTCAGGCTCCTTCTCATACAACCCCAACACACTTCAATTCAGCTATTACTTCCAGGGCTGTCCAAGCCTGTATGTAGTCTTACTGCATCCAGACCAAATTTTTCAATAACACATCTGTAAAATGAGGCTCTTGAATAAAATGCTGTATGATAATGCAGCTACTTGTCACTGAACAGTTGGATTTCTTTGAATGAACCAAGGAAATTTATGTTTGAACCCAAATGATAGAAGCCCAGGAAGGAAACAAAACCTCAGATTTTCTACATACTCCTAATGCTGGTATTCAGCAGAAGGCCATTCTTCACTGCATGGGATATGCATGTGGGTCCTGTGTCCATGCAACAGCAAGTCTACATCCATTGCTTCTTTTTTAGCTATTCCAGCCAGCTGGGAGAAGGAAGGATGCCGGAAATGCTGCCTTGATTTGACATTTGAGGGACGTGAATGAGAGAAGTAAACTAAATAGAAAATCTTCTTAAAGGCACAGATGAATGAAACTGTGCCCAAGTGCTGAATGACTTCTCTCCAAAAGAGATAATACCATTGTTGAAATACATTCTTCTTACAAGAAGAAACATCAAGCCTCAGAGGATTAGAATAATTAAAAAAAAAAGGTCAAACCATCTATTTTAAGGCTAAGTTCCCCTAGTGATGGTAGGATAACTTTAAATTAAACAGAACAAGCTGTAAATACAGAGCAGCTACCAAGAAATGCCAGTGAGAGAAGACTTGAAATGCACACATATGCCACACCAGATCTCACCTGTAGCAGAGCCACAAAAACACTTCTGTACCAAACCACAAAGCACATCATGTATCAGTAAGTCCATGCAACAGTTAGGAACACAAGGCAGCACAGAAGGACAGTGTGGCTGCCTCCAGCTCCTGAAGAGTCCGAAAGCTTGATCCTATGTATGCAAAGTGCCCAGGCATTCCTAGGTATTGTATAGAAGCAAGACAGCAAGAAGATACATTGAAAGCTACCACTCACTAAATCATAGAGTCACAGAATTAACTAGGTTGGAAAAGATCTTTGAAATCAAGTCCAACCTATTACCTAACAACATCTCATCCACTAAACCATGGCATTAAGTGCCACATCCAGTCTTTTTTTTAAACACTTCCAGGGATGGTGACTCCACCAGCTCCCTGGGCAGCCCATTCCAATGGGCTCTCAATCACTCTTCCTCTGAAGAATTTTTTCTTCATGTCCAGCCTAAACTTCCCGTGGCACAGCTTGAGACTGTGTCCTCTCCTTCTGTCACTGCCTGAGAGAAGAGACCAACTCCCACCTGGCTACAGCCTCCTCTCAGGGAATTCTAGAGAGTGATAAGGTCTCCTCTGAGCCTTCTCTTCTCCAGGCTAAACAACCCCAGCTCCCTCAGCTGCTCTTCATAGGGCTTGTGTTCCAGGCCCCTCACCAGCCTTGTTGCCCTTCTTGGGACACATCTGAGCATCTCAACATCTTTCTTAAATTGAGGGGCCCAGAACTGGATACAGTACTCAATGTGTGGCCTAAGCAGTGCTGAGTACAGGGGAAGAATGACTTCCCTAGTCCTGCTGGCCACACTATTCCTGATACAAGAAATTTAAAATGTCAGGATTACTTAAAAACACAGACAGAGGTAAGTGTGCATGTTATACACACAGAAAATTCTTTACATGTAAAAGCATACAAAAAGCTTCTAAGCGCTGATAACTTTGAAGACACTATCAGGGAGGAGTGTCTCCCAATCTTTCTGTAACGAGGTTCTCCTGCAGACAGTGGACAAGGCTTCTTTTTGGACAGGCACAGCACCCACTCCCTTGAGATTGCTGCCACCATCCCTGCACCGCAGCCTGGCTTCCTGATTCCAACAGCTTCAGGCTGTAAAACCACGTCAACTTCTCCATTACCTGGATCCAAAGCCATCTAAGGGTCTCTATTTCCCATACCCTCCTCCAGGAGTACCATACAGGCACACAAAAGCCATCTCCACATCACCAGTCTGGTGCACTAACGTACCACTCCACATGCACTATTCTCAGAGAGGGAGAGGTGTTTGAAAGGAATAAGCACACACCTTCTCCTCTAGTCAAGACCAGCCATTTGGCAGCAACCCAGAGCAACCTAATACACCCACTATAAGGTGCAAATTACCTGTGAGGGACAGCCCTGACACACAGCTCTGCAGCACTGACATCCCTACATAAAAAAGGCAGAAACAAACTCCACTGCAACCAAAGAAAGGCTTTTATTATTTTTCTTTCCTTTTTCCATTTTTATTTTTTTTTCCTCTGGGCCAATTCAGAAGCCCAGTGTGCTTTTCACAGGGAGTCAGGCTGCACAGTCACTGGGGCTGCGTCCCTGACCATCAGCAATGTAGTGATACGGGATTCATGTCTCCCATGAACACCCTAACAACAGAAAGATCAGGCATGCTATCAATGAGTCGGGAGTCCTTTCTGCATCTCAGTGACATTTTCATCACCATAACTGGCCATGGGTAGAATATCCCAGGAAGCAACACCTAAAAATAACTTCTTACAACAAGTCAGACAGTCCCTCAGCAAAAGGAAAGGGAACATTGCTTACACACAGTTAGCACAATTTGATTATTATGAGCGGGACAACGAGTGCCCAGGCAAACAGGAGAGGCAGAAAAGAAACAGAGAAGGAAAAGCAGGTGGTGAATCACACATCAATTTCTTCTGTATCATCAATGACTGTCAATAGGAAATGCTTTCCCAAGTGGAAATAAAGAAATAGAAGTAGAAACTTGGAACCAGGTCTGCCCAGAAGACATTTAAACACAATGAAGGACAAAGCCTTGAAAATGCAAAACCAGAATGAAAAGGAGTGTGTACTCCCCACCAGATGCAGCCACCTTTAAGGAGGGTCCTGTAGAGCCCTCTCCAGCAATGGCCCATGGAGCTCCAAGTATCCCTGTGGATCCCAGTAAGAAGGCATCACTCTTCCCAGCTACTTAAACTATCGAAACTACAGAGGAATTTTTGCATCAGAATATCCTCAAAATGTTGGGGAACCAGCAAGAAATCCTGCAAGTGCTCCCAGTCATGGTTGATATCCAGGCAGTCTTTCAAGGGGCTTCTGCTTGCTGGAGAAAGAGAGGAGCAGGGAAAGAGCAGAACAGCAACTCATCCACTCCTCAGCCACATGCTTAAAGCCACGAGCTCCCCAGGCAGGCTCCGTGCCATGTGCTTGAGGGGCTGGAGCCCTTGCAGAGCACCCCCTCAGATGGCACATCTGCCTCACTTGTAGCAGGGCAGCATGTGGCCCTTCTCCTCCTCGTACTCAGCAACAGTCCCCACCCTGTAAGGTGCAGCACTTGCACAGCCATGGTACTACAACTAACTTCACCTGTGGGCTTCCTCCCTGGCATCACAGCATCCCCAAGGTCACTGGGATCATCCCCTTGCAGCAGCACACGCTCACTCTGACAGCCCGTGCAACAGAGGACAACATGGAAGTAAACTTGCAAATCATGAAGCTTCTGTGCACTTCTGAGTGATGTGCAGAAGCTCAGAGGCCCCATATTGTAACAGGGCATCCTATGTAAGAAGGGAGTGTGCAATAAAGACATCCTGACAGGATTGGCCCTAAGCAAACACCTGGTTAGACTCTGTGGCAGAGTGGCAGGAGAAAAGCATGACATGTTTTTCCAGTTCCAGAACAGCTGCCCATTGTGCTTTTCCATGTTTTCCAGCTCCTGAGCGGCTGATGCACACATAGACACAGAAAGGAGGGGCTCCTGGCATCAGCACTGTGCTGCCACCCCTTTCTCCTCCTACTCCTACAAAAAGTCTTTCTGAACAAGTTTCGCTGTGCCGTGGGGAGGACCCAGCCACAACTGCAGACACCAAGCTCGCTTGCACTCACTCCCTCTTGATTTACAGAACTTCCCTGCTAGCAGCTGCATTGCAGATGAACTCTCTTAAAGTGGACATGCAGTAAGTGAGACAGTAGGGCACGGAGCTGCTCCAAAGGCGATGCAGCCATACCGGCACCCTCTGCCGCATACACAGCGACGGCAACCTGTGCAAGAACTCCAGCAACTCTGCCTTAATCCCACTAGGCACAGAGGATCCTGAAATACACAGCTTAACAAAGAGAAACCCCACCATCTAAGCTTATTTCTGGACATGAGCTCCTTTCTTTTTCCCATCAGTTGTCAGTGGTTTTGGATGAACCAGCTAAGTCAGTATCAGACTGCAGCTGGTTTGCAAAGTAACAACACAGCAGAAAGGCAGGTCTCAGCAGTGTCAAGTCACTGCAATGCAGGATCCAGGAATTCAAAGATGCAGAAGGAAGACTGTAAGTTCCTCTGGCTCAGTCAAGTTGCATGTTGACTTGTTCCCAAGCCAATCCCCACTAATCCTTCAGATAAGGTAACTGCATCAGTGAGATCAAGGTTTTGTTTCCAAGATGGAGAAGGAGTTTTAACAGTGTTTTCAAATGAGAAAAAACTTGATCAATTAACGTTTCATAATTCATCAGGGAGATGAGAAATTTCTTAACCATTTGTGAGGTGGTGGAGAGAAAAATTTTTAAGCTCAGCTTCAAGACTACTGAAGAAACTACATATACACAGCTACAAAGAGTTAACAAGGCATAATGTGCTTCCTTAAAGCTGGGTACCCAGCTCTGCAGCATCATAAACTGCTAGCAGCAACCACAGTCACCTGAAGTTGTCAGCAATTTTTAAGATAATGGTTATCAAAAAAGCAAACTACCTTGTTCCTCTTTTTTCACATCTCCAATGCTGAACTTGACTGTCTGGAGAAGACAAATGTGTTATGAGAGCTCAACTCCCAGTCTGCTGCCATAGAAGTGCTTCCACACAAAGGACAAGCTGACCAACAGTTCACTCCTCTTCATCATCCTTATTAAGTGCAAGAGCAATTCAGACATACAGAGAATGCTGTGGATCATTGCTCTGCACTGAAAATTTTAATCCAGGCAACTTCATAACAAGTAGCAGACACAACACAATATCCTAATCTGCAGAGCCGGCAGATTCTAGGCCAGATGACACACAAATAAAAATGGGCAGAGCCAAAAGGCACTTTTCAATCTGCAGTCCAAAAATCGAGAATATTTAAAGTAACACAGGAGCTATGAATCACTCCTTTAACTTGCAGAAGAAGCACATCATCGCAATCAAGCTTTGTCACTGTGCTGGCACCAGTTATAAAATAAAGCTGCGCAACATCAACTCTCCTAATCTGTCTGACACAATCTCAACAGAGGACACTTGATACCCAAAGCTCAGATGGAGTGGCCCCCAAGGCAAACAAAAGTAAACTTAACAGCACACCAACTCTCTCTGCAATGAACAGAAAACTCCTGCTTGGCATCACCAGGCTATACTCTCTAATACCCTCCAAGAAAAATGTTCCAGCAAGTCCCTGTGGGTTACAGGGGGCACTAAAGACAACTTCCTCCTTCTACATCTATTTTTCATCCAGCCAATGGGGGATTTCTTGGCCCATTATCCATGAAATGTTATATGCTTTGACATAAAGGAGTATGAGGAAATAAATAAAAAAACCCAATTACACATGGACATTTTGAGAATTGCAGGTGCTCTAATACAGTAGAAACACTAAGTTTATTTAGCAGGCACTAGAGACCGATACAGGATGAGTTTTAACAAGCTGTTTTCCCTGCAAAAGCTTCCAGGGCACCCATGGTATTTGAAATGTGCATCTAGAAAGTGCATCCCAGAGAAGGCAATGGACTGTCCCCATTGAAGTCACATTTCAAGTCAGGTGTATGACATCAGGTCTCTAGCAGCAAACAGCAGCAGGATCAGCACACACATCTCACACACCTCCACAGCTGCAGGAAACTTTATGCACTGATTATTATATTCTTCTGCACAGATAAGGAGACCCTTTGTGAAAGAGACATCCTTGTAAAAGAACAGGGATCAGAGGAAGGAAAAAAACATGTTGCACTTAAGTTTAAACATTTCTATCTCTTCTCTCTCTCCCTTTTTCACCTCAGACTTCAGCTACGTCAAACTGCTTCTCCTTTTCTCACTGCTCCCCCTGGGACTGAGAAAACCTCTTTCAAGAAAGAGTTGTCTTGAACATGAAGAAATGGCATCTCTATCTTCATGACTATCACTTACCACAGTCTACGCCAACTGACTTAGCAGAGATGACATGGTAACTGCAGAACATGAAACACATTCAAATACTGAGTTGCTTCACTAGACAAGCTGCAGCCTACACCGGCTAACTCAGGTGCCTAGAAGATGAGTAGAAGTGAGGGAAAGGCAAAGGTCAATACAAAGGCTCCTTTCCACAGGTTTTCAGGAACTAGCTTTGGAGGCTTAATGTCCTTGATCTCATGGCCTGTATTCACAGGGGCTTAAAAAGTCCACTGGGATTTGGGCTAGTGGGAAAGATGATAGATAGATAGATAGATAGATAGATAGATAGATAGATAGATAGATAGATAGATAGATAGATAGATAGATAGATAGATAGATAGATAGATAGATAGATAGATAGATAGATAGATATTAATGTCTCATTTCATAAATGTTTTAAGTTGAAGAAGCCCTTCTAGAATCAAACTAGTTTTTATTACCACAACTCTATCTTACTAAGTCTGAAGACAAACATTTTGTTCTAGTATATTGTTGTTCAGAGGTTTCCTGGGCACAACCAGGTAAGTCTTTCCTGAAGCTACCTGCAAGAAGATACCATAATAATTTGCAGTACTGCAAACAATGAAGAGGTACCACCTTTTGCTATGAAGCACTGAGATTTTGGGTACTGGGTGCAGAGATTCCCTTACGAGCTCCTCACTTCTCAGCCAACTGCAAATCATTAATTCTTCCAGGACCAGTTCTTGCAATGGACAACCTCCACAAAGGAGGCTGCAGCACAGCCTAGTAATAGGGCATCCTCAGACTCCAGTGGAAGGAAAACTGCCCAAGCTTAGCCTCTCCATGCCCTGCCTGCCCACCACACTACCAGCTCTGATATGCAGGGACACTGCTCCAGCTCTGGGAAGGGGAATCAGCAGGGAAAAAAGCAGTATGCAGGGTCAAGACCAATATTAGCCCTAATAGTACTGACATGGTTTTGTATCAGATATTTTCAATGATAACAGCCTTGTGTTACCAAGGACACTAGTGCAGGCTGGTCAACATCATGTTTGATAATCTGCAACCTGCAGACAACACTGCAACTTGATTATTTGCAAAACCCCTAGTGTGAAAAAGCTCTAAGCACAAAGTAGAAAACTAGAATTGTGTGTATAGAGAATAGAAAAAAAAGATCAAAAAATGAGATCATCTTTTCCCACTTCTTATGTTTCACCTGCCAAAGCAATGCAAATTCTGATGATTTACCCAGTGAAAGCAGGGTGTGTTCACTCCCTTTTCAAAGAGGAAATCTGTCACAGTAGTGTTGCCCAGAGTTTAGACAGGAGGAGGAATGCCAGCCTACACTCCCCACTGCCATCCCAATGGCTATAGGAGAGCAAGCCTGGTATTTCTCACTAGGATGCTGTCGTTTGTTAATACATCATCACCCGCCCTCCTCCCCTCCCTTCTCTCCTATGAGAAAGTTTAATCCTTTGGCTCACACGCATCTGGTAAATTTTTCAGTCCCTGTTTGCCACTGTCATCATGGCAACAGCCCCCAGAGATAACCCAGCAGCTCTGCCACAGCAGGGAGTCTGCCGCTCCCTGCCTGATCTGCCATTTAGCCTTTGGCTCATAGGCCTAAAAAGAGATATGCCCACTCCAGGCTCCTCTTTACAAGCACCTTCCTTCCTCAGAGATATGTTTACATGGGCTTTGTTTTTCTTTAAAATTAACTGTGTCTTCATTCCCACAATGCCTACTCTTTTCGCTGAGACAGCTCTCAGCTCAATTTTTGGGACACTGACAAAAATCACACTAACAATAGCATTGCAAAAAGAGTTGCTACCTTTGCTGCCCTGCAGAAAAAAGGATCTTGTTTTTAACAGCAAAATCACCCATGCCTTCTAGCAAGAGAAGAGATTACCTAACAACCTTCTCCGAAGCATGACACTAACTTGGACTTGTCCCAGTGTCACTGCTAAGCACAATCCAGCCACGGGTAAGACAAGACAGCTCAGGGCTGCAGATGCTTGGACAACAGCTAACTCAAGATGAGAACTTTGGATTGAAGCAGCAGGACAGCAGGTCACTGCTTCAGAGAGATATGTAACTCATGCTCTCAGAAACATAACACGAAAGTTATACGCACACACACATTCTCTGAAAGGTCATCGCATTTACTCAACTCACATCTCAGAGACGGGGAATTCTCCCTCTGACTCTGCCAGAAGCAGACTGAGACAGATCCCAGGAGTAAAGCCACAGTTATCTCCTCTTTTAGAGACTTTAGAGAGACTCCATCATAAAAAAGCAAGATACTTCAATCAAAGCATTATAGATTAATATAATTACAGAGTAAAGTAACCAATCCATGAGAGACAAACAAACTAATTCAAAATTAAAATGGAAAGAAAGGGAGATGGATAGTAAAAGTTGGAAAAACTATGAGGTATCAAAAATCTAATAACTATAGACTCAGTTTACCCAGAAGGCTAAACAAGTGTCCACTTCAGCTACCCTCACTTTCAGAAAGCTTACTTCTAAGATACTGCCAGCCCATTTCTTCAGAAGCACTCAGTTACTGTTCTACAAAAGTCATGCAGGCAGCAATACCAGAATACTTGGGGAGATGTTACAAAGGTATGAAATTATATTTAAATAGACAGTAAATTTAAGAAGGTATAAAAAGGAACATAATGTCAGCCGAACTCAGAGGACCCCAGAATTTGAAGGATGTAGCTTATTGTCATAAGGGCCAGCAGGAACTGCAATAGTTTAAGTTAGAGTGGCATTCCCTCCACACGCTAAAAAAAAAAAAAAGGCCAGTGAGCACCTCAGAATTTCAGGGATGCATTTGTCCATCACAAACAAAAGCACCTTTGCTTTCCCCAAGATGACTACTGTGAGCATTGACATCACTTCTGTTGCAGGCAAACATACAACAGTGTTGGATGCTCCACATTGTTTTTTATAACATTCAAGGCTTCTTTCCTGTGCTGGTGACTCTGGTGCCAGCTGATATTGCCCTCTTCCCCCAAACAAGCCAACAGCAATAGCTCACTCTATAGTCAAACACTAGCAAATTAACTCTTTCTATTCTTTTGTAAAGTCTGGTATCTTGGTGAAAATCAGGAGGTTTCAAGAACAGAGGAAACAAAAAGAATCACTTGAAATACTAAAAGAGGTGACAAGCCAGAACTAATGAAAAGAAGGGGATGACACCCTGGTTGCCAGGGTTGTGCAGCAAATAGATAGTACTCATAGATGGCACAGTGGAGAGAAATTTTTGTATTAGTGAACTTCCCTTTTAAAAGCTGTCTTCATCCCATTTGCAGGGCCAAGAAAATAGAATATTTCCAGAGTATGGAAGGGAAAAAAATTATTTTCCTATTGTCCCTTAAAACAGTGAAGTGCTGATGCTAACTCACTGCTGGGAAGGGGAAGGGAACAGTCTTCAGAAATTTCGTGGATGAGTCCTCCACTGCTAGTTTTGGTACTGTCTAGAGAAGGATTAAATTTGGAGACAGTGAAATCTCCACACTACACCCCAAAATCAACAAAAAAAGCAAATAGGTTTCTGCACTGGATTCTTCTCACAAGAAATTCAAGTAGCTCTCCTTGTCCCAGTTATCTACAGGGTTCTCAACATACTACTCTTCACTAAAGGGACCCCTGCAACTATTTCAACCATAGCTTGCTGACTACAGTAAATGGTCGAGAGCCAAGGGCTTTGGGACATGTGCAGGAGATAGTCAAATCACATTTCTGCCATACACAAATCCAGTTTATACTGAGAAAACAAGAAACCTGACTCTCTCAACAAACCCCTTTCTGCAACCTCGTGCAGAGGCAGTAGGAACTCCTGCCCAATCTGTGTGCCCTCTTCCCCCCCTCTCCTCATTGTTAATGCCGGAAATTTAATACTCAATGTGACCACTGAAAAGACAGACACAAGCTGAAATCCTGTCTGCTCTGTTCCAGCTCCTTTATAAAATATACAGCGTAAACTGAGAGGCAACCTGGGGTAACCCCAACCATCACTGACATCCACAGTGGGAGGAAGCCAGCTTCTGGCCATAGCGAGCCACAGTGAAGCAAGACTTCCACTACTCGCCACTCTGCCAATCTCTACTGGCTCTCACACTAGGGCACTGCTCTGCCTGTACTGATGTGTTGGAGCAGGCAAAAAGCCAGGCTGACCCTCAGCAGCCTCCTACTAAGCTCCTAGCTGCAGCGTCTCCTCCAATGAGCCCTCCTCTTCTCTTAACACCTCTTTCAGAGGAATTTCCCTTAGTATATATATATATATATATACTGTTTGAACTCCATTTCCCCTATGCAGGGGCCTGCAGGAAGAGGCAGGTAGGAAGAAGAGAGGGAGAGAGTATGCTGGTGGGAGACATAGTGCTGCTGTTTCTGGTATCAGCAGAGGAACTCTGCCACCAGACCCTGCCACATGCATGTGTGCTGCAGTGCAGAGCAGAGTTCAGCCACTTGCTATCCATACACCCATCCCACCGATTGATTCCTCTCCTGTAGCCTCACACATTGCTCTGTGGAGAGATGCAGCACTCTTTGCTCTGCTCCCTACATCCCTCTACATGCACAAAAACCTCCAAAGAGCCCCCAGCCCACTGCAGCTTGTCTTCTACATATGCTCCCTCATCACAGCACCTCCTAGACTCTGCAGACAGCAAAGGGGAGGCATGGGGTGGAGCTGGGGTGCAGGGTAGCTCTTCACTCAGCATCAGGCCCAGGCTCCAGGAAGGGCAGCTCCTCTCTCACACCAAATGACTGGACCTGATTTGGCTGCTCAGCAAGTAGAGCTGAGCAGACACGGTTTGATTTGCCATCCTCTGCAAGAAAGAACATTTGTCCTCAACTTGCAAACACAGGCACACACAGAGGGCACCTATTACAGGACACAAATCCTACATAGGTTTGGATTTCCATTTCAGCTGTCTGTGGCTGGGGTGCTGGCCTTCCCTGCTCCCGCACAGAGCCTCCCGGGCCGCTGCAGTGCACTAGCGCTGCACACAGCCAATTCCAGCGGGTGAGCGGCAGCCCACGGGGGAGCTGAAACCTGGCAGCCACAAGAGCAGTCCAAGAGAGTCCTAACTCAAGCAGCAGCTCAGAACACCTACAGAGCAGATCAAGAAGGATGTTAGGGACTGATGCTGCTAAATGTCCTCTGCAGCATTCAAGCCTAACATTTTAGTGTCCAGGGAAACTACTGTTGACACCTCCAACAAAACGTATTTTAAAGCTCAAATCAGCAACCAGTACAGAACTGATAGCCAGGACAACAGAGATGCATGAAGAAAAAACAGAGTTGGAAGCATGATTTTTTCCTGTTGGGGTTTGATGCACAGAAGTAATTCCCTGCTCCTCCCACAATCCACATAATCTCCTCCAGAAACAAGAACAAAATAACTGGGTAGACTGAAAATTTTTATCTGGTTTACAAATTTGGAAAGATGGAAAACAGGAAGGGAAGACACCTCTACTTCACAGGAAAGAGCAAAGCCACAGTAAAGAGAACACAATGAAGTGAATTAACTTTTAAGACAGCCGTTTTTAATTTTTCCATCAAGACATATCACTTGCAAGAGTTGAAAGATACGGATTTTCATCGCAAGTTAAATTTAACAACAGATGTAATGCACAGAGATTTGTCCTCATGAACCTAAAAAAAGGGCCAAAAATGCTACACATGGTGGCAGGATCACCAAATACTATTTGGTATAAACAATATCCTAAAAATCATCACATGGTAACTGCCTACTTCTTTCCAAGACCAGACTCTCTCTTGAAGTATATGCTGGAGAGTCAAATCAGGCATATTTCCCTACTACTACTAATGCTACTGCTTCTCTCTTGATCATTTTGATCACTGCAAGTAATTTTACTTTATTTAAACTTCACTGCTGCCCAGGAACTGTAGCACTACTTGCTATGAATTTTCATGTTCAAAAAGTATTCTGCTGAAAACCACGAGACAACTTCCAAAAAATTACAATTATTACTTCCCTCTGCCCATAGCCCTGGTGAAAGCCTGTGCATTCAATCCCATAGGAATTTCAGATGACTGAAGCATTGTATTTCCCCCATGTGTAATAACCACTGCTCTTGTATGTTAGCTGAACGCTGACTAAGATGAAGTCTGTTTCCTCTCCCTTTCCACAAGCATTTGGCCCCTATTTAACATTAATCTTCTTGGCATGCTCCTCACTGGGCAGTCTTAAGCATCAACACAATATGAATAATAGCAAATACTTCATTAAAGCCAAAATATTAATTTTAATCTAGACCAGCTCTTACTGATAAAACTTATTAAAAAAGAGAGAGAGCAGGCATCCAAAAATCATAAACAGAGACTCTCCTCTCAATGTCTTGGTATTTTACGAAGGGTGAAGTTTACTAGACTGAAGTTGTTAGGACCACCCTTCACAAAGACCATCACCACATCCATCCTCCTTGCTTTCTCAGAGAAGCCCTGTAAAACACCATGCCTCTTCAAGTCTTTATCCTTTAACTGTATACAATTCACTCTGAAGCATTTCTCTTCCTCCTTTTCAGATATATATAGTAAGCTTTTCAGCACTTCCCAGTGAACTATCTAGTATTTCTTCATCAAGAGTCTTGAAAAGCAAAGGTAACAAGAAATCTTGCAGAAGTAGAGGAAGGGTCTTTTGCCATTTCCTTGTATCTAATCAATGACAGCACTACAGCATGCGAAACATCTATGAAGCGGCCGTGGGCTATACATACGTTGCAGCAGCAGCAAGATGCTGGCTCTTGGAAATAGCAGTTACTACATCAGGTATCCACACAGGTTCAAATTCTGCTAGTGATGGTAAAAATGTTAAATGTAGCTATGCTTAAGTAGGAGAGGGGCAGGCTGTCCCAGTATGAGGGAATATTCTGGCTCTGTGACTATGCCTAGAAGAAAACAAATAAGGCAGGAGGGTGAGTTGACCGGCACAACAGAGAGCTCCTCGGTGCAGAGGAGAGCCCTATGTGTAGGTATTGATGGGCAGAGACATGGACAACTTGAGAAGTGCCAGCTTGAGGAAAGGACACATCAGAACACATATATCCAGGATATTGCAAAATTATCACCATAAGTCTCTTCCTGAGGGAGACAGCTTTCTAAAATGCCTTTTCCGCAGACTTTCATTTTCAGGTTGCTGAATCAAATTCTCCCTAATCACTGATTTACAGCTGCAATGTCTAAATAGCACACATTTTTCCTTCAGTGCCTTAAAGACCTATTCCAAGGTGAATGCACTATCTCCCTATCAAAATATTTAGTCCAGTTTTGTACTTATTCCTTCAGCTATCAGCAAACACAGCTGGAATAACTGAGGAACCCATATAATAATCAGTTGAAGTCACCATCCACTTTTCACAAATCCCTTAGACCACAATTAAGACTTCAGCACAATCTGATCGGTCCCTTGCTTCTGATACTCTTCTGTACTGGCAGAAACATCCGTTTTCTTTCTTGGCTCTCTCCACATTTGCCCTCTATCTAAACAATACCTTTTGAAGTGTATCATTGTCAGCTGCCTCGGGTAAAGTAGCTGAGGACCAGGTTAGCAGCCTCAATGTATTTTATCTATAGGAAGGTATGAAATCTAAATAGTAAGTATAGACCAAACATAGCCTGTATTCACCCATACTTTCTGTTCCTGTTGGATCATTGAACTGTCATCACCTTAACATGAAAAACAATTAGAATCTATATACTTCTCTGTAATTCATTAGATGACCAGACACTTGAAAAATGACTCAGTCGGCTTTTCTGCAAGTTTTGGACTTCAGGTAATATGCTGCTGAGTTTTGTTTCAACTATATTCACCCTTCAGTTTTACCCATTTTTCTTATCTCCAGAGTTAACTTCAATACCATCTCCTTTGAAAGAAAATGGTTTATCCTTTTGATCAGTTTATCAACCTACCCTCTCCCTTCTACAAGTAGACTGGTGTCCACTAACTGGCATCCAAGTAGATGGCTCTCCTGAGCTTTAGTCCTCACTACAGGATGGACAGAGAAGTCTGCAGAGCAAACTTGACATTAGTGGCCGTTAGCAAAGTAATGCCACTCTTCAAACCTCTCCCATATTAAGTTGAACTAATTTTGAACTCAAGAGATTGGATATCCCACCTACATCAGCGGGCACCGCCACATGACCATGAAGGGGTCACTGATTCTCACAAGATCTGCAGCCATCTCCTTAAACAATCTTAGGCTCTGCTGGTTGGTCCCCAACATGACCTAACTCAGGCTAAACACCAAAGCATTAGCATATATGCTTATGTCCAGAGGTTTAAAAAAAAAAAATCACTCCTCACAGCACTCCACCACTGACACTACTCCATGCAACCTGCAGCAAACAGAAATTTTTGACTATTCTTCAAGCTGTCTTCTGCTCTTATCATCACGTATTCAGGAGAATACATATCCTATTTCCCTTTTTTATAAGGATTAGGCAAAACATTATTAATTTTTAAATAATTTATCAAGATCATTTGCTTTTTCCTCTTGCTTTTTCATTTTTCAGTAAACCACTCCTATTAAGCCCACTACTCAAGTAACAAGGCAGTTGAGCCCTTAATACATGAATTTTTTTCAAATATGAAAGGCCTCTAAAGACTTACAACTTTTTTTGTTCACCTCTTCTAGAAACGGTTGCCTCTGGCATCTCAACTTGTTGCACTCATACATAAGATTTCAGCTTCTTTTACTGCAGCTCAATTTCTCTTGTTCTCTCCCTCATCTGCCCCACCCACTAGGCAACTTTCATCCCCATAATGATTCCCATACCCTAGAAGATACACATTCCCTTCTTACTACAGTGTTTACTACCCTTTGTGCACACGTAAATCCCTGGAAAACAGAAGTCTAAAAGCTTGGGGGAAGAATTAAGATTTTTTAAATCTCTTTTCAGAAGGCTACAGTCTGGTTTGAGGTTTTGTAAGTCTACAGGACTAACAAAAGTACAAAAAACCACCTTGTCATAATATGCTGAGAAGTCAAATTCATAAGATTTCTCCACCCAACCTATGTCTGCCTTCGAAGGAAGACTTTTTAGTTTCCAAACATACCACCATTAACTACTGCATTAAAGGAGCAAGGCATATAGCATTTATCCTCCAAAAAATAATCACACTTGTTCTGGTAAGACAGATCTCCTAGGTAAAAAAGACATTCAGCAAAATCACTCTGCAACACTTCTCTTTATTATGGGTGATTGGTACATGCACACACATGTGGGTAAATATACCTCTAGTTCAGCTTGAAGAAGAAAGATCTCAAGAAGAAAAAAGACAACATCACTTTACAGAATATCCACTTCCGGACACAGGAATTTTTCTATCATCCTACACTACCTTCTTTCAGTCTCCTCTTTTCCACACAACTCAATTATTTTGTAGTGCTCAAATAATGACTGAAACAAGCAACTTAAACTTATTACAGCCTCAACTCTACTGAAGTATTTTCTATTATCACAGTGAGGAAAGGTAGATTGAGACACTAACCTCTGGCTGACAGTTTTTTGGTGTTGATGATTTTTGCCGCATATTCCTGTGAAGAATTTTTCTTTACACATCTGCGGACCACAGAGAAGGCTCCCCTGGAAGAGAAATAAAGAGGGTAGGTGCTATGAAACTGAAAATGTGAATACATTAGCAACAGTTTCTGTCCCCAGAGTGGACCAGATTAAGGACAGGGCAGAAGACATACAGAAGAGAGAAATAACACATGAGAATCTGATGAACAGTGCATGCTATCTGATCAGCAAATAAACTTGGTCTATATGGTACTCGAACCTCCTGAAGAGCCCCCAAGCCCCCTCACAGAAGATGACCAAGTAAGAAGAGCACACTGTGCATGGAGAGAGAAAGACCACGCAGGCACAGAAACAGGATATGAAGGGACTGATAAATAGGAGACAAACAGCCCCGAGCAGTGTTGCAAACACTGGCCGATAAATCCACTTCCCAAAGACAGTATCCTTAGCAGTTACAACACAAAACCAGGACTCATTTCTGCCAAGTTCAAGTGCCACATCAGTCACAAAATTGCTGCAACACTTTGCAGAAGTTACTAGTTCTCCTATATCCCTTAACCCACCTGCAAAAGGGGGATAAGAATGTACCTATTAATGACGTGAGTAGGAAGCTACGAGACTTTGAACATTTTCTCAAGCTGTCACTATTGATATTATTACAACTATTCCAAAGATACTTCCTATTGGAGAAGAGGCCTGAGAGAGAAGGAAGTAGGATTTCTGTGAGGAAAAAAGAGAGAATACAACAGAGACCAAGGTGAAAAGATAGGGACTCAAGATCTACAGGACTACACAACAAGCACTTGAAAGCAGACCCTTATTTTTCAAAAACAACAATAAAACAGGGTGGGAAAAGAATAACAACTGGCTTTACACTAAAGATCTGAAAAAGGGAAAATATGAGAAAACTAACAGAATATTCCAAGTCCTTCAGATCAGGACTGCAAACCCATGTCTACAGACACTTAAAGTGTGAGAAAAGGGAACAGAAGCTGCCCAAGGGCCCCACATACAGTCAGTCCTACAGGGAGCCTAAAATAGCTTGAATCCTTCCAATACTGCAGAGTCCTGCCTTTTTACCCCTTCCTCAACATTTACATAGAAACCAATAAGCATCAAGGTGAGCACCAGCACTGGGGCCCGGGCTCGGTGACACACAGCTGCAGCAGTGTTGGGAGGGACGGGGACACTGGGCTGGAGAAAGGAGATGCAGCAGAGCCAGGCAGTTGGTGCAGGAAGGGAGGGAGAGAGCAGCAGCACTCACGAAAGCACTGTCCCCATAATCCTACTCTGGCCCTCGCTATGCTGCTCTCCTGCAAAGCCCTGTCCTAGGGTGCAGCAGCAGCTCTGTCAATGCGGAGACAAGTGCGGAGAGGAGGGAAGGAGCGAGGGAGGGAGCGAGAAGCGCGGTGCAGCAGCACCTGGTCCTTTCACAGGGACAAGGAAGTGGGGACTGAAGCATCGCAGAGTGGCTGTAACAGTGTCGCGTCCCAGCGCAGAAACAGTTGCAAGGAACGACAACGTGTAGCTGGGAGACGGTTCGGGGAAGAGAACGGGGCAGCCAGGTCCTGAGGAAGGGAAGGAGAGAAGAGAGGAAATCTCGGGGTGCAACAGGAGCGCGCAGCCCGAGGCAGGCTGCGGGGACACCCGCTGCGGCGGAGCGACCCGAGGGGCAGCAACACCTTTCCCTCTGGCGGCGGTGCCGCTGGGGTGGACGAGGGGTTGGAGACAAGGATTACAGCGCGACAGCTAATCCTACTCCGGTTCCCGAAAGAGCCGTTTCGCCGGCACAGGGCTCCCGGCAACGCCGGCGGGTCCCGGGGCCGGGGCGGGCGGCGGGGCGCGGCGCGGGGCGCGCAGCGGGCTCCGTACTTGCCAAGCTCCTCGTAGAGCTGGTACTCGTCGGTGAAGCGGGTGCACGTTGCCGTGGTGGCCATGTTCGGGCTGCGGGAGGCTCAGCGCCGCTGGGGCATGGGGCAGGGCG